>CAJVQJ010000012.1:0-548761 GCA_911387685.1 Dolichovespula media | reverse complement strand
ATCGTCGTTAATATCGTCGTTAATTTCGTCGTTATTATCGTCGCTATTATCGTTGTTAATATCGTTGTTATTATCGTCGTTATTATCGTCATTATCATCGTTATTAACGTCATAATTATCGTCGTTATTATCGTCATAATTATCGTCGTTATTATCGTCCTTATTATCGTCATAATTATCGTCGTTAATATCGTCTTTATTATCGTCGTTATTATCGTAAAAATTATCGTCGTTAATATCGTCGTTAATTTCGTCGTTATTATCGTCGTTATTATCGTTGTTATTATCGTCGTTATTATCGTCGTTAATATAGTCGATATTATTGTCATTATCATCGTTGTTAATGTCTTTATTATCGTAATAATTATCGTCGTTATTATCGTTATTATCGTCGATAATATCGTCGTTATTAACGTAATTATCATCGTTATTATCGTCATTATTATCGTCGTTGTTATCTTCGATATTATCGTCGTTATTATCGTCGTTATTGTTGTCGATAATATCGTAGTTATTAACGTAATTATCATCGTTATAATCGTCGTTATTATCGTCATCTATATCGTCGTTATTATCGTCATAATTATCGTCGTTAATATCGTCGGTATTATCGTCGTTATTATCGTCATAATCATCGATATTATCGTCGTTAATATCGTCATTATCGTCGTTATTATCGTCATAATTATCGTCGTTAATATCGTCGTTATTAGCGTCGTCATTATCGTCCTTAATATCGTCATTATCATCGTTATTATCTTCGTTATTAACGTCGAAATTATCGTCGTTAATATCGTTATTATCATCGTTATTATCATCATTATTAACGTCATAATTATCGTCGTTATTATCGTCGTTATTATCGTTGTTAATATCGTCGTTAGTATCGTCGTTATTAGAGTTGTTATCGTCGTTATTAGCGTCGTTATTATCATCATTATTATCGTCATTATCATCATTATTATCGTCGTTAATATCGTCATTATCGTCGTTAATATCGTCATTATCGTCGTTATTATCGTCAGAATTATCGTCGTTAATATCGTCGTTATTATCGTCGTTATTATCGTCATTATCATCGTTATTAACGTCATAATTATCGTCGTTATTATCGTCATAATTATCGTCGTTATTATCGTCCTTATTATCGTCGTTAATATCGTCGTTATTATCGTCCTTATTATCGTCGTTAATATCGTCGTTATCATCGTCATTATCATCGTTATTAACTTCATTATTATCGTCGTTATTATCGTAAAAATTATCGTCGTTAATATCGTCGTTATTATCGTTGTTAATATCGTCGTTATTATCGTCGTTATTAGCGTTGTTATCGTCGTTATTATCGTCGTTATTATCGTCATTATTAACGTCATTATCATCGTTATTATCGTCGTTATTATCGTCATAATTATCGTCGTTAATATCGTCGTTAATATCGTCGTTATTATCGTCGTTATTAGCGTTGTTATCGTCGTTATTATCGTCGTTATTATCGTCATTATTAACGTCATTATCATCGTTATTATCGTCGTTATTATCGTCATAATTATCGTCGTTAATATCGTCGTTAATATCGTCGTTATTATCGTCGTTATTATCGTCATTATCATCGTTATTATCGTCGTTATTATCGTCGTTAATATCGTCATTATCGTCGTTATTATCGTCAGAATTATCGTCGTTAATATCGTCGTTATTATCGTTGTTATTATCGTCCTTATTATCGTCGCTGTTATCGTCGTTATTAACGTCCTTATCATCGTTTTTATCGTCGTTATTATCGTCGTTATTATCGTCGCAGATATCGTCGTTATTATCGTCGTTAAAATCGTCGTTAATATGGTCGTTCTTATGGTCTTTATTATCGCCGCTGTTATCGTCGTTATTATCGTCGTTATTATCGTCTCTGTTATCGTCGTTATTATAGTCTCTATTATCGTCGATAATAACGTTGTTATTGTCGTCGTTATTATCGTCGTTATTATCGTCGTTATTATCTTCGTTATTAACGTCATTATCATCGTCATTATCATCGTTATAATCGTCGTTATTATCGTCTTTATTATCGTCGTTATTATCGTTGTTATTATCGTCGTTAATATCTACGTTATTATCTTCGTTATTATCGTCATTATCATCGTTGTAATCGTCGTTATTATCGTCGTTATTATAGTCGCTGTTATCGTCGTTATTATTTTCGTTATTATCGTCGTTAATAACGTCGTTATTATCGTTGTTAATATCGTCATTATCATCGTTATAATCGTCGTTATTATCGTCATAATTATCACCGTTAATATCGTCGTTATTATCGTCGTTATTATCGTCGATATTTTCGTCGTTATTGAGGTCGTTTTTATCGTCCTTATCATCGTTGTTATCGTCCTTATTATCCTCATAATTATCGTCGTTATTATCGTCATAAATATCGTCGTTATTATCGTCGTTTTTATCGTCATTAATATCGTCGTTATAATTGTCTTTTTTATCGTCAATATCATCATTGTTATCGTCCTTATTATCCTCATAATTTTCGTCGTTATTATTGTGGTTAATATCGTCGTCATTATCGTCGTTATTATCGTCATTATCATCGTTATTATCGTCGTTATTATCGTCGTTATTATCGTCGTTATTAACGTCGTTATTATCCTCATTATCATCGTTATTATCGTCGTTATTATCGTCATAATTATCATCGTTATTATCATCGTTGTTATCGTCCTTATTATCCTGATAATTATCGTCGTTATTATCGTCGTTATTATCGTCGGTATTTTCGTCGTTATTGTAGTCATAATTATCGTCGTTAATATCGTTGTTATTATCGTCGGTATTTTCGTCGTTATTATCGTCGTTATTATCGTCATTATCATCGTTAATATCGTCGTTATTATTGTCATTATTATCGTTAATATTATCGTTATTATCGTCATTATCATCGTTATTATTGTCGTTATTATCGTCATAATTATCGTCGTTATTATCGTCGTTATTTTCTTCGATATTATCGTCGTTATTATCGTTATTACATCGTTGTTATCGTCCTTATTATCCTCATAATCATCATCGTTATTTTCGTCGTTATTTTCTTCGTTATTATCGTCGTTATT
Source organism: Dolichovespula media (assembly GCA_911387685.1). Lineage (NCBI taxonomy): Eukaryota > Metazoa > Arthropoda > Insecta > Hymenoptera > Vespidae > Dolichovespula > Dolichovespula media. The sequence goes on along the minus strand of CAJVQJ010000012.1, from coordinate 545,645 downwards.
ATCGTCATTACATCGTTGTTATCATCCTTATTATCCTCATAATTATAGTCGTTATTATCGTCATTATCATCGTTAATAACGTCGTTAATATCGTCGTTATTTTCGTGTTTATTTTCTTCGTTATTATCGTCGTTATTATCGCCATTATCATCGTTGTTATGGTCCTTATTATTCTTATAATTAACGTCGTTATTATCGTCGTTATTATCGTCGTTATTAACGTCGTTATTATCCTCATTATCATCGTTATTATCGTCGTTATTATCGTCATAATTATCATCGTTATTATCATCGTTGTTATCGTCCTTATTATCCTGATAATTATCGTCGTTATTATCGTCGTTATTATCGTCGGTATTTTCGTCGTTATTGTAGTCATAATTATCGTCGTTAATATCGTTGTTATTATCGTCGGTATTTTCGTCGTTATTATCGTCGTTATTATCGTCATTATCATCGTTAATATCGTCGTTATTATTGTCATTATTATCGTTAATATTATCGTTATTATCGTCATTATCATCGTTATTATTGTCGTTATTATCGTCATAATTATCGTCGTTATTATCGTCGTTATTTTCTTCGATATTATCGTCGTTATTATCGTTATTACATCGTTGTTATCGTCCTTATTATCCTCATAATCATCATCGTTATTTTCGTCGTTATTTTCTTCGTTATTATCGTCGTTATTATCGTCATTACATCGTTGTTATCATCCTTATTATCCTCATAATTATAGTCGTTATTATCGTCATTATCATCGTTAATAACGTCGTTAATATCGTCGTTATTTTCGTGTTTATTTTCTTCGTTATTATCGTCGTTATTATCGCCATTATCATCGTTGTTATGGTCCTTATTATTCTTATAATTAACGTCGTTATTATTGTCGTTAATATCGTCGTTATTATTGTCATTATTATCGTTAATATCGTCGTTATTATCATCGTTGTTATCGTCGTTATTATCGTCGATATTATCGTCGTTTATATCGTCGATACTTTCGTCGTCATTATCGTCGGTATTTTCGTCGTTATTATCGTCGTTATTATCGTCGTTATTATCGTCATTATCGTCGTTATTATCGTCATTATCATCGTTATTATCGTTGTCATTATCGTCGTTATTATCGTCGGTATTTTCGTCGATATTATCGTCGTTATTATCGTCGTTATTATCGTCATTAACATCGTTATTATCGTTGTCAATATCGTCGTTAATATCGTCGTTATTATCGTCATAATTATCTTCGTTAATATCGTCGTTATTGTCGTCGTTATTATCGTCTGTTTTTTCGTCGTTATTATCGTCGTTACTATCGTCGTCATTATCGTCGTTATTATCGTTATTATCATCGTTATTTTCTTCGTTAATATAGTCAAAATTATCGTCGTTATTATCGTCATAATTATCGTCTTTATTATCGTCCTTATTATCGTCGTTAATAACGTCGTTAATATCGTCATTATCATCGTTGTTATCGTCCATAATTATCCTCATAATTATCGTCGTTAATATCGTCGTTATTTTGTCATAATCATCGTCGTTAATGTCGTCGTTATTATCGTCATTATCATCGTTGTTATCGTCCTTATTATCCTCATAATTATCGTCGTTAATATCGTCGATATTATCGTCATTATCTTCGTTGATATCGTCGTTATTATCGTCGTTATTATCGTCATAATTATCATCGACATTATCGTCGTTATTATAATCATAATTATATTCGTTATTATCGTCGTTAATATCGTCATTATCAAGGTTGTTATCGTCCTTATTATCCTCATAATTATCGTCGTTAATATCGTCGTTATTTTGTCATAATCATCGTCGTTAATGTCGTCGTTATTATCGTCATTATCTTCGTTGTTATCGTCATAATTATTATCGTTAATATCGTCTTTATTATTGTCATTATCTTCTTTTTATCGTCGTTATTATCGTCGTTAATATCGTCGTTATTATCGTCGTTAATATCGTCGTTAATATCGTCATTATTATCGTTGTTATCGTCCTTATTAACCTCATAATTATCGTCGCTAATATCGTCGTTATTTTGTGATAATCATCGTCGTTAATGTCGTCGTTGTTATCGTCGTTACTATCGTCGTTATTACCGTCTTATTTATCATCGACATTATCGTCGTAAATATCGCCGTTATTTTGTCATAATCATCGTCGTTAATGTCGTCGTTATTAACGTCATTATCATCGTTGTTATCGTCCTTATTATCCTCATAATTATCGTCGTTAATATCGTCGTTATTTTGTCATAATCATCGTCGTTAATAGCGTCGATATTATTGTCATTATCGTCGTTTTTATCATCATAATTATAGTCGTCATTATCGTCGTTAATATCGTCATTATCATCGTTCTTATCGTCCTTATTATCCTCATAATTATCGTCGTTAATATCGTCATTATCATCGTTCTTATCGTCCTTATTATCCTCATAATTATCGTCGTTAATATCGTCGATATTATCGTCATTATCTTCGTTGTTATCGTCGTTATTATCGTCGTTATTATCGTCATTTTTACCATCGACATTATCGTCGTAAATATCGTCGTTATTTTGTCATAATCATCGTCGTTAATGTCGTCGTGATTATCGTCATTATCATCGATGTTATCGTCCTTATTATCCTCATAATTATCGTCGTTAACATCGTCGATATTATTGTCATTATCTTCGTTGATATCGTCGTTATTATCGTCGTTATTATCGTCATAATTATCATCGACATTATCGTCGTTATTATAATCATAATTATATTCGTTATTATCGTCGTTAATATCGTCATTATCAAGGTTGTTATCGTCCTTATTATCCTCATAATTATCGTCGTTAATATCGTCGATATTATCGTCATTATCTTCGTTGTTATCGTCGTTATTATTGTCATTATAATCGTTGTTATCGTCCTTATTATCCTCATTATTATCGTCGTTAATATCGTCGTTATTTTTTGATAATCATCGTCGTTAATGTCGTCGTTATTATCGTCTTTACCATCGTTGTTATCGTCCTTATTATCCTCATAATTATCGTCGTTAATATTGTCGTTATTTTGTCATAATCATTGTCGTTAATGTCGTCGTTATTATCGTCATTATCATCGTTGTTATCGTCCTTATTATCCTCACAATTATCGTCGTTAATATCGTCGTAATTTTGTCATAGTCATCGTCGTTAATAGCGTCGATATTATCGTCATTATCGTCGTTTTTATAATCATAATTATAGTCGTCATTATCGTCGTTAATATCGTCATTATCATCGTTCTTATCGTCCTTATTATCCTCATAATTATCGTCGTTATTATCGTCATTATCATCGTTCTTATCGTCCTTATTATCCTCATAATTATCGTCGTTAATGTCGTCGTTATTATCGTCATTATCTTCGTTGTTATCGTCATAATTATCATCGTTAATATCGTCGATATTATCGTCATTATCTTCGTTGTTATCGTCGTTATTATCGTCGTTAATATCGTCGTTATTATCGTCGTTAATATCGTCGTTATTTTGTCATAATCATCGTCGTTAATATCGTCGTTAATATCGTCATTATCATCGCTGTTATCGTCCTTATTATCCTAATAATTATCGTCATTAATATCGTCGTTATTTTGTCATAATCATCGTCGTAAATGTCGTCGTTATTATCGTCATTATCTTCGTTGTTTTCTTCGTTATTATCGTCATAATTATCATCGTCATTATCGTCATATTATCATCATAATTATAGTCGTTATTATCGTCGTTAATATCGTCATTATCATCGTTGTTATCGTCCTTATTATCTTCATAATTATCGTCGTTAATATCGTCGATATTATCGTCATTATCTTCGTTGTTATCGTCGTTATTATCGTCATAATTATCATCGTCATTATCGTCGTTTTTATCATCATAATATAGTCGTCATTATCGTCGTTAATATCGTCATTATCATTGTTTTTATCATACTTATTATCGTCATAATTATCGTCGTTAATATCGTCGATATTATCGTCATTATCTTCGTTGTTATCGTCGTTATTATCGTCGTTATTACCGTCTTATTTATCATCGACATTATCGTCGTAAATATCGCCGTTATTTTGTCATAATCATCGTCGTTATTATCGTCATTATCATCGTTGTTATCGTCCTTATTATCCTCATAATTATCGTCATTAATATCGTCGTTATTTTGTCATAATCATCGTCGTTAATGTCGTCGTTATTATCGTCATTATCATCGTTGTTATTGTCCTTATTATCCTCATAATTATCGTCGTTAATATCGTCGTTATTTTGTCATAATCATCGTCGTTAATATCGTCGTTAATATCGTCATTATCATCGTTGTTATCGTCCTTATTATCCTCACAATTATCGTCGTTAATATCGTCGTTATTTTGTGATTATCATCGTCGTTAATGTCGTCGTTATTATCGTCATTACCATCGTTGTTATCGTCCCTATTATCCTCATATTTATCGTCGTTAATATCGTCGATATTATCGTCATTATCTTCGTTGTTATCGTCGTTATTATCGTCGTTATTATCGTCTTATTTATCATCGACATTATCGTCGTAAATATCGCAGTTATTTTGTCATATTCATCGTCGTTAATGTCGTCGTTATTATCGTCATTATCATCGTTGTTATCGTCCATATTATCCTCATAATTATCGTCGTTAATATCGTCGATATTATCGTCATTATCATCGTTGTTATCGTCGTTATTGTCGTCGTTATTATCGTCATAATTATCATCGACATTATCGTCGTTATTATAATCATAATTATATTCGTTATTATCGTCGTTAATATCGTCATTATCAAGGTTGTTATCGTCCTCATTATCCTCTTAATTATCGTCGTTAATATCGTCGTTATTTTGTCATAATTGTCGTCGTTAATGTCTTCGTTATTAACGTCTTTATCTTCCTTGTTATCGTCGTTATTATCGTCGTTATTATCGTCATAATTATCATCGACATTAACGTCGTTATAATAATCATAATTATATTCGTTAGTATCGTCGTTAATATCGTCATTATCATCGTTGTTATCGCCGTATTATTCTCATAATTATCGTCGTTAATATCGTCGATATTATCGTCAATATCTTCGTAGTTATCGTCGTTATTATCGTCATAATTATCATCGACATTATCTCCGTTAATATCGTCGTTATTTTGTCATAATCATCGTCGTTATTGTCGTCGTTGTTATCGTCATTATCATCGTTGTTATCGTCCTTATAATCCTCATAAATATCGTCGTTAATATCGTCGTTATTTTGTCATAATCATCGTCGTTAATGTCCTCGTTATTATCGTCATTATCTTCGTTGTTATCGTCATAATTATCATCGTTAATATCGTCGTTATTATTGTCATTATCTTCTTTTTATCGTCGTTATTATCATCGTTAATATCGTCGTTATTATCGTCGTTAATATTGTCATTAATATCGTCATTATCATCGTTGTTATCGTCCTTATTATCTTCATAATTATCGTCGTTAATATCGTCGATATTATCGTCATTATCTTCGTTGTTATCGTCGTTATTATCGTCATAATTATCATCGTCATTATCGTCGTTTTTATCATCATAATATAGTCGTCATTATCGTCGTTAATATCGTCATTATCATCGTTTTTATCATACTTATTATCGTCATAATTATCGTCGTTAATATCGTCGATATTATCGTCATTATCTTCGTTGTTATCGTCGTTATTATCGTCGTTATTACCGTCTTATTTATCATCGACATTATCGTCGTAAATATCGCCGTTATTTTGTCATAATCATCGTCGTTATTATCGTCATTATCATCGTTGTTATCGTCCTTATTATCCTCATAATTATCGTCATTAATATCGTCGTTATTTTGTCATAATCATCGTCGTTAATGTCGTCGATATTATCGTCATTATCTTCGTTGCTCTCGTCGTTATTATCGTCATAATTATCATCGTCATTATCGTCGTTTTCATCATCATAATAATAGTCGTCATTATCGTCGTTAATATCGTCATTATCATCGTTCATATCGTCCTTATTATCCTCATAATTATCGTCGTTAATATCGTCGATATTATCGTCATTATCTTCGTTGTTATCGTCCTTATTATCGTCGTTATTATCGTCATATTTATCATCGACATTATCGTCGTAAATATCGTCGTTATTTTGTCATAATCATCGTCGTTAATGTCGTCGTTATTATCGTCATTATCATCGTTGTTATCGTCCTTATTATCCTCAAAATTATCGTCGTTAATATCGTCGATATTATCGTTATTATCTTCGTTGTTATCGTCGTTATTATCGACGTTATTATCGTCATTATCTTCGTTGTTATCGTCGTTAATATCGTCATTATCATCGACGAAAACGAATAATTATAGTCGTTATATCGAAATTATCATCGTTGTTATCGCCGTATTATCCTCATAATTATCGTCGTTAATATCGTCGATATTATCGTCAATATCTTCGTTGTTATCGTCGTTATTATCGTCAAAATTATCATCGTCATTATCGTCGTTTTTTCATCATAATTATAGGCGTCATTATCGTCGTTAATATCGTCATTATCATCGTTCTTATCGTCCTTATTATCCTCATAATTATCGTCGTTAATATCGTCGATATTATCGTCATTATCTTCGTTGTTATCATCGTTATTATCGTCGTTATTATCGTCATATTTAGCATCGACATTATCGTCGTTAATATCGTCGTTATTTTGTCATAATCATCGTCGTTAATATCGTCATTATCATCGTTGTTATCGTCCTTATTATCCTCATAATTATCGTCGTTAATATCGTCGTTATTATCGTCGTTAATATCGTCGTTATTTTGTCATAATCATCGTCGTTAATATCGTCGTTAATATCGTTATTATCTTCGATGTTATCGTCCTTATTATCCTCATAATTATCGTCATTAATATCGTCGTTATTTTGTCATAATCATCGTCGTTAATGTCGTCGTTATTATCGTCATTATCTTCGTTGTTATCGTTGTTAATATCGTCATTATCATCGTTGTTATCGTCCTTATTATCTTTATAATTATCGTCGTTAATATCGTCGATATTATCGTCATTATCTTCGTTGTTATCGTCGTTATTATCGTCATAATTATCATCGTCATTATCGTCGTTTTTATCATCATAATTATAGTCGTCATTATCGTCGTTAATATCGTCATTATCATCGTTGTTATCATACTTATTATCCTCATAATTATCGTCGTTAATATCGTCGATATTATCGTCATTATCTTCGTTGTTATCGTCGTTATTATCGTCGTTATTATCGTCTTATTTATCATCGACATTATCGTCGTAAATATCGCCGTTATTTTGTCATAATTATCGTCGTTACTTTCGTCGTTATTATCGTCATTATCATCGTTGTTATCGTCAATATTATCCTCATAATTATCGTCATTAATATCGTCGTTATTTTGTCATAATCATCGTCGTTAATGTCGTCGTTATTATCGTCATTATCTTCGTTGTTATCGTCGTTAACATCGTCATTATCATCGATTATAACGAATAATTATAGTCGTTATTATCGTCGTTGATATCGTCATTATCATCGTTGTTATCGCCGTTATTATCCTCATAATTATCGTCGTTAATATCGTCGATATTATCGTCTATATCTTCGTTGTTATCGTCGTTATTATCGTCATAATTATCATCGACATTCTCGTCGTTAATATCGTCGTTATTTTGTCATAATCATCGTCGTTAATGTCGTCGTTGTTATCGTCATTATCATCGTTGGTATCTTCCTTATTATCCTCATAATTATCGTCGTTAATATCGTCGTTATTTTGTCATAATCATCGTCGTTAATATCGTCGATATTATCGTTATTATCTTCGTTGTTATCGTCGTTATTATCGTCGTTATTATCGTCATATTTATCATCGACATTATCGTCGTAAATATCGTCGTTATTTTGTCATAATCATCGTCGTTAATGTCGTCGTTATTATCGTCATTATCATCGTTGTTATCGTCCTTATTATCCTCATAATTATCGTCGTTAATATCGTCGATATTATCGTCATTATCTTCGTTGTTATCGTCGTTATTATCGTCGTTATTATCGTCATAATTATCATCGTCATTATCGTCATTTTATCATCATAATTATAGTCGTTATTATCGTCGTTAATATCGTCATTATCATCGTTGTTATCGTCCTTATTATCTTCATAATTTTCGTCGTTAATATCGTCGATATTATCGTCATTATCTTCGTTGTTATCGTCGTTATTATCGTCATAATTATCATCGTCATTATCGTCGTTTTTATCATCATAATTATAGTCGTCATTACCGTCGTTAATATCGTCTTTATCATCGTTGTTATCATACTTATTATCCTCATAATTATCGTCGTTAATATCGTCGATATTATCGTCATTATCTTCGTTGTTATCGTCGTTATTATCGTCGTTATTATCGTCTTATTTATCATCGACATTATCGACGTAAATATCGCCATTATTTTGTCATAATCATCGTAGTTAATGTCGTCGTTATTATCGTCATTATCATCGTTGTTATCGTCCATATTTTTCTCATAATTATCGTCGTCAATATCGTCGTTATTTTGTCATAATCATCGTCGTTAATGTCGTCGTTATTATCGTCATTACCATCGTTGTTGTCGTCCTTATTATCCTCATAATTATCGTCGTTAATATCGTCGTCATTTTGTCATAATCATCGTCGTTAATATCGTCGTTATTATCGTCATTATCATCGTTGTTATTGTCCTTATTATCCTCATAATTATCGTCGTAAATATCGCCGTTATTTTGTCATAATCATCGTCGTTAATATCGTCGTTAATATCGTCATTATCATCGTTGTTATCGTCCTTATTGTCCTCACAATTATCGTCGTTAATTTCGTCGTTATTTTGTGATAATCATCGTCGTTAATGTCGTCGTTATTATCGTCATTACCATCGTTGTTATCGTCCTTATTATCCTCATAATTATCGTCGTTAATATCGTCGTTATTTTGTCATAATCATCGTCGTTAATGTCGTCATTATTATCGTAATTATCTTCGTTGTTATCGTCGTTAATATCGTCATTATCATTGACGATAACGAATAATTATAGTCGTTATTATCGTCGTTAATATCGTCATTATCATCGTTGTTATCGCCGTTATTATCCTCATAAGTATCGTCGTTAATATCGTCGATATTATCGTCAATATCTTCGTTGTTATCGTCGTTATTATCGTCATAATTATCATCGACATTATCGTCGTTAATATCGTCGTTATTTTGTCATAATCATCGTCGTTAATGTCGTCGTTGTTATCGTCATTATCATCGTTGTTATCTTCCTTATTATCCTCACAATAATCGTCGTTAATATCGTCGTTATTTTGTCATAATCATCGTCGTTAATATCGTCGATATTATCGTCATTATCTTCGTTGTTATCGTCGTTATTGTCGTCGTTATTATCGTCTTAATTATCATCGTCATTATCGTCATTTTATCATCATAATTATAGTCGTTATTATCGTCGTTAATACCGTCATTATCATCGTTGTTATCGTCCTTATTATCTTCATAATTTTCGTCGTTAATATCGTCGATATTATCGTCATTATCTTCGTTGTTATCGTCGTTATTATCGTCATTATTATCATCGTCATTATCGTCGTTTTTATCATCGTAATTATAGTCGTCATTACCGTCGTTAATATCGTCATTATCATCGTTGTTATCATACTTATTATCCTCATAATTATCGTCGTTAATATCGTCGATATTATCGTCATTATCTTCGTTGTTATCGTTGTTATTATCGTCGTTATTATCGTCATTATCATCGTTGTTATCGTCCATATTATCCTCATAATTATCGTCGTTAATATCGTCGATATTATCGTCATTATCTTCGTTGTTATCGTCGTTATTATCGTCGTTATTATCGTCTTATTTATCATCGACATTATCGTCGTAAATATCGCCGTTATTTTGTCATAATTATCGTCGTTACTTTCGTCGTTATTATCGTCATTATCATCGTTGTTATCGTCAATATTATCCTCATAATTATCGTCATTAATATCGTCGTTATTTTGTCATAATCATCGTCGTTAATGTCGTCGTTATTATCGTCATTATCTTCGTTGTTATCGTCGTTAACATCGTCATTATCATCGATTATAACGAATAATTATAGTCGTTATTATCGTCGTTGATATCGTCATTATCATCGTTGTTATCGCCGTTATTATCCTCATAATTATCGTCGTTAATATCGTCGATATTATCGTCTATATCTTCGTTGTTATCGTCGTTATTATCGTCATAATTATCATCGACATTCTCGTCGTTAATATCGTCGTTATTTTGTCATAATCATCGTCGTTAATGTCGTCGTTGTTATCGTCATTATCATCGTTGGTATCTTCCTTATTATCCTCATAATTATCGTCGTTAATATCGTCGTTATTTTGTCATAATCATCGTCGTTAATATCGTCGATATTATCGTTATTATCTTCGTTGTTATCGTCGTTATTATCGTCGTTATTATCGTCATATTTATCATCGACATTATCGTCGTAAATATCGTCGTTATTTTGTCATAATCATCGTCGTTAATGTCGTCGTTATTATCGTCATTATCATCGTTGTTATCGTCCTTATTATCCTCATAATTATCGTCGTTAATATCGTCGATATTATCGTCATTATCTTCGTTGTTATCGTCGTTATTGTCGTCGTTATTATCGTCATAATTATCATCGTCATTATCGTCATTTTATCATCATAATTATAGTCGTTATTATCGTCGTTAATATCGTCATTATCATCGTTGTTATCGTCCTTATTATCTTCATAATTTTCGTCGTTAATATCGTCGATATTATCGTCATTATCTTCGTTGTTATCGTCGTTATTATCGTCATAATTATCATCGTCATTATCGTCGTTTTTATCATCATAATTATAGTCGTCATTACCGTCGTTAATATCGTCTTTATCATCGTTGTTATCATACTTATTATCCTCATAATTATCGTCGTTAATATCGTCGATATTATCGTCATTATCTTCGTTGTTATCGTCGTTATTATCGTCGTTATTATCGTCTTATTTATCATCGACATTATCGACGTAAATATCGCCATTATTTTGTCATAATCATCGTAGTTAATGTCGTCGTTATTATCGTCATTATCATCGTTGTTATCGTCCATATTTTTCTCATAATTATCGTCGTCAATATCGTCGTTATTTTGTCATAATCATCGTCGTTAATGTCGTCGTTATTATCGTCATTACCATCGTTGTTGTCGTCCTTATTATCCTCATAATTATCGTCGTTAATATCGTCGTCATTTTGTCATAATCATCGTCGTTAATATCGTCGTTATTATCGTCATTATCATCGTTGTTATTGTCCTTATTATCCTCATAATTATCGTCGTAAATATCGCCGTTATTTTGTCATAATCATCGTCGTTAATATCGTCGTTAATATCGTCATTATCATCGTTGTTATCGTCCTTATTGTCCTCACAATTATCGTCGTTAATATCGTCGTTATTTTGTGATAATCATCGTCGTTAATGTCGTCGTTATTATCGTCATTACCATCGTTGTTATCGTCCTTATTATCCTCATAATTATCGTCGTTAATATCGTCGTTATTTTGTCATAATCATCGTCGTTAATGTCGTCATTATTATCGTAATTATCTTCGTTGTTATCGTCGTTAATATCGTCATTATCATTGACGATAACGAATAATTATAGTCGTTATTATCGTCGTTAATATCGTCATTATCATCGTTGTTATCGCCGTTATTATCCTCATAAGTATCGTCGTTAATATCGTCGATATTATCGTCAATATCTTCGTTGTTATCGTCGTTATTATCGTCATAATTATCATCGACATTATCGTCGTTAATATCGTCGTTATTTTGTCATAATCATCGTCGTTAATGTCGTCGTTGTTATCGTCATTATCATCGTTGTTATCTTCCTTATTATCCTCACAATAATCGTCGTTAATATCGTCGTTATTTTGTCATAATCATCGTCGTTAATATCGTCGATATTATCGTCATTATCTTCGTTGTTATCGTCGTTATTGTCGTCGTTATTATCGTCTTAATTATCATCGTCATTATCGTCATTTTATCATCATAATTATAGTCGTTATTATCGTCGTTAATACCGTCATTATCATCGTTGTTATCGTCCTTATTATCTTCATAATTTTCGTCGTTAATATCGTCGATATTATCGTCATTATCTTCGTTGTTATCGTCGTTATTATCGTCATTATTATCATCGTCATTATCGTCGTTTTTATCATCGTAATTATAGTCGTCATTACCGTCGTTAATATCGTCATTATCATCGTTGTTATCATACTTATTATCCTCATAATTATCGTCGTTAATATCGTCGATATTATCGTCATTATCTTCGTTGTTATCGTTGTTATTATCGTCGTTATTATCGTCATTATCATCGTTGTTATCGTCCATATTATCCTCATAATTATCGTCGTTAATATCGTCGATATTATCGTCATTATCATCGTTGTTATCGTCGTTATTGTCGTCGTTATTATCGTCATAATTATCATCGACATTATCGTCGTTATTATAATCATAATTTTATTCGTTATTATCGTCGTTAATATCGTCATTATCAAGGTTGTTATCGTCCTTATTATCCTCTTAATTATCGTCGTTAATATCGTCGTTATTTTGTCATAATTGTCGTCGTTAATGTCTTCGTTATTAACGTCTTTATCTTCCTTGTTATCGTCGTTATTATCGTCGTTATTATCGTCATAATTATCATCGACATTAACGTCGTTATAATAATCATAATTATATTCGTTAGTATCGTCGTTAATATCGTCATTATCATCGTTGTTATCGCCGTATTATTCTCATAATTATCGTCGTTAATATCGTCGATATTATCGTCAATATCTTCGTTGTTATCGTCGTTATTATCGTCATAATTATCATCGACATTATCTCCGTTAATATCGTCGTTATTTTGTCATAATCATCGTCGTTATTGTCGTCGTTGTTATCGTCATTATCATCGTTGTTATCGTCCTTATAATCCTCATAAATATCGTCGTTAATATCGTCGTTATTTTGTCATAATCATCGTCGTTAATGTCCTCGTTATTATCGTCATTATCTTCGTTGTTATCGTCATAATTATCATCGTTAATATCGTCGTTATTATTGTCATTATCTTCTTTTTATCGTCGTTATTATCATCGTTAATATCGTCGTTATTATCGTCGTTAATATTGTCATTAATATCGTCATTATCATTGTTGTTATCGTCCTCATTATCCTCATAATTATCGTCGTTAATATCGTCGTTATTTTGTCATAATCATCGTCGTTAATGTCGTCGTTATTATCGTCATTATCATCGTTGTTATCGTCCTTATTATCCTCATAATTATCGTCGTTAATATCGTCGTTATTTTGTCATAATCATCGTCGTTAATATCGTCGTTAATATCGTCATTATCATCGGTGTTATCGTCCTTATTATCCTCATAATTATCGTCGTTAATATCGTCGTTATTTTGTGATAATCATCGTCGTTAATGTCGTCGTTATTATCGTCATTACCATCGTTGTTATCGTCCTTATTATCCTCATAATTATCGTCGTTAATATCGTCGTTATTTTGTCATAATCATCGTCGTTAATGTCGTCGTTATTATCGTCATTATCTTCGTTGTTATCGTCATAATTATCATCGTTAATATCGTCGTTATTATTGTCATTATCTTCTTTTTATCGTCGTTATTATCGTCGTTAATATCGTCGTTATTATCGTTGTTATTATCGTCGTTAATATCGTCGTTAATATCGTCATTATCATCGTTGTTATCGCCGTTATTTTCGTCGTTAATATCGTCGTTATTATCGTTATTATCATCGTTGTTATCGTCGTTCTTATCCTCATAATTATCGTCGTTAATATCGTAGTTATTATCGTCATTATCATCGTTGTTTTCGACGATACTGTCGTCAAAACTATCGTCGATAATGTCGTCGTTATTTCGTCATTATCATCGTTATTATCGTCGTTATTATCGTCGTTATTATCTTCGATATAACGTTATTATCGTCGTTATAATCAACGTTAATATCATCGCTATTATCGTCGTTATTATCGTCGATATTATCGTCGTTATTATCGTCATTATCATCGTTAATATCGTCGTTATTATCGTCGTTATTATCCTTATAATTATCATCGTTAATATCGTTGTTATTATCGTCGTTAATATCGTCGTTATTATCGTCATTAACATCGTTATTATCGTTGTTATTATCGTCATAATTATGATTCTTATTATCGTCATAATTATCGTCGTTATAATCGTCGTTTTTATCATCATTATCATCGTTGTTATCGTCGTTATTATCCTCATAATTATCGTCGTTAATATCGTCGTTATTATCGTCATTATCATCGTTGCTATCGTCGTTAATATCGTCATTATCATAGTTATTATCGTCGTAATTATCGTCAAAATTATCGTCGTTATTATCTTCGTTATTATCGTCGTTGTTATTGTCGTTAATATCGTCGTTATTATTGTCATTATCATCGTTGTTATCGTCGTTATTATCCTCATAATTATCGTCGTTAATATCGTCGTTATTATCTTTATTATCATCGTTGTTATCGTCGTTATTATCCTCATAATAATCGTCGTTATAATCAACGTTAATATCATCCGTATTATCATCGTTGTTATCGTCGTTATTATCCTCATAATTATCGTCGTTAATATCGTCGTTATTATCGTTATTATCATCGTTGTTATCGACATTATTATCCTCATAATTATCGTCGTTAATATCGTCGTTAATATCGTCATTATCATCGTTGTTATCGTCCTTATTATCCTCATAATTATCGTCGTTAATATCGTCGTTATTTTGTCATAATCATCGTTGTTAATATCGTCGATATTATCGTCATTATCTTCGTTGTTATCGTCGTTATTATCGTCATAATTATCATCGTCATTATCGTCGTTTTTATCATCATAATTATAGTCGTCATTATCGTCGTTAATATCGTCATTATCATCGTTCATATCGACCTTATTATCCTCATAATTATCGTCGTTAATATCGTCGTTATTTTGTCATAATCATCGTCGTTAATGTCGTCGTTATAATCGTCATTATCAAGGTTGTTATCGTCCTTATTATCCTCTTAATTATCGTCGTTAATATCGTTGTTATTTTGTCATAATTATCGTCGTTAATGTCGTCGTTATTAACGTCTTTATCTTCGTTGTTATCGTCGTTATTATCGTCGTTATTATCGTCATAATTATCATCGACATTAACGTCGTTATAATAATCATAATTATATTCGTTAGTATCGTCGTTAATATCGTCATTATAATCGTTGTTATCGTCCTTATTATCATCGTTAATATCGTCGTTATTATTGTCATTATCTTCTTTTTATCGTCGTTATTATCGTCGTTAATATCGTCGTTATTATCGTCGTTATTATCGTCGTTAATATCGTCGTTAATATCGTCATTATCATCGTTGTTATCGTCGTTATTATCGTCGTTAATATCTTCGCTATTTTGGCATAATCATCGTCGTTAATGTCGTCGTTTTTATCGTCATTATCTTCGTTTTTATCGTCTTTATTATCGTCGTTAATATCGTCGTTATTATCGTCGTTAATATCGTCATTATCGTCGTTGTTATCGTCCTTATTATCCTCATAATTATCGTCATTAATATCGTCGTTATTTTGTCATAATCATCGTCGTTAATGTCGTCGTTATAATCGTCATTATCAAGGTTGTTATCGTCCTTATTATCCTCTTAATTATCGTCGTTAATATCGTTGTTATTTTGTCATAATTATCGTCGTTAATGTCGTCGTTATTAACGTCTTTATCTTCGTTGTTATCGTCGTTATTATCGTCGTTATTATCGTCATAATTATCATCGACATTAACGTCGTTATAATAATCATAATTATATTCGTTAGTATCGTCGTTAATATCGTCATTATAATCGTTGTTATCGTCTTTATTAACATCGTTAATATCGTCGTTATTATTGTCACTATCTTATTTTTATCGTCGTTAATTTCGTCGTTATTATCCTCGTTATTATCGTCGTTAATATCGTCGTTAATATCGTCATTATCATCGTTGTTATCGTACTTATTATCCTCATAATTATCGTCGTTAATATCGTCGTTATTTTGTGATAATCATCGTCGTTAATGTCGTCGCTATTATCGTCATTACCATCGTTGTTATCGTCCTTATTATCCTCATAATTATCGTCGTTAATTTCGTCGTTTTTTGTCAAAATCATCGTCGTTAATGTCGTCGTTATAATCGTCATTATCATCGTTGTTATCGTCCTTATTATCCTCATAATTATCGTCGTTAATATCGTCGTTATTTTGTCATAATCATCGTCGTTAATGTCGTCGTTATTATCGTCATTATCTTCGTTGTTATCGTCATAATTATCATCGTTAATATCGTCGTTGTTATTGTCATTATCTTCTTTTTATCGTCGTTATTATCGTCGTTAATATCGTCGTTATTATCGTCGTTATTATCGTCGTTAATATCGTCGTTAATTTCGTCATTATCATCGTTGTTATCGTCGTTATTATCGTCGTTAATATCCTCGTTATTTTGTCATAATCATCGTCGTTAATGTCGTCGTTATTATCGTCATTACCTTCGTTGTTATCGTCCTTATTATCCTCTAATTAACGTCGTTAATATCGTCGTTATTTTGTGATAATCATCGTCGTTAATATCGTCGTTATTATCGTCGTTATTATCGTCGTTAATATCGTCGTTAATTTCGTCATTATCATCGTTGTTATCGTCCTTATTATCCTCATAATTATCGTCCTTAATATCGTCGTTATTTTGTGATAATCATCGTCGTTAATGTCGTCGTTATTATCGTCATTATCTTCGTTGTTATCGTCGTTATTATCGTCGTTATTATCGTCATATTTATCATCGACATTATCGTCGTAAATATCGTCGTTATTTTGTCGTAATCATCGTCGTTAATGTCGTCGTTATTATCGTCATTATCATTGTTGTTATCGTCCTTATTATCCTCATAATTATCGTCGTTAATATCGTCGATATTATCGTCATTATCTTCGTTGTTATCGTCGTTATTGTCGTCGTTATTATCGTCATAATTATCATCGACAATAACGTCGTTATAATAATCAAAATTATATTCGTTAGTATCGTCGTTAATATCGTCATTATAATCGTTGTTATCGTCCTTATTATCATCGTTAATATCGTCGTTATTATTGTCATTATCTTCTTTTTATCGTCGTTATTATCGTCGTTAATATCGTCGTTATTATCGTCGTTATTATCGTCGTTAATATCGTCGTTAATATCGTCGTTATTATCGTCGTTAATATCGTCGTTAATATCGTCATTATCATCGTTGTTATCGTCCTTATTATCCTCATAATTATCGTCGTTAATATCGTCGTTATTTTGTCATAATCATCGTCGTTAATGTCGTCGTTATTATCGTCATTATCTTCGTTGATATCGTCAAAATTATCATCGTTAATATCGTCGTTATTATTGTCATTATCTTCTTTTTATCGTCGTTAATATCGTCGTTATTATCGTCGTTATTATCGTCGTTAATATCGTCGTTATTATCGTCGTTATTATCGTCGTTAATATCGTCGTTAATATCGTCATTATCATCGTTGTTATCGTCCTTATTATCCTCATAATTATCGTCGTTATTATCGTCGTTTTTTTGTGATAATCATCGTCGTTAATGTCGTCGTTATTATCGTCATTACCATCGTTGTTATCGTCCTTATTATCCTCATAATTATCGTCGTTAATATCGTCGTTATTTTGTCATAATCATCGTCGTTAATATCGTCGTTCATTTCGTCATTATCATCGTTGTTATCGTCCTTATTATCCTCATAATTATCGTCCTTAATATCGTCGTTATTTTGTGATAATCATCGTCGTTAATGTCGTCGTTATTATCGTCATTATCTTCGTTGTTATCGTCGTTATTATCGTCGTTATTATCGTCATATTTATCATCGACATTATCGTCGTAAATATCGTCGTTATTTTGTCGTAATCATCGTCGTTAATGTCGTCGTTATTATCGTCATTATCATTGTTGTTATCGTCCTTATTATCCTCATAATTATCGTCGTTAATATCGTCGATATTATCGTCAATATCTTCGTTGTTATCGTCGTTATTCTCGTCGTTATTATCGTCATAATTATCATCGACATTATCGTCGTTATTATAATCATAATTATATTCGTTATTATCGTCGTTAATATCGTCATTATCAAGGTTGTTATCGTCCTTATTATCCTCTTAATTATCGTCGTTAATATCGTCGTTATTTTGTCCTAATTATCGTCGTTAATGTCGTCGTTCTTAACGTCTTTATCTTCGATGTTATCGTCGTTATTATCGTCGATATTATCGTCATAATTATCATCGACAATAACGTCGTTATAATAATCAAAATTATATTCGTTAGTATCGTCGTTAATATCGTCATTATAATCGTTGTTATCGTCCTTATTATCATCGTTAATATCGTCGTTAATATTGTCATTATCTTCTTTTTATCGTCGTTATTATCGTCGTTAATATCGTCGTTATTATCGTCGTTATTATCGTCGTTAATATCGTCGTTAATATCGTCGTTATTATCGTCGTTAATATCGTCGTTAATATCGTCATTATCATCGTTGTTATCGTCCTTATTATCCTCATAATTATCGTCGTTAATATCGTCGTTATTTTGTCATAATCATCGTCGTTAATGTCGTCGTAATCATCGTCATTATCTTCGTTGTTATCGTCGTTAATATCGTCATTATCATCGACGAAAACGAATAATTATAGTCGTTATATCGTGATTATCATCGTTGTTATCGCCGTATTATCCTCATAATTATCGTCGTTAATATCGTCGATATTATCGTCAATATCTTCGTTGTTATCGTCGTTATTATCGTCGTTAATATCTTCGCTATTTTGTCATAATCATCGTCGTTAATGTCGTCGTTTTTATCGTCATTATCTCCGTTTTTATCGTCTTTATTATCGTCGTTAATATCGTCGTTATTATCGTCGTTAATATCGTCATTATCGTCGTTGTTATCGTCCTTATTATCCTCATAATTATCGTCATTAATATCGTCGTTATTTTGTCATAATCATCGTCGTTAATGTCGTCGTTATTATCGTCATTATCAAGGTTGTTATCGTCCTTATTATCCTCTTAATTATCGTCGTTAATATCGTCGTTATTTTGTAATAATTATCATCGTTAATGTCGTCGTTATTAACGTCTTTATCTTCGTTGTTATCGTCGTTATTATCGTCGTTATTATCGTCATAATTATCATCGACATTAACGTCGTTGTAATAATCATAATTATATTCGTTAGTATCGTCGTTCATATCGTCATTATAATCGTTGTTATCGTCTTTATTAACATCGTTAATATCGTCGTTATTATTGTCACTATCTTATTTTTATCGTCGTTAATTTCGTCGTTATTATCCTCGTTATTATCGTCGTTAATATCGTCGTTAATATCGTCATTATCATCGTTGTTATCGTCCTTATTATCCTCATAATTATCATCGTTAATATCGTCGTTATTTTGTGATAATCATCGTCGTTAATGTCGTCGTTATTATCGTCATTACCATCGTTGTTATCGTCGTTATTATCCTCATAATTATCGTCGTTAATATCGTCGTTTTTTTGTCAAAATCATCGTCGTTAATGTCGTCGTTATTATCGTCATTATCATCGTTGTTATCGTCCTTATTATCCTCATAATTATCGTCGTTAATATCGTCGTTATTTTGTCATAATCATCGTCGTTAATGTCGTCGAAATCATCGTCATTATCTTCGTTGTTATCGTCGTTAATATCGTCGTTATTTTGTCATAATCATCGTCGTTAATATCGTCGTTAATATCGTCATTATCATCGTTGTTATCGTCGTTATTATCGTCGTTAATATCCTCGCTATTTTGTCATAATCATCGTCGTTAATGTCGTCGTATTTATCGTCAATATCTTCGTTTTTATCGTCTTTATTATCGTCGTTAATATCGTCGTTATTATCGTCGTTAATATCGTCGTTAATATCGTCATTATCATCTTTTTTATCGTCCTTATTATCCTCATAATTATCGTCGTTAATATCGTCGTTATTTTGTCAAAATCATCGTCGTTAATGTCGTCGTTATTATCGTCATTATCATCGTTGTTATCGTCCTTATTATCCTCCTAATTATCGTCGTTAATATCGTCGTTATTTTGTCCTAATCATCGTCGTTAATGTCGTCGTTATTATCGTCATTATCTTCGTTGTTATCGTCATAATTATCATCGTTAATATCGTCGTTATTATTGTCATTATCTTCTTTTTATCGTCGTTAATATCGTCGTTATTATCGTCGTTATTATCGTCGTTAATATCGTCGTTTATATCGTCATTATCATCGTTGTTATCGTCCTTATTATCCTCATAATTATCGTCCTTAATAACGTCGTTATTTTGTGATAATCATCGTCGTTAATGTCGTCGTTATTATCGTCATTATCTTCGTTGTTATCGTCGTTATTATCGTCGTTATTATCGTCGTTATTATCGTCATATTTATCATCGACATTATCGTCGTAAATATCGTCGTTATTTTGTCGTAATCATCGTCGTTAATGTCGTCGTTATTATCGTCATTATCATTGTTGTTATCGTCCTTATTATCCTCATAATTATCGTCGTTAATATCGTCGATATTATCGTCATTATCTTCGTTGTTATCGTCGTTATTGTCGTCGTTATTATCGTCATAATTATCATCGACAATATCGTCGTTATTATAATCATAATTATATTCGTTATTATCGTCGTTAATATCGTCATTATCAAGGTTGTTATCGTCCTTATTATCCTCTTAATTATCGTCGTTAATATCGTCGTTATTTTGTCATAATTATCGTCGTTAATGTCGTCGTTATTAACGTCTTTATCTTCGATGTTATCGTCGTTATTATCGTCGATATTATCGTCATAATTATCATCGACAATAACGTCGTTATAATAATCAAAATTATATTCGTTAGTATCGTCGTTAATATCGTCATTATAATCGTTGTTATCGTCTTTATTAACATCGTTAATATCGTCGTTATTATTGTCACTATCTTATTTTTATCGTCGTTAATTTCGTCGTTATTATCCTCGTTATTATCGTCGTTAATATCGTCGTTAATATCGTCATTATCATCGTTGTTACCGACCTTATTATCCTCATAATTATCGTCGTTAATATCGTCGTTATTTTGTCATAATCATCGTCCTTAATGTCGTCGTTATTATCGTCATTACCATCGTTGTTATCGTCCTTATTATCCTTGTAATTATCGTCGTTAATATCGTCGTTATTTTGTCATAATCATCGTCGTTAATGTCGTCGTTATTATCGTCATTATCTTCGTTGTTATCGTCATAATTATCATCGTTAATATCGTCGTTATTATTGTCATTATCTTCTTTTTATCGTCGTTAATATCGTCGTTATTATCGTCGTTATTATCGCCGTAAATATCGTCGTTATTATCGTCATTACCATCGTTGTTATCGTCCTTATTATCCTCATAATTATCGTCGTTAATATCGTCGTTATTTTGTGATAATCATGGTCGTTAATGTCGTCGTTATTATCGTCATTATCATCGTTGATATCGTCCTTATTATCCTCATAATTATCGTCGTTAATATCGTCGTTATTTTGTGATAATCATCGTCGTTAATGTCGTCGATATTATCGTCATTATCATAGTTGCTATCGTCCTTATAATCCTCATAATTATCGACGTCAATATCGTCGTTATTTTGTCATAATCATCGTCGTTAATGTCGTCGTTATTATCGTCATTATCTTCGTTGTTATCGTCATAATTATCATCGTTAATATCGTCGTTATTATTGTCATTATCTTCTCTTTATCGTCGTTAATATCGTCGTTATTATCGTCGTTATTATCGTCGTTAATATCGTCGTTAATATCGTCATTATCATCGTTGTTATCGTCCTTATTATCCTCATAATTATCGTCGTTAATATCGTCGTTATTTTGTCATAATCATCGTCGTTAATGTCGTCGTTATTATCGTCATTATCTTCGTTGTTATCGTCCTTATAATCCTCATAATTATCGTCGTTAATATCGTCATTATTTTGTCATAATCATCGTCGTTAATGTCGTCGTTATTATCGTCTTTATCTTCGTTGTTATCGTCATAATTATCATCGTTAATATCGTCGTTATTATTGTCATTATCTTCTTTTTATCGTCGTTAATATCGTCGTTATTATCGTCGTTATTATCGTCGTTATTATCGTCTTTAATATCGTCGTTAATATCTTCATTATCATCGTTGTTATCGTCGTTATTATCGTCGTTAATATCCTCGTTATTTTGTCATAATCATCGTCGGTAATGTCGTCGTTATTATCGTCATTATCTTCGTTGTTATCGTCCTTATTATCCTCATAATTAACGTCGTTAATATCGTCGTTATTTTGTGATAATCATCGTCTTTAATGTCGTCGTTATTATCGTCATTATCATCGTTGTTATCGTCCTTATTATCCTCATAATTATCGTCGTTAATATCGTCGTTATTTTGTCATAATCATCGTCGTTAATGTCGTCGTTATTATCGTCATTATCATCGTTGTTATCGTCCTTATTAACCTCATAATTATCGTCGTTAATATCGTCGTTATTTTGTCATAATCATCGTCGTTAATGTCGTCGTTATTATTGTCATTATCTTCTTTTTATCGTCATAATTATCATCGTTAATATCGTCGTTATTATTGTCATTATCTTCTTTTTATCGTCGTTATTATCGTCGTTAATATCGTCGTTATTATCGTCGTTATTATCGTCTTTAATATCGTCGTTAATATCGTCATTATCATCGTTGTTATCGTCGTTATTATCGTCGTTAATATCCTCGTTATTTTGTCATAATCATCGTCGTTAATGTCGTCGTTATTATCGTCATTATCTTCGTTGTTATCGTCCTTATTATCCTCATAATTAACGTCGTTAATATCGTCGTTATTTTGTGATAATCATCGTCTTTAATATCGTCTTTATTATCGTCGTTATTATCGTCGTTAATATTGTCGTTAATTTCGTCATTATCATCGTTGTTATCGTCCTTATTATCCTCATAATTATCGTCGTAAATATCGTCGTTATTTTGTGATAATCATCGTCGTTAATGTCGTCGTTATTATCGTCATTACCATCGTTTTTATCGTCCTTATAATCCTCATAATTACCGTCGTTAATATCGTCGTTATTTTGTCATAATCATCGTCGTTAATGTCGTCGTTATTATCGTCATTATCTTCGTTGATATCGTCAAAATTATCATCGTTAATATCGTCGTTATTATTGTCATTATCTTCTTTTTATTGTCGATATTATCGTCGTTAATATCGTCGTTATTATCGTCGTTATTATTGTCGTTAATATCGTCGTTAATATCGTCATTATCATCGTTGTTATCGTCGTTATTATCGTCGTTAATATCCTCGTTATTTTCTCATAATCATCGTCGTTAATGTCGTCGTTATTATCGTCATTATCTTCGTTGTTATCGTCCTTATTATCCTCATAATTAACGTCGTTAATATCGTCGTTATTTTGTGATAATCATCGTCGTTAATATCGTCGTTATTATCGTCGTTATTATCGTCGTTAATATCGTCGTTAATTGCGTCATTATCAACGTTGTTATCGTAGTTATTATCCTCATAATTATCGTCGTTAATATCGTCGTTATTTTGTGATAATCATCGTCGTTAATGTCGTCGTTATTATCGTCATTATCTTCGTTGTTATCGTCATAATTATCATCGTTAATACCGTCGTTATTATTGTCATTATTTTTCCTTTATCGTCGTTATTATCGTCGTTAATATCGTCGTTATTATCGTCGTTATTATCTTGGTTAATATCGTCGTTAATATCGTCATTATCATCGTTGTTATCGTCGTTATTATCGTCGTTAATATCCTCGTTATTTTGTCATAATCATCGTCGTTAATATCGTCGTTATTTTGTGATAATCATCGTCGTTAATGTCGTCGTTATTATCGTCATTATCTTCGTTGTTATCGTCATAATTATCATCGTTAATACCGTCGTTATTATTGTCATTATTTTTCCTTTATCGTCGTTAATATCGTCGTTAATATCGTCGTTATTATCGTCGTTATTATCGTGGTTAATATCGTCGTTAATATCGTCATTATCATCGTTGTTATCGTCGTTATTATCGTCGTTAATATCCTCGTTATTTTGTCATAATCATCGTCGTTAATATCGTCGTTATTTTGTGATAATCATCGTCGTTAATGTCGTCGTTATTATCGTCATTATCTTCGTTGTTATCGTCATAATTATCATCGTTAATATCGTTGTTATTATTGTCATTATCTTCTTTTTATCGACGTTATTATCGTCGTTAATATCGTCGTTATTATCGTCGTTATTATCGTCTTTAATATCGTCGTTAATATCGTCCTTATCATCGTTGTTATCGTCGTTATTATCGTAGTTAATATCCTCGTTATTTTGTCATAATCATCGTCGTTAATGTCGTCGTTATTATCGTCATTATCTTCGTTGTTATCGTCCTTATTATCCTCATAATTAACGTCGTTAATATCGTCGTTATTTTGTGATAATCATCGTCGTTAATATCGTCGTTATTATCGTCGTTATTATCGTCGTTAATATCGTCGTTAATTTCGTCATTATCATCGTTGTTATCGTCCTTATTATCCTCATAATTATCGTCGTAAATATCGTCGTTAGTTTGTGATAATCATCGTCGTTAATGTCGTCGTTATTATCGTCATTATCATCGTTGTTATCGTCCTTATTATCCTCATAATTATCGTCGTTAATATCGTCGTTATTTTGTCATAATCATCGTCGTTAATGTCGTCGTTATTATCGTCATTATCATCGTTGTTATCGTCCTTATTATACTCATAAGTATCGTCGTTAATATCGTCGTTATTTTGTGATAATCATCGTCGTTAATGTCGTCGTTATTATCGTCATTATCTTCGTTGTTATCGTCATAATTATCGTCGTTAATACCGTCGTTATTATTCTCATTATCTTCTTTTTATCGTCGTTATTATCGTCGTTAATATCGTCGTTATTATCGTCGTTATTATCGTCGTTAATATCGTCGTTAATGTCGTCATTACAATCGTTGTTATCGTCCTTATTATCCTCATAATTATCGTCGTTAATATCGTCGTTATTTTGTGATAATCATCGTCGTTAATGTTGTCGTTATTATCGTCATTACCATCGTTGTTATCGTCCTTTATATCCTCATAATTATCGTCGTTAATATCGTCGTTATTTTGTCATAATCATCGTCGTTAATGTCGTCGTTATTATTGTCATTACCATCGTTGTTATCGTCCTTATTATCCTCATAATTATCGTCGTTAATATCGTCGTTATTTTGTCATAATCATCGTCGTTAATGTCGTCGTTATTATCGTCATAATCATCGTTGTTATCGTCATTATAATCCTCATAATTATCGTCGTTAATATCGTCGTTATTTTGTCATAATCATCGTCGTTAATGTCGTCGTTATTATCGTCATTATCTTCGTTGTTATCGTCATAATTATCATCGTTAATATCGTCGTTATTATTGTCATTATCTTCTTTTTATCGACGTTAATATCGTCGTTATTATCGTCGTTATTATCGTCGTTAATATCGTCATTATAATCGTTGTTATCGTCCTTATTATCCTCATAATTATCGTCGTTAATATCGTCGTTATTTTGTGATAATCATCGTCGTTAATGTCGTCGTTATTATCGTCATTATCATCGTTGTTATCGTCCTTATTATCCTCATAATTATCGTCGTTAATATCGTCGTTATTTTGTCATAATCATCGTCGTTAATGTCGTCGTTGTTATCGTCATTATCTTCGTTGTTATCGTCATAATTATCATCGTTAATACCGTCGTTATTATTGTCATTATCTTCTTTTTATCGTCGTTATTATCGTCGTTAATATCGTCGTTATTATCGTCGTCATTATCGTCGTTAATATCGTCGTTAATATCGTCATTATCATCGTTGTTATCGTCCTTATTATCCTCATAATTATCGTCGTTAATATCGTCGTTATTTTGTGATAATCATCGTCGTTAATGTCGTCGTTATTATCGTCATTATCATCGTTGTTATCGTCCTTATTATCCTCATAATTATCGTCGTTAATATCGTCGTTATTTTGTCATAATCATCGTCGTTAATGTCGTCGTTGTTATCGTCATTATCTTCGTTGTTATCGTCATAATTATCATCGTTAATACCGTCGTTATTATTGTCATTATCTTCTTTTTATCGTCGTTATTATCGTCGTTAATATCGTCGTTATTATCGTCGTCATTATCGTCGTTAATATCGTCGTTAATATCGTCATTATCATCGTTGTTATCGTCCTTATTATCCTCATAATTATCGTCGTAAATATCGTCGTTATTTTGTCATAATCATCGTCGTTAATGTCGTCGTTATTATCGTCATAATCATCGTTGTTATCGTCCTTATTATCCTCATAATTATCGTCGTTAATATCGTCGTTATTTTGTCATAATCATCGTTGTTAATGTCGTCGTTGTTATCGTCATTATCTTCGTTGTTATCGTCATAATTATCATCGTTAATACCGTCGTTATTATTGTCATTATCTTCTTTTTATCGTCGTTATTATCGTAGTTAATATCGTCGTTATTATCGTCGTTATTATCGTCGTTAATATCGTTAATGTCGTCATTACCATCGTTGTTATTGTCCTTATTATCCTCATAATTATCGTCGTTAATATCGTCGTTATTTTGTGATAATCATCGTCGTTAATGTTGTCGTTATTATCGTCATTACCATCGTTGTTATCGTCCTTATTATCCTCATAATTATCGTCGTTAATATCGTCGTTATTTTGTCATAATCATCGTCGTTAATGTCGTCGTTATTATCGTCATTACCATCGTTGTTATCGTCCTTATTATCCTCATAATTATCGTCGTTAATATCGTCGTTATTTTGTCATAAACTTCGTCGTTAATGTCGTCGTTATTATCGTCATTATCATCGTTGTTATCGTCCTTATTATCCTCATAATTATCGTCGTTAATATCGTAGTTATTTTGTCATAATCATCGTCGTTAATGTCGTCGTTAATATCGTCATTATCATCGTTGTTATCGTCCTTATTATCCTCATAATTATCGTCGTTAATATCGTCGTTATTTTGTCATAATCATCGTCGTTAATGTCGTCGTTATTATCGTCATTATCTTCGTTGTTATCGTCATAATTATCATCGTTAATATCGTCGTTATTATTGTCATTATATTCCTTTTATCGTCGTTAATATCGTCGTTTTTATCGTCGTTATTATCGTCGTTAATATCGTCGTTAAT
Organism: Dolichovespula media; assembly: GCA_911387685.1. Taxonomy (NCBI): domain Eukaryota; kingdom Metazoa; phylum Arthropoda; class Insecta; order Hymenoptera; family Vespidae; genus Dolichovespula; species Dolichovespula media. The sequence continues at coordinate 517,905 of CAJVQJ010000012.1, read as the reverse complement.
ATCGTCATTATCATCGTTGTTATCGTCCTTATTATCCTCACAATTATCGTTGTTAATATCGTCGTTATTTTGTCATAATCATCGTCGTTAATGTCGTCGTTATTATCGTTATTATCTTCGTTGTTATCGTCCTAATTATCCTCATAATTATCGTCGTTAATATCGTCGTTAATTTGTCATAATCATCGTCGTTATTATCGTCATTACCATCGTTTTTATCGTCCTTATTATCCTCATAATTATCGTCGTTAATATCGTCGTTATTTTGTCATAATAATCGTCGTTATTGTCGTCGTTATTATCGTCATAATCATCATTGTTATCGTCCTTATTATCCTCATAATTATCGTCGTTAATATCGTCGTTATTTTGTCATAAACATCGTCGTTAATAGCGTCGATATTATCGTCATTATCGTCGTTTTTATCATCATCATTATAGTCGTCATTATCGTCGTTAATATCGTCATTATCATCGTTCTTATCGTCCTTATTATCCTCATAATTATCGTCGTTAATATCGTCAATATCATCGATCTTATCGTCTTTATTATCCTCATAATTATCGTCGTTAATATCGTCGATATTATCGTCATTATCTTCGTTGTTATCCTCGTTATTATCGTCGTTATTATCGTCATATTTATCATCGACATTATCGTCGTAAATATCGTCGTTATTTTGTCATAATCATCGTCGTTAATGTCGTCGTTATTATCGTCATTATCATCGTTGTTATCGTCCTTATTATCCTCATAATTATCGTCGTTAATATCGTCGATATTATACTCATTATCTTCGTTATTATCGTCATAATTATCATCGACATTATCGTCGTTATTATAATCATAATTATATTCGTCATTATCGTCGTTAATATCGTCATTATCAAGGTTGTTATCGTCCTTATTATCCTCATAATTATCGTCGATAATATCGTCGTTATTTTGTCATAATTATCGTGGTTAATGTCGTCGTTATTATCGTCATTATCTTCGTTGTTATCGTCATTATTATCATCGTTAATATCGTCGTTATTATTGTCATTATCTTCTTTTTATCGTCGTTATTATCGTCGTTAATATCGTCGTTATTATCGTCGTTATTATCGTCGTTAATATCGTCGTTATTATCGTCGTTATTATCGTCGTTAATATCGTCGTTAATATCGTCATTATCATCGTTGTTATCGTCGTTATTATCGTCGTTAATATCCTCGTTATTTTGTCATAATCATCGTCGTTAATGTCGTCGTTATTATCGTCATTATCTTCGTTGTTATCGTCCTTATTATCCTCATAATTAACGTCGTTAATATCGTCGTTATATTGTGATAATCATCGTCGTTAATATCGTCGTTATTATCGTCGTTATTATCGTCGTTAATATCGTCTTTATTTTGTGATAATCATCGTCGTTAATGTCGTCGTTATTATCATCATTACCATCGTTGTTATCGTCCTTATTATCCTCATAATTATCGTCGTTAATATCGTCGTTATTTTGTGATTATCATCGTCGTTAATATCGTCGTTATTATCGTCATTATCTTCGTTGTTATCGTCATAATTATCATCGTTAATATCGTCGTTATTATTGTCATTATCTTCCTTTTATCTTCGTTAATATCGTCGTTATTATCGTCGTTATTATCGTCATTAATATCGTTGTTAATATCGTCATAATCATCGTTGTTATCGTCCTTATTATCCTCATAATTATCGTCGTTAATATCGTCGTTATTTTGTGATAATCATCGTCGTTAATGTCGTCGTTATTATCGTCATTATCTTCGTTGTTATCGTCATAATTATCCTCATAATTATCGTCGTTAATATCGTCGTTATTTTGTGATAATCATCGTCGTTAATGTCGTCGTTATTATCGTCATTATCTTCGTTGTTATCGTCCTTATTATCCTCATAATTATCGTCGTTAATATCGTCGTTATTTTGTCATAATCATCGTCGTTAATGTCGTCGTTATTATCGTCATTATCATCGTTGTTATCGTCCTTATTATCCTCATAATTATCGTCGTTAATATCGTCGTTATTTTGTCATAATCATCGTCGTTAATGTCGTCGTTATTATCCTCATTATCATCGTTGTTATCGTCCTTATTATCCTCATAATTACCGTCGTTAATATCGCCGTTATTTTGTCATAATCATCGTCGTTAATATCGTCGTTAATATCGTCAGTATCATCGTTGTTATCGTCATAATTATCATCGTTAATATCGTCGTTATTATTGTCATTAACTTCTTTTTATCGTCGTTATTATCGTCGTTAATATCGTCGTTATTTTTTCATAATCATCGTCGTTAATGTCGTCGTTATTATCGTCATTATCTTCGTTGTTATCGTCATAATTATCATCGTTAATATCGTCGTTATTATTATCATTATCTTCTTTTTATCGTCGTTAATATCGTCGTTATTATCGTCGTTAATATCGTCGTTATTATCGTCGTTATTATTGTCGTTAATATCGTCGTTAATAACGTCATTATCATCGTTGTTATCGTCGTTGTTATCGTCGTTAATATCCTCATTATTTTGTCATAATCATCGTCGTTAATGTCGTCGTTATTATCGTCATTATCTTCGTTGTTATCGTCCTTATTATTTTCATAATTAACGTCGTTAATATCGTCGTTATTTTGTGATAATCATCGTCGTTAATATCGTCGTTATTATCGTCGTTATTATCGTCGTTAATATCGTCGTTATTTTGTGATAATCATCGTCGTTAATGTCGTCGTTATTATCGTAATTACCATCGTTGTTATCTTCCTTATTATCCTCATAATTATCGTCGTTAATATCGTCGTTATTTTGTCATAATCATCGTCGTTAATATCGTCGTTAATATCGTCATTATCATCGTTGTTATCGTCCTTATTATCCTCATAATTATCGTCGTTAATATCGTTGTTATTATGTCATAATCATCGTCGTTAATGTCGTCGTTATTATCGTTATTATCATCGTTGTTATCGTCCTTATTATCCTCATAATTATCGTCGTTATTATCGTCGTTATTTTATCATAATCATCGTCGTTAATGTCGTCGTTTTTATCGTCATTATCTTCGTTGTTATCGTCATAATTATCATCGTTAATATCGTCGTTATTATTGTCATTATCTTCTTTTTATCGTCGTTAATATCGTCGTTATTATCGTCGTTATTATCGTCGTTAATATCGTCGTTAATATCGTCATTATCATCGTTGTTATCGTCCTTATTATCCTCATAATTATCGTCGTTAATATCGTCGGTTTTTTGTGATAATCATCGTCGTTAATGTCGTCGTTATTATCGTCATTACCTACGTTGTTATCGTCCTTATTATCCTCATAATTATCGTCGTTAATATCGTCGTTATTTTGTCATTATCATCGTCGTTAATGTCGTCGTTATTATCGTCATTATCATCGTTGTTATCGTCCTTATTATCCTCATAATTATCGTCGTTAATATCGTCGTTATTTTGTCATAAACATCGTCGTTAATGTCGTCGTTATTATCGTCATTATCTTCGTTGTTATCGTCATAATTATCATCGTTAATATCGTCGTTATTATTGTCATTATCTTCTTTTTATCGTCGTTAATATCGTCGTTATTATCGTCGTTATTATCGTCGGTATTATCGTCGTTAATATCGTCATTATCATCGTTGTTATCGTCCTTATTATCCTCATAATTATCGTCGTTAATATCGTCGGTATTTTGTGATAATCATCGTCGTTAATGTCGTCGTTATTATCGTCATTACCTACGTTGTTATTGTCCTTATTAGCCTCATACTTTTCGTCGTTAATATCGTCGTTATTTTGTCATTATCATCGTCGTTAATGTCGTCGTTATTATCGTTATTATCATCGTTGTTATCGTCCTTATTATCCTCATAATTATCGTCGTTAATATCGTCGTTATTTTGTCATAATCATCGTCGTTAATGTCGTCGTTATTATCGTCATTATCTTCGTTGTTATCGTCATAATTATCATCGTTAATATCGTCGTTATTATTGTCATTATCTTCTTTTTATCGTCGTTATTATCGTCGTTAATATCGTCGTTATTATCGTCGTTATTATCGTCGTTAATATCGTCCTTAATATCGTCATTATCATCGTTGTTATCGTCGTTATTATCGTCGTTAATATCCTCGTTATTTTGTCATTATCATCGTCGTTAATGTCGTCGTTATTATCGTCATTATCTTCGTTGTTATCGTCCTTATTATCCTCATAATTAACGTCGTTAATATCGTCGTTATTTTGTGATAATCATCGTCGTTAATAGCGTCGTTTTTATCGTCGTTATTATCGTCGTTATTGTCGTCGTTAATATCGTCGTAAATTTCGTCATTATCATCGTTGTTATCGTCCTTATTATCCTCATAATTATCGTCGTTAATATCGTCGTTATTTTGTGATAATCATCGTCGTTAATGTCGTCGTTATTATCGTCAATACCATCGTTGTTATCGTCCTTATTATCCTCATAATTATCGTCGTTAATATCGTCGTTATTTTGTCATAATCATCGTCGTTAATGTCGTCGTTATTATCGTCATTATCATCGTTGTTATCGTCCTTATTATCCTCATAATTATCGTCGTTAATATCGTCGTTAATTTGTCATAATCATCGTCGTTTATATCGTCATTATCATCGTTGTTATCGTCCTTATTATCCTCATAATTATCGTCGTTAATATCGTCGTTATTTTGTGATAATCATCGTCGTTAATGTCGTCGTTATTATCGTCATTATCATCGTTGTTATCGTCCTTATTATCCTCATAATTATCGTCGTTAATATCGTCGTTATTTTGTCATAATCATCGTCGTTTATATCGTCATTATCATCGTTGTTATCGTCCTTATTATCCTCATAATTATCGTCGTTAATATCGTCGTTATTTTGTCATAATCATCGTCGTTAATGTCGTCGTTATTATCGTCATTATCTTCGTTGTTATCGTCATAATTATCATCGTTAATATCGTCGTTATTATTGTCATTATCTTCTTTTTATCGTCGTTAATATCGTCGTTATTATCGCCGTTAATATCGTCGTTAATATCGTCATTATCATCGTTGTTATCGTCCATATTATCCTCATAATTATCGTCGTTATTATCGTCGTTATTATCGTCGTTATTATCGTCGTTAATATCGTCATTATCATCGTTGCTATCGTCGTTATTATCGTCGTTAATATCCTCCTTATTTTGTCATAATCATCGTCGTTAATGTCGTCGTTATTATCGTCATTATCATCGTTGTTATCGTCGTTATTATCGTCGTTAATATCCTCGTTATTTTGTCATAATCATCGTCGTTAATGTCGTCGTTATTATCATCATTATCTTTGTTGTTATCGTCCTTATTCACCTCAAAATTAACGTCGTTAATATCGTCGTTATTTTGTGATAATCATCGTCGTTAATAGCGTCGTTATTATCGTCGTTATTATCGTCGTTAATATCGTCGTTAATTTCGTCATTATCATCGTTGTTATCGTCCTTATTATCCTCATAATTATCGTCGTTAATATCGTCGTTATTTTGTGATAATCATCGTCGTTAATGTCGTCGTTATTATCGTCATTACCATCGTTGTTATCGTCCTTATTATCCTCATAATTATCGTCGTTAATATCGTCGTTATTTTGTCATAATCATCGTCGTTAATGTCGTCGTTATTATCGTCATTATCATCGTTGTTATCGTCCTTATTATCCTCATAATTATCGTCGTTAATATCGTCGTTATTTTGTGATAATCATCGTTGTTAATGTCGTCGTTATTATCGTCATTATCATCGTAGTTATCGTCCTTATTATCCTCATAATTATCGTCGTTAATATTTTTGTTATTTTGTCATAATCATCGTCGTTAATGTCGTCGTTATTATCGTCATTATCTTCGTTGTTATCGTCCTTATTATCCTCATAATTAACGTCGTTAATATCGTCGTTATTTTGTGATAATCATCGTCGTTAATAGCGTCGTTATTATCGTCGTTATTATCGACGATATTATCGTCGTTAATATCGTCGTAAATTTCGTCATTATCATCGTTGTTATCGTCCTTATTATCCTCATAATTATCGTCGTTAATATCGTCGTTATTTTGTCATAATCATCGTCGTTAATGTCGTCGTTATTATCGTCATTATCTTCGTTGTTATCGTCATAATTATCATCGTTAATATCGTCGTTATTATTGTCATTATCTTCTTTTTATCGTCGTTAATATCGTCGTTATTATCGTCGTTATTATCGCCGTAAATATCGTCGTTATTATCGTCATTACCATCGTTGTTATCGTCCTTATTATCCTCATAATTATCGTCGTTAATATCGTCGTTATTTTGTGATAATCATGGTCGTTAATGTCGTCGTTATTATCGTCATTATCATCGTTGATATCGTCCTTATTATCCTCATAATTATCGTCGTTAATATCGTCGTTATTTTGTGATAATCATCGTCGTTAATGTCGTCGTTATTATCGTCATTATCATCGTTGTTATCGTCCTTATTATCCTCATAATTATCGTCGTTAATATCGTCGTTATTTTGTCATAATCATCGTCGTTAATGTCGTCGTTATTATCGTCATTATCTTCGTTGTTATCGTCCTTATTATCCTCATAATTAACGTCGTTAATATCGTCGTTATTTTGTGATAATCATCGTCGTTAATGTCGTCGTTATTATCGTCATTATCATCGTTGTTATCGTCCTTATTATCCTCATAATTATCGTCGTTAATATCGTCGTTATTTTGTCATAATCATCGTCGTTAATGTCGTCGTTATTATCGTCAATATCTTCGTTGTTATCGTCCTTATTATCCTCATAATTATCGTCGTTAATATCGTCGTTATTTTGTCATAATCATCGTCGTTAATGTCGTCGTTATTATCGTCATTATCTTCGTTGTTATCGTCATAATTATCATCGTTAATATCGTCGTTATTATTGTCATTATCTTCTTTTTATCGTCGTTATTATCGTCGTTAATATCGTCGTTATTATCGTCGTTATTATCGTCGTTAATATCGTCGTTAATATCGTCATTATCATCGTTGTTATCGTCCTTATTATCCTCATAATTATCGTCGTTAATATCGTCATTATCATCGATCTTATCGTCCTTATTATCCTCATATTTATCGTCGTTAATATCGTCGATATTATCGTCATTATCTTCGTTGTTATCCTCGTTATTATCGTCGTTATTATCGTCATATTTATCATCGACATTATCGTCGTAAATATCGTCGTTATTTTGTCATAATCATCGTCGTTAATGTCGTCGTTATTATCGTCATTATCATCGTTGTTATCGTCCTTATTATCCTCATAATTATCGTCGTTAATATCGTCGTTATTTTGTCATAATCATCGTCGTTAATGTCGTCGTTATTATCGTCATTATCATCGTTGTTATCGTCCTTATTAACCTCATAATTATCGTCGTTAATATCGTCGTTATTTTGTCATAATCATCGTCGTTAATGTCGTCGTTATTATCGTCATTATCTTCGTTGTTATCGTCATAATTATCATCGTTAATATCGTCGTTATTATTGTCATTATCTTCTTTTTATCGTCGTTATTATCGTCGTTAATATCGTCGTTATTATCGTCGTTATTATCGTCTTTAATATCGTCGTTAATATCGTCATTATCATCGTTGTTATCGTCGTTATTATCGTCGTTAATATCCTCGTTATTTTGTCATAATCATCGTCGGTAATGTCGTCGTTATTATCGTCATTATCTTCGTTGTTATCGTCCTTATTATCCTCATAATTAACGTCGTTAATATCGTCGTTATTTTGTGATAATCATCGTCTTTAATATCGTCTTTATTATCGTCGTTATTATCGTCGTTAATATTGTCGTTAATTTCGTCATTATCATCGTTGTTATCGTCCTTATTATCCTTATAATTATCGTCGTAAATATCGTCGTTATTTTGTGATAATCATCGTCGTTAATGTCGTCGTTATTATCGTCATTACCATCGTTTTTATCGTCCTTATTATCCTCATAATTATCGTCGTTAATATCGTCGTTATTTTGTCATAATCATCGTCGTTAATGTCGTCGTTATTATCGTCATTATCTTCGTTGTTATCGTCATAATTATCATCGTTAATATCGTCGTTATTATTGTCATTATCTTCTTTTTATTGTCGATATTATCGTCGTTAATATCGTCGTTATTATCGTCGTTATTATCGTCGTTAATATCGTCGTTAATATCGTCATTATCATCGTTGTTATCGTCGTTATTATCGTCGTTAATATCCTCGTTATTTTGTCATAATCATCGTCGTTAATGTCGTCGTTATTATCGTCATTATCATCGTTGTTATCGTCCTTATTATCCTCATAATTATCGTCGTTAATATCGTCGTTATTTTGTCATAATCATCGTCGTTAATGTCGTCGTTATTATCGTCATTATCATCGTTGTTATCGTCCTTATTAACCTCATAATTATCGTCGTTAACATCGTCGTTATTTTGTCATAATCATCGTCGTTAATGTCGTCGTTATTATCGTCATTATCTTCGTTGTTATCGTCATAATTATCATCGTTAATATCGTCGTTATTATTGTCATTATCTTCTTTTTATCGTCGTTATTATCGTCGTTAATATCGTCGTTATTATCGTCGTTATTATCGTCTTTAATATCGTCGTTAATATCGTCATTATCATCGTTGTTATCGTCGTTATTATCGTCGTTAATATCCTCGTTATTTTGTCATAATCATCGTCGGTAATGTCGTCGTTATTATCGTCATTATCTTCGTTGTTATCGTCCTTATTATCCTCATAATTAACGTCGTTAATATCGTCGTTATTTTGTGATAATCATCGTCTTTAATATCGTCTTTATTATCGTCGTTATTATCGTCGTTAATATTGTCGTTAATTTCGTCATTATCATCGTTGTTATCGTCCTTATTATCCTTATAATTATCGTCGTAAATATCGTCGTTATTTTGTGATAATCATCGTCGTTAATGTCGTCGTTATTATCGTCATTACCATCGTTTTTATCGTCCTTATTATCCTCATAATTATCGTCGTTAATATCGTCGTTATTTTGTCATAATCATCGTCGTTAATGTCGTCGTTATTATCGTCATTATCTTCGTTGTTATCGTCATAATTATCATCGTTAATATCGTCGTTATTATTGTCATTATCTTCTTTTTATTGTCGATATTATCGTCGTTAATATCGTCGTTATTATCGTCGTTATTATCGTCGTTAATATCGTCGTTAATATCGTCATTATCATCGTTGTTATCGTCGTTATTATCGTCGTTAATATCCTCGTTATTTTCTCATAATCATCGTCGTTAATGTCGTCGTTATTATCGTCATTATCTTCGTTGTTATCGTCCTTATTATCCTCATAATTAACGTCGTTAATATCGTCGTTATTTTGTGATAATCATCGTCGTTAATATCGTCGTTATTATCGTCGTTATTATCGTCGTTAATATCGTCGTTAATTTCGTCATTATCATCGTTGTTATCGTCCTTATTATCCTCATAATTATCGTCGTTAATATCGTCGATATTTTGTGATAATCATCGTCGTTAATGTCGTCGTTATTATCGTCATTATCTTCGTTGTTATCGTCATAATTATCATCGTTAATATCGTCGTTATTATTGTCATTATCTTCTTTTTATCGTCGTTAATATCGTCGTTATTATCGTCGTTATTATCGTCGTTAATATCGTCGTTAATATCGTCATTATCATCGTTGTTATCGTCCTTATTATCCTCATAATTATCGTCGTTAATATCGTCGGTTTTTTGTGATAATCATCGTCGTTAATGTCGTCGTTATTATCGTCATTACCTACGTTGTTATCGTCCTTATTATCCTCATAATTATCGTCGTTAATATCGTCGTTATTTTGTCATTATCATCGTCGTTAATGTCGTCGTTATTATCGTCATTATCATCGTTGTTATCGTCCTTATTATCCTCATAATTATCGTCGTTAATATCGTCGTTATTTTGTCATAAACATCGTCGTTAATGTCGTCGTTATTATCGTCATTATCTTCGTTGTTATCGTCATAATTATCATCGTTAATATCGTCGTTATTATTGTCATTATCTTCTTTTTATCGTCGTTAATATCGTCGTTATTATCGTCGTTATTATCGTCGGTATTATCGTCGTTAATATCGTCATTATCATCGTTGTTATCGTCCTTATTATCCTCATAATTATCGTCGTTAATATCGTCGGTATTTTGTGATAATCATCGTCGTTAATGTCGTCGTTATTATCGTCATTACCTACGTTGTTATTGTCCTTATTATCCTCATACTTTTCGTCGTTAATATCGTCGTTATTTTGTCATTATCATCGTCGTTAATGTCGTCGTTATTATCGTCATTATCATCGTTGTTATCGTCCTTATTATCCTCATAATTATCGTCGTTAATATCGTCGTTATTTTGTCATAATCATCGTCGTTTATATCGTCATTATCATCGTTGTTATCGTCCTTATTATCCTCATAATTATCGTCGTTAATATCGTCGTTATTTTGTCATAATCATCGTCGTTAATGTCGTCGTTATTATCGTCATTATCTTCGTTGTTATCGTCATAATTATCATCGTTAATATCGTCGTTATTATTGTCATTATCTTCTTTTTATCGTCGTTAATATCGTCGTTATTATCGCCGTTAATATCGTCGTTAATATCGTCATTATCATCGTTGTTATCGTCCATATTATCCTCATAATTATCGTCGTTATTATCGTCGTTATTATCGTCGTTATTATCGTCGTTAATATCGTCATTATCATCGTTGTTATCGTCGTTATTATCGTCGTTAATATCCTCCTTATTTTGTCATAATCATCGTCGTTAATGTCGTCGTTATTATCGTCATTATCATCGTTGTTATCGTCGTTATTATCGTCGTTAATATCCTCGTTATTTTGTCATAATCATCGTCGTTAATGTCGTCGTTATTATCATCATTATCTTTGTTGTTATCGTCCTTATTCACCTCAAAATTAACGTCGTTAATATCGTCGTTATTTTGTGATAATCATCGTCGTTAATAGCGTCGTTATTATCGTCGTTATTATCGTCGTTAATATCGTCGTTAATTTCGTCATTATCATCGTTGTTATCGTCCTTATTATCCTCATAATTATCGTCGTTAATATCGTCGTTATTTTGTGATAATCATCGTCGTTAATGTCATCGTTATTATCGTCATTACCATCGTTGTTATCGTCCTTATTATCCTCATAATTATCGTCGTTAATATCGTCGTTATTTTGTCATAATCATCGTCGTTAATGTCGTCGTTATTATCGTCATTATCATCGTTGTTATCGTCCTTATTATCCTCATAATTATCGTCGTTAATATCGTCGTTATTTTGTCATAATCATCGTTGTTAATGTCGTCGTTATTATCGTCATTATCATCGTTGTTATCGTCCTTATTATCCTCATAATTATCGTCGTTAATATTTTTGTTATTTTGTCATAATCATCGTCGTTAATGTCGTCGTTATTATCGTCATTATCTTCGTTGTTATCGTCCTTATTATCCTCATAATTAACGTCGTTAATATCGTCGTTATTTTGTGATAATCATCGTCGTTAATAGCGTCGTTATTATCGTCGTTATTATCGACGATATTATCGTCGTTAATATCGTCGTAAATTTCGTCATTATCATCGTTGTTATCGTCCTTATTATCCTCATAATTATCGTCGTTAATATCGTCGTTATTTTGTCATAATCATCGTCGTTAATGTCGTCGTTATTATCGTCATTATCTTCGTTGTTATCGTCATAATTATCATCGTTAATATCGTCGTTATTATTGTCATTATCTTCTTTTTATCGTCGTTAATATCGTCGTTATTATCGTCGTTATTATCGCCGTAAATATCGTCGTTATTATCGTCATTACCATCGTTGTTATCGTCCTTATTATCCTCATAATTATCGTCGTTAATATCGTCGTTATTTTGTGATAATCATGGTCGTTAATGTCGTCGTTATTATCGTCATAATCATCGTTGATATCGTCCTTATTATCCTCATAATTATCGTCGTTAATATCGTCGTTATTTTGTGATAATCATCGTCGTTAATGTCGTCGTTATTATCGTCATTATCATCGTTGTTATCGTCCTTATTATCCTCATAATTATCGTCGTTAATATCGTCGTTATTTTGTCATAATCATCGTCGTTAATGTCGTCGTTATTATCGTCATTATCTTCGTTGTTATCGTCCTTATTATCCTCATAATTAACGTCGTTAATATCGTCGTTATTTTGTGATAATCATCGTCGTTAATGTCGTCGTTATTATCGTCATTATCATCGTTGTTATCGTCCTTATTATCCTCATAATTATCGTCGTTAATATCGTCGTTATTTTGTCATAATCATCGTCGTTAATGTCGTCGTTATTATCGTCATTATCTTCGTTGTTATCGTCCTTATAATCCTCATAATTATCGCCGTTAATATCGTCGTTATTTTGTCATAATCATCGTCGTTAATGTCGTCGATATTATCGTCATTATCATAGTTGCTATCGTCCTTATAATCCTCATAATTATCGACGTCAATATCGTCGTTATTTTGTCATAATCATCGTCGTTAATGTCGTCGTTATTATCGTCATTATCTTCGTTGTTATCGTCATAATTATCATCGTTAATATCGTCGTTATTATTGTCATTATCTTCTCTTTATCGTCGTTAATATCGTCGTTATTATCGTCGTTATTATCGTCGTTAATATCGTCGTTAATATCGTCATTATCATCGTTGTTATCGTCCTTATTATCCTCATAATTATCGTCGTTAATATCGTCGTTATTTTGTCATAATCATCGTCGTTAATGTCGATGTTATTATCGTCATTATCTTCGTTGTTATCGTCCTTATAATCCTCATAATTATCGTCGTTAATATCGTCATTATTTTGTCAGAATCATCGTCGTTAATGTCGTCGTTATTATCGTCATTATCTTCGTTGTTATCGTCATAATTATCATCGTTAATATCGTCGTTATTATTGTCATTATCTTCTTTTTATCGTCGTTAATATCGTCGTTATTATCGTCGTTATTATTGTCGTTAATATCGTCGTTAATATCGTCATTATCATCGTTGTTATCGTCCTTATTATCCTCATAATTATCGTCGTTAATATCGTCGTTATTTTGTCATAATCATCGTCGTTAATGTCGTCGTTATTATCGTCATTATCTTCGTTGTTATCGTCCTTATAATCCTCATAATTATCGTCGTTAATATCGTCATTATTTTGTCATAATCATCGTCGTTAATGTCGTCGTTATTATCGTCTTTATCTTCGTTGTTATCGTCATAATTATCATCGTTAATATCGTCGTTATTATTGTCATTATCTTCTTTTTATCGTCGTTAATATCGTCGTTATTATCGTCGTTATTATTGTCGTTAATATCGTCGTTAATATCGTCATTATCATCGTTGTTATCGTCCTTATTATCCTCATAATTATCGTCGTTAATATCGTCGTTATTTTGTGATAATCATCGTCGTTAATGTCGTCGTTATTATCGTCATTATCATCGTTGTTATCGTCCTTATTATCCTCATAATTATCGTCGTTAATATCGTCGTTATTTTGTCATAATCATCGTCGTTAATGTCGTCGTTATTATCGTCATTATCTTCGTTGTTATCGTCATAATTATCATCGTTAATATCGTCGTTATTATTGTCATTATCTTCTTTTTATCGTCGTTATTATCGTCGTTAATATCGTCGTTATTATCGTCGTTATTATCGTCGTTAATATCGTCGTTAATATCGTCATTATCATCGTTGTTATCGTCCTTATTATCCTCATAATTATCGTTGTTAATATCGTCATTATCATCGATCTTATCGTCCTTATTATCCTCATATTTATCGTCGTTAATATCGTCGATATTATCGTCATTATCTTCGTTGTTATCCTCGTTATTATCGTCGTTATTATCGTCATATTTATCATCGACATTATCGTCGTAAATATCGTCGTTATTTTGTCATAATCATCGTCGTTAATGTCGTCGTTATTATCGTCAATATCATCGTTGTTATCGTCCTTATTATCCTCATAATTATCGTCGTTAATATCGTCGTTATTTTGTCATAATCATCGTCGTTAATGTCGTCGTTATTATCGTCATTATCATCGTTGTTATCGTCCTTATTAACCTCATAATTATCGTCGTTAATATCGTCGTTATTTTGTCATAATCATCGTCGTTAATGTCGTCGTTATTATCGTCATTATCTTCGTTGTTATCGTCATAATTATCATCGTTAATATCGTCGTTATTATTGTCATTATCTTCTTTTTATCGTCGTTATTATCGTCGTTAATATCGTCGTTATTATCGTCGTTATTATCGTCTTTAATATCGTCGTTAATATCGTCATTATCATCGTTGTTATCGTCGTTATTATCGTCGTTAATATCCTCGTTATTTTGTCATAATCATCGTCGGTAATGTCGTCGTTATTATCGTCATTATCTTCGTTGTTATCGTCCTTATTATCCTCATAATTAACGTCGTTAATATCGTCGTTATTTTGTGATAATCATCGTCTTTAATATCGTCTTTATTATCGTCGTTATTATCGTCGTTAATATTGTCGTTAATTTCGTCATTATCATCGTTGTTATCGTCCTTATTATCCTTATAATTATCGTCGTTAATATCGTCGTTATTTTGTGATAATCATCGTCGTTAATGTCGTCGTTATTATCGTCATTACCATCGTTTTTATCGTCCTTATTATCCTCATAATTATCGTCGTTAATATCGTCGTTATTTTGTCATAATCATCGTCGTTAATGTCGTCGTTATTATCGTCATTATCTTCGTTGTTATCGTCATAATTATCATCGTTAATATCGTCGTTATTATTGTCATTATCTTCTTTTTATTGTCGATATTATCGTCGTTAATATCGTCGTTATTATCGTCGTTATTATCGTCGTTAATATCGTCGTTAATATCGTCATTATCATCGTTGTTATCGTCGTTATTATCGTCGTTAATATCCTCGTTATTTTCTCATAATCATCGTCGTTAATGTCGTCGTTATTATCGTCATTATCTTCGTTGTTATCGTCCTTATTATCCTCATAATTAACGTCGTTAATATCGTCGTTATTTTGTGATAATCATCGTCGTTAATATCGTCGTTATTATCGTCGTTATTATCGTCGTTAATATCGTCGTTAATTTCGTCATTATCATCGTTGTTATCGTCCTTATTATCCTCATAATTATCGTCGTTAATATCGTCGATATTTTGTGATGATCATCGTCGTTAATGTCGTCGTTATTATCGTCATTATCTTCGTTGTTATCGTCATAATTATCATCGTTAATACCGTCGTTATTATTGTCATTATCTTCTTTTTATCGTCGTTATTATCGTCGTTAATATCGTCGTTATTATCGTCGTTATTATCGTCGTTAATATCGTCGTTAATATCGTCATTATCATCGTTGTTATCGTCGTTATTATCGTCGTTAATATCCTCGTTATTTTGTCATAATCATCGTCGTTAATGTCGTCGTTATTATCGTCATTATCTTCGTTGTTATCGTCATAATTATCCTTGTTAATATCGTCGTTATTATTGTCATTATCTTCTTTTTATCGTCGTTAATATCGTCATTATCATCGTTGTTATCGTCCTTATTATCCTCATAATTATCGTCGTTAATATCGTCGTTATTTTGTCAAAATCATCGTCGTTAATGTCGTCGTTATTAACGTCATTATCTTCGTTGTTATCGTCATAATTATCATCTTTAATATCGTCGTTATTATTGTCATTATCTTCTTTTTATCGTCGTTATTATCGTCGTTAATATCATCGTTATTATCGTCGTTATTATCGTCGTTAATATCGTCATTATCATCGTTGTTATCGTCGTTATTATCGTCGTTAATATCCTCGTTATTTTGTCATAATCATCGTCGTTAATGTCGTCGTTATTATCGTCATTATCTTCGTTGTTATCGTCCTTATTATCCTCATAATTAACGTCGTTAATATCGTCGTTATTTTGTGATAATCATCGTCGTAAATATCGTCGTTATTATCGTCGTTATTATCGTCGTTAATATCGTCGTTATTTTGTGATAATCATCGTCGTTAATGTCGTCGTTATTATCGTCATAACCATCGTTGTTATCGTCCTTATTATCTACATAATTATCGTCGTTAATATCGTCGTTATTTTGTGATAATCATCGTCGTTAATGTCGTCGTTATTATCGTCATTACCATCGTTGTTATCGTCCTTATTATCCTCATAATTATCGTCGTTAATATCGTCGTTATTTTGTCATAATCATCGTCGTTAATGTCGTCGTTATTATCGTCATTATCTTCGTTGTTATCGTCATAATTATCATCGTTAATATCGTCGTTATTATTGTCATTATCTTCTTTTTATCGTCGTTATTATCGTCGTTAATATCGTCGTTATTATCGTCGTTATTATCGTCGTTAATATCGTCGTTAATATCGTCATTATCATCGTTGTTATCGTCCTTATTATCCTCATAATTATCGCCGTTAATATCGACGTTATTTTGTGATAATCATCGTCGTTAATGTCGTCGTTATTATCGTCATTACCATCGTTGTTATCGTCCTTATTATCCTCATAATTATCGTCGTTAATATCGTCGTTATTTTGTCATAATCATCGTCGTTAATGTCGTCGTTATTATCGTCATTATCTTCGTTGTTATCGTCATAATTATCATCGTTAATATCGTCGTTATTATTGTCATTATCTTCTTTTTAGCGTCGTTATTATCGTCGTTAATATCGTCGTTATTATCGTCGTTATTATCGTCGTTAATATCCTCGTTATTTTGTCATAATCATCGTCGTTAATGTCGTCGTTATTATCGTCATTATCTTCGTTGTTATCTTCCTTATTATCCTCATAATTAACGTCGTTAATATCGTCGTTATTTTGTGATAATCATCGTCGTTAATATCGTCGTTATTATCGTCGTTATTATCGTCGTTATCGTCCTTATTATCCTCATAATTATCGTCGTTAATATCGTCGTTATTTTGTCATAATCATCGTCGTTAATATCGTCGTTAATTTCGTCATTATCGTCGTTGTTATCGTCCTTATTATCCTCATAATTATCGTCGTTAATATCGTCGTTATTTTGTGATAATCATCGTCGTTAATATCGTCGTTATTATCGTCGTTATTATCGTCGTTAATATCGTCGTTAATTTCGTCATTATCATCGTTGCTATCGTCCTTATTATCCTCATAATTATCGTCGTTAATATCGTCGATATTTTGTGATAATCATCGTCGTTAATGTTGTCGTTATTATCGTCATTATCTTCGTTGTTATCGTCATAATTATCATCGTTAATACCGTCGTTATTATGGTCATTATCTTCTTTTTATCGTCGTTATTCTCGTCGTTAATATCGTCGTTATTATCGTCGTTATTATCGTCGTTAATATCGTCGTTAATATCGTCATTATCATCGTTGTTATCGTCGTTATTAACCTCGTTAATATCCTCGTTATTTTGTCATAATCATCGTCGTTAATGTCGTCGTTATTATCGTCATTATCTTCGTTGTTATCTTCCTTATTATCCTCATAATTAACGTCGTTAATATCGTCGTTATTTTGAGATAATCATCGTCGTTAATATCGTCGTTATTATCGTCGTTATTATCGTCGTTAATATCGTCGTTATTTTGTGATAATCATCGTCGTTAATGTCGTCGTGATTATCGTCATTACCATCGTTGTTATCGTCCTTATTATCCTCATAATTATCGTCGTTAATATCGTCGTTATTTTGTCATAATCATCGTCGTTAATGTCGTCGTTATTATCGTCATTACCATCGTTGTTATCGTCCTTATTATCCTCATAATTATCGTCGTTAATATCGTCGTTATTTTGTCATAATCATCGTCGTTAATGTCGTCGTTATTATCGTCATTATCTTCGTTGTTATCGTCCTTATAATCCTCATAATTATCGTCGTTAATATCGTCGTTATTTTGTCATAATCATCGTCGTTAATGTCGTCGTTATTATCGTCATTATCATCGTTGTTATCGTCCTTATTATCCTCATAATTATCGTCGTTAATATCGTCGTTATTTTGTGATAATCATCGTCGTTAATGTCGTCGTTATTATCGTCATTACCATCGTTGTTATCGTCCTTATTATCTACATAATTATCGTCGTTAATATCGTCGTTATATTGTGATAATCATCGTCGTTAATGTCGTCGTTATTATCGTCATTACCATCGTTGTTATCGTCCTTATTATCCTCATAATTATCGTCGTTAATATCGTCGTTATTTTGTCATAATCATCGTCGTTAATGTCGTCGTTATTATCGTCATTATCTTCGTTGTTATCGTCATAATTATCATCGTTAATATCGTCGTTATTATTGTCATTATCTTCTTTTTATCGTCGTTATTATCGTCGTTAATATCGTCGTTATTATCGTCGTTATTATCGTCGTTAATATCGTCGTTAATATCGTCATTATCATCGTTGATATCGTCCTTATTATCCTCATAATTATCGTCGTTAATATCGACGTTATTTTGTGATAATCATCGTCGTTAATGTCGTCGTTATTATCGGCATTACCATCGTTGTTATCGTCCTTATTATCCTCATAATTATCGTCGTTAATATCGTCGTTATTTTCTCAAAATCATCGTCGTTAATGTCGTCGTTATTATCGTCATTATCTTCGTTGTTATCGTCATAATTATCATCGTTAATATCGTCGTTATTATTGTCATTATCTTCTTTTTAGCGTCGTTATTATCGTCGTTAATATCGTCGTTATTATCGTCGTTATTATCGTCGTTAATGTCGTCGTTATTTTGTGATAATCATCGTCGTTAATGTCGTCGTTATTATCGTCATTACCATCGTTGTTATCGTCCTTATTATCCACATAATTATCGTCGTTAATATCGTCGTTATTTTGTGCTAATCATCGTCGTTATTGTCGTCGTTATTATCGTCATTACAATCGTTGTTATCGTCCTTATTATCCTCATAATTATCGTCGTTAATAACGTCGTTATTTTGTCATAATCATCGTCGTTAATGTTGTCGTTATTATCGTCATTATCTTCGTGGTTATCGTCATAATTATCATCGTTAATATCGTCGTTATTATTGTCATTATCTTCTTTTTATCGTCGTTATTATCGTCGTTAATATCGTCGTTATTATCGTCGTTATTATCGTCGTTAATATCGTCGTTAATATCGTCATTATCATCGTTGTTATCATCCTTATTATCCTCATAATTATCGTCGTTAATATCGACGTTATTTTGTGATAATCATCGTCGTTAATGTCGTCGTTATTATCATCATTACCATCGTTGTTATCGTCCTTATTATCCTCATAATTATCGTCGTTAATATCGTCGTTATTTTGTCATAATCATCGTCGTTAATGTCGTCGTTATTATCGTCATTATCTTCGTTGTTATCGTCATAATTATCATGGTTAATATCGTCGTTATTATTGTCATTATCTTCTTTTTATCGTCGTTATTATCGTCGTTAATATCGTCGTTATTATCGTCGTTATTATCGTCGTTAATATCGTCGTTAATATCGTCATTATCATCGTTGTTATCGTCCTTATTATCTACATAATTATCGTCGTTAATATCGTCGTTATTTTGTGATAATCATCGTCGTTAATGTCGTCGTTATTATCGTCATTACCATCGTTGTTATCGTCCTTATTATCCTCATAATTATCGTCGTTAATATCGTCGTTATTTTGTCATAATCATCGTCGTTAATGTCGTCGTTATTATCGTCATTATCTTCGTTGTTATCGTCATAATTATCATCGTTAATATCGTCGTTATTATTGTCATTATCTTCTTTTTATCGTCGTTATTATCGTCGTTAATATCGTCGTTATTATCGTCGTTATTATCGTCGTTAATATCGTCGTTAATATCGTCATTATCATCGTTGTTATCGTCCTTATTATCTACATAATTATCGTCGTTAATATCGTCGTTATTTTGTGATAATCATCGTCGTTAATGTCGTCGTTATTATCGTCATTACCATCGTTGTTATCGTCCTTATTATCCTCATAATTATCGTCGTTAATATCGTCGTTATTTTGTCATAATCATCGTCGTTAATGTCGTCGTTATTATCGTCATTATCTTCGTTGTTATCGTCATAATTATCATCGTTAATATCGTCGTTATTATTGTCATTATCTTCTTTTTATCGTCGTTATTATCGTCGTTAATATCGTCGTTATTATCGTCGTTATTATCGTCGTTAATATCGTCGTTAATATCGTCATTATCATCGTTGTTATCGTCCTTATTATCCTCATAATTATCGCCGTTAATATCGACGTTATTTTGTGATAATCATCGTCGTTAATGTCGTCGTTATTATCGTCATTACCATCGTTGTTATCGTCCTTATTATCCTCATAATTATCGTCGTTAATATCGTCGTTATTTTGTCATAATCATCGTCGTTAATGTCGTCGTTATTATCGTCATTATCTTCGTTGTTATCGTCATAATTATCATCGTTAATATCGTCGTTATTATTGTCATTATCTTCTTTTTAGCGTCGTTATTATCGTCGTTAATATCGTCGTTATTATCGTCGTTATTATCGTCGTTAATAACCTCGTTATTTTGTCATAATCATCGTCGTTAATGTCGTCGTTATTATCGTCATTATCTTCGTTGTTATCTTCCTTATTATCCTCATAATTAACGTCGTTAATATCGTCGTTATTTTGTGATAATCATTGTCGTTAATATCGTCGTTATTATCGTCGTTATTATCGTCGTTATCGTCCTTATTATCCTCATAATTATCGTCGTTAATATCGTCGTTATTTTGTCATAATCATCGTCGTTAATATCGTCGTTAATTTCGTCATTATCGTCGTTGTTATCGTCCTTATTATCCTCATAATTATCGTCGTTAATATCGTCGTTATTTTGTGATAATCATCGTCGTTAATATCGTCGTTATTATCGTCGTTATTATCGTCGTTAATATCGTCGTTAATTTCGTCATTATCATCGTTGCTATCGTCCTTATTATCCTCATAATTATCGTCGTTAATATCGTCGATATTTTGTGATAATCATCGTCGTTAATGTTGTCGTTATTATCGTCATTATCTTCGTTGTTATCGTCATAATTATCATCGTTAATACCGTCGTTATTATGGTCATTATCTTCTTTTTATCGTCGTTATTATCGTCGTTAATATCGTCGTTATTATCGTCGTTATTATCGTCGTTAATATCGTCGTTAATATCGTCATTATCATCGTTGTTATCGTCGTTATTAACCTCGTTAATATCCTAGTTATTTTGTCATAATCATCGTCGTTAATGTCGTCGTTATTATCGTCATTATCTTCGTTGTTATCTTCCTTATTATCCTCATAATTAACGTCGTTAATATCGTCGTTATTTTGAGATAATCATCGTCGTTAATATCGTCGTTATTATCGTCGTTATTATCGTCGTTAATATCGTCGTTATTTTGTGATAATCATCGTCGTTAATGTCGTCGTGATTATCGTCATTACCATCGTTGTTATCGTCCTTATTATCCTCATAATTATCGTCGTTAATATCGTCGTTATTTTGTCATAATCATCGTCGTTAATGTCGTCGTTATTATCGTCATTACCATCGTTGTTATCGTCCTTATTATCCTCATAATTATCGTCGTTAATATCGTCGTTATTTTGTCATAATCATCGTCGTTAATGTCGTCGTTATTATCGTCATTATCTTCGTTGTTATCGTCCTTATAATCCTCATAAATATCGTCGTTAATATCGTCGTTATTTTGTGATAATCATCGTCGTTAATGTCGTCGTTATTATCGTCATTACCATCGTTGTTATCGTCCTTATTATCTACATAATTATCGTCGTTAATATCGTCGTTATTTTGTGATAATCATCGTCGTTAATGTCGTCGTTATTATCGTCATTACCATCGTTGTTATCGTCCTTATTATCCTCATAATTATCGTCGTTAATATCGTCGTTATTTTGTCATAATCATCGTCGTTAATGTCGTCGTTATTATCGTCATTATCTTCGTTGTTATCGTCATAATTATCATCGTTAATATCGTCGTTATTATTGTCATTATCTTCTTTTTAGCGTCGTTATTATCGTCGTTAATATCGTCGTTATTATCGTCGTTATTATCGTCGTTAATGTCGTCGTTATTTTGTGATAATCATCGTCGTTAATGTCGTCGTTATTATCGTCATTACCATCGTTGTTATCGTCCTTATTATCCACATAATTATCGTCGTTAATATCGTCGTTATTTTGTGCTAATCATCGTCGTTATTGTCGTCGTTATTATCGTCATTACAATCGTTGTTATCGTCCTTATTATCCTCATAATTATCGTCGTTAATATCGTCGTTATTTTTTCATAATCATCGTCGTTAATATCGTCGATATTTTGTTATAATCATCGTCGTTAATGTCGTCGTTATTATCGTCATTATCTTCGTTGTTATCGTCATAATTATCATCGTTAATATCGTCGATATTATTGTCATTATCTTCTATTTATCGTCGTTAATATCGTCGTTATTATCCTCGTTAATATCGTCGTTGTTATCGTCGTTATTATCGTCGTTAATATCCTCGTTATTTTGTCATAATCATCGTCGTTAATGTCGTCGTTATTATCGTCATTATCTTCGTTGTTATCGTCCTTATTATCCTCATAATTAACGTCCTTAATATCGTCGTTATTTTGTGATAATCATCGTCGTTAATATCGTCGTTATTATCGTCGATATTATCGTCGTTAATATCGTCGTTATTTTGTGATAATCATCGTCGTTAACGTCGTCGTTATTATCGTCATTACCATCGTTGTTATCGTCCTTATTATACTCATAAGTATCGTCGTTAATATCGTCGTTATTTTGTCATAATCATCGTCGATAATGTCGTCGTTATTATCGTCATTACCATCGTTGTTATCGTCCTTATTATCCTCATAATTATCGTCGTTAATAACGTCGTTTTTTTGTCATAATCATCGTCGTTAATGTTGTCGTTATTATCGTCATTATCTTCGTGGTTATCGTCATAATTATCATCGTTAATATCGTCGTTATTATTGTCATTATCTTCTTTTTATCGTCGTTATTATCGTCGTTAATATCGTCGTTATTATCGTCGTTATTATCGTCGTTAATATCGTCGATAATATCGTCATTATCATCGTTGTTATCATCCTTATTATCCTCATAATTATCGTCGTTAATATCGACGTTATTTTGTGATAATCATCGTCGTTAATGTCGTCGTTATTATCATCATTACCATCGTTGTTATCGTCCTTATTATCCTCATAATTATCGTCGTTAATATCGTCGTTATTTTGTCATAATCATCGTCGTTAATGTCGTCGTTATTATCGTCATTATCTTCGTTGTTATCGTCATAATTATCATCGTTAATATCGTCGTTATTATTGTCATTATCTTCTTTTTATCGTCGTTATTATCGTCGTTAATATCGTCGTTATTATCGTCGTTATTATCGTCGTTAATATCGTCGTTAATATCGTCATTATCATCGTTGTTATCGTCCTTATTATCCTCATAATTATCGTCGTTAATATCGTCGTTATTTTGTCATAATCATCGTCGTTAATGTCGTCGTTATTATCGTCGTTATTATCGTCGTTAATATCGTCGTTATTTTTTGATAATCATCGTCGTTAATATCGTCGTTATTATCGTCGTTATTATCGTCGTTCATATCGTCGTTATTTTGTGATAATCATCGTCGTTAATATCGACGTTATTTTGTGATAATCATCGTCGTTAATGTCGTCGTTATTATCATCATTACCATCGTTGTTATCGTCCTTATTATCCTCATAATTATCGTCGTTAATATCGTCGTTATTTTGTCATAATCATCGTCGTTAATGTCGTCGTTATTATCGTCATTATCTTCGTTGTTATCGTCATAATTATCATCGTTAATATCGTCGTTATTATTGTCATTATCTTCTTTTTATCGTCGTTATTATCCTCGTTAATATCGTCGTTATTATCGTCGTTATTATCGTCGTTAATATCGTCATTATTTTATGATAATCATCGTCGTTAATGTCGTCGTTATTATCATCATTACCATCGTTGTTATCGTCCTTATTATCCTCATAATTATCGTCGTTAATATCGTCGTTATTTTGTCATAATCATCGTCGTTAATGTCGTCGTTAGTATCGTCATTATCTTCGTTGTTATCGTCATAATTATCATCGTTAATACCGTCGTTATTATTGTCATTATCTTCTTTTTATCGTCGTTATTATCGTCGTTAATATCGTCGTTATTATCGTCGTTAATATCGTGGTTAATATCGTCATTATCATCGTTGATATCGTCCTTATTATCCTCATAATTATCGTCGTTAATATCGTCGTTATTTTGTGATAATCATCGTCGTTAATGTCGTCGTTATTATCGTCATTACCATCGTTGTTATCGTCCTTATTATCCTCATAATTATCGTCGTCAATATCGTCGTTATTTTGTGATAATCATCGTCGTTAATGTCGTCGTTATTATCGTCATTATCTTCGTTGTTATCGTCAAAATTAACATCGTTAATATCGTCGTTATTCTTGTCATTATCTTCTTTTTATCGTCGTTATTATCGTCGTTAATATCGTCGTTATTATCGTCGTTATTATCGTCGTTAATATCGTCGTTAATATCGTCATTATCATCGTTGTTATTGTCGTTATTATCGTCGTTAATATCCTCGTTATTTTGTCATAATCATCGTCGTTAATATCGTCGTTAATTTCGTCATTATCGTCGTTGTTATCGTCCTTATTATCCTCATAATTATCGTCGTTAATATCGTCGTTATTTTGTGATAATCATCGTCGTTAATGTCGTCGTTATTATCGTCATTACCATCGTTGTTATCGTCCTTATTATCCTCATAATTATCGTCGTCAATATCGTCGTTATTTTGTGATAATCATCGTCGTTAATGTCGTCGTTATTATCGTCATTATCTTCGTTGTTATCGTCATAATTATCATCGTTAATACCGTCGTTATTATTGTCATTATCTTCTTTTTATCGTCGTTATTATCGTCGTTAATATCGTCGTTATTATCGTCGTTAATATCGTGGTTAATATCGTCATTATCATCGTTGTTATCGTCCTTATTATCCTCATAATTATCGTCGTTAATATCGTCGTTATTTTGTGATAATCATCGTCGTTAATGTCGTCGTTATTATCGTCATTACCATCGTTGTTATCGTCCTTATTATCCTCATAATTATCGTCGTCAATATCGTCGTTATTTTGTAATAATCATCGTCGTTAATGTCGTCGTTATTATCGTCATTATCTTCGTTGTTATCGTCAAAATTAACATCGTTAATATCGTCGTTATTCTTGTCATTATCTTCTTTTTATCGTCGTTATTATCGTCGTTAATATCGTCGTTATTATCGTCGTTATTATCGTCGTTAATATCGTCGTTAATATCGTCATTATCATCGTTGTAATCGTCGTTATTATCGTCGTTAATATCCTCGTTATTTTGTCATAATCATCGTCGTTAATATCGTCGTTAATTTCGTCATTATCGTCGTTGTTATCGTCCTTATTATCCTCATAATTATCGTCGTTAATATCGTCGTTATTTTGTGATAATCATCGTCGTTAATATCGTCGTTATTATCGTCGTTATTATCGTCTTTAATATCGTCGTTAATGTCGTCATTATCATCGTTGTTATCGTCCTTATTATCCTCATAATTATCGTCGTTAAAATCGTCGTTATTTTGTCATAATCATCGTCGTTAATTTCGTCATTATCATCGTTGTTATCGTCCTTATTATCCTCATAATTATCGTCGTTAATATCGTCGTTATTTTGTGATAATCATCGTCGTTAATGTCGTCGTTATTATCGTCATTATCTTCGTTTTTATCGTCATAATTATCATCGTTAATACCGTCGTTATTATTGTCATTATCTTCTTTTTATCGTCGTTATTATCGTCGTTAATATCGTCGTTATTATCGTCGTTATTATCGTCGTTAATATCGTCGTTATTTTGTGATAATCATCGTCGTTCATGTCGTCGTTATTATCGTCATTACCATCGTTGTTATCGTCCTTATTATCCTCATAATTATCGTCGTTAATATCGTCGTTATTTTGTGATAATCATCGTCGTTAATGTCGTCGTTATTATCGTCATTACCATCGTTGTTATCGTCCTTATTATCCTCATAATTATCGTCGTTAATATCGTCGTTATTTTGTCATAATCATCGTCGTTAATGTCGTCGTTATTATCGTCATTATCTTCGTTGTTATCGTCATAATTATCATCGTTAATATCGTCGTTATTATTGTCATTATCTTCTTTTTATCGTCGTTATTATCGTCGTTAATATCGTCGTTATTATCGTCGTTATTATCGTCGTTATTATCGTCGTTAATATCGTCATTATCATCGTTGTTATCGTCGTTATTATCGTCGTAAATATCCTCGTTATTTTGACATAATCATCGTCGTTAATATCGTCGTTAATTTCGTCATTATCATCGTTGTTATCGTCTTTATTATCCTCATAATTATCGTCGTTAATATCGTCGATATATTGTGATAATCATCGTCGTTAATGTCGTCGTTATTATCGTCATTATCTTCGTTGTTATCGTCATAATTATCATCGTTAATATCGTCGTTATTATTGTCATAATCTTCTTTTTATCGTCGTTATTATCGTCGTTAATATCGTCGTTATTATCGTCGTTATTATCGTCGTTAATATCGTCGTTAATATCGTCATTATCATCGTTGTTATCGTCGTTATTATCGTCGTTAATATCCTCGTTATTTTGTCATAATCATCGTCGTTAATGTCGTCGTTATTATCGTCATTATCTTCGTTGTTATCGTCCTTATTATCCTCATAAT
This sequence comes from Dolichovespula media, assembly GCA_911387685.1. Lineage (NCBI taxonomy): Eukaryota > Metazoa > Arthropoda > Insecta > Hymenoptera > Vespidae > Dolichovespula > Dolichovespula media. The sequence goes on along the minus strand of CAJVQJ010000012.1, from coordinate 490,694 downwards.
TAACTTCGTTAATATCGTCGTTATTTTATGATAATCATCTTTGTTAATATCGTCGTTATTATCGTCGTTATTATCGTCGTTAATATCGTCGTTATTTTGTGATAATCATCGTCGTTAATGTCGTCGTTATTATCGTCATTACCATCGTTGTTATCGTCCTTATTATCCTCATAATTATCGTCGTTAATATCGTCGTTATTTTGTGATAATCATCGTCGTTAATGTCGTCGTTATTATCGTCATTACCATCGTTGTTATCGTCCTTATTATCCTCATAATTATCGTCGTTAATATCGTCGTTATTTTTTCATAATCATCGTCGTTAATATCGTCGTTAATATCGTCATTATCATCGTTGTTATCGTCGTTATTATCATCGTTAATATCGTCGTGATTATTATCATTATCTTCTTTTTATCGTCGTTATTATCGTCGTTATTATCGTCGTTAATATCGTCGTTATTATCGTCGTTAATATCGTCGTTAATATCGTCATTATCATCGTTGTTATCGTCGTTATTATCGTCGTTAATATCCTCGTTATTTTGTCATAATCATCGTCGTTAATATCGTCGTTATTATTGTCATTATCTTCTTTTTATCGTCGTTAATATCGTCGTTATTATCGTCGTTATTATCGTCGTTAATATCGTCATTATCATCGTTGTTATCTTCCATATTATCCTCATAATTATCGTCGTTAATATCGTCGTTATTTTGTCATAATCATCGTCGTTAGTGTCGTCGTTATTATCGTCATTATCTTCGTTGTTATCGTCATATTTATCCTCATAATTATCGTCGTTAATATCGTCATAATTTTGTCATAATCATCGTCGTTAATGTCGTCGTTATTATCGTCATTATCTTCGTTGTTATCGTCCTTATTATCCTCATAATTAACGTCGTTAATATCGTCGTTATTTTGTGATAATCATCGTCGTTAATATCGTCGTTATTATCGTCGTTATTATCGTCGTTAATATCGTCGTTATTTTGTGATAATCATCGTCGTTCATGTCGTCGTTATTATCGTCATTACCATCGTTGTTATCGTCCTTATTATCCTCATAATTATCGTCGTTAATATCGTCGTTATTTTGTGATAATCATCGTCGTTAATGTCGTCGTTATTATCGTCATTACCATCGTTGTTATCGTCCTTATTATCCTCATAATTAACGTCGTTAATATCGTCGTTATTTTGTGATAATCATCGTCGTTAATATCGTCGTTATTATCGTCGTCATTATCGTCGTTAATATCGTCGTTAATTTCGTCATTATCATCGTTGTTATCGTCCTTATTAACCTCATAATTATCGTCGTTAATATCGTCGTTATTTTGTGATAATCATCGTCGTAATTGTCGTCGTTATTATCGTCATTATCATCGTTGTTATCGTCCTTATTATCCTCATAATTATCGTCGTTAATATCGTCGTTATTTTGTCATAATCATCGTCGTTAATGTCGTCGTTATTATCGTCATTATCTTCGTTGTTATCGTCATAATTATCATCGTTAATATCGTCGTTATTATTGTCACTATCTTCTTTTTATCGTCGTTATTATCGTCGTTAATATCGTCGTTATTATCGTCGTTATTATCGTCGTTAATATCGTCGTTCATATCGTCATTATCATCGTTGTTATCGTCGTTATTATCGTCGTTAATATCCTCGTTATTTTGTCATAATCATCGTCTTTAATGTCGTCGTTATTATCGTCATTATCTTCGTTGTTATCGTTCTTATTATCCTCATAATTAACGTCGTTAATATCGTCGTTATTTTGTGATAATCATCGTCGTTAATATCGTCGTTATTATCGTCGTTATTATCGTCGTTAATATCGTCGTTAATTTCGTCATTATCTTCGTTGTTATCGTCCTTATTATCCTCATAATTATCGTCGTTAATATCGTCGTTATTTTGTGATAATCATCGTCGTTAATGTCGTCGTTATTATCGTCATTACCATCGTTGTTATCGTCCTTATTATCCTCATAATTATCGTCGTTAATATCGTCGTTATTTTGTCATAATCATCGTCGTTATTATCGTCAATATCATCGTTGTTATCGTCGTTATTATCCTCATAATTATCGTCGTTAATATCGTCGTTATTTTGTCATAATCATCGTCGTTTATATCGTCATTATCATCGTTGTTATCGTCCTTATTATCCTCATAATTATCGTCGTTAATATCGTCGTTATTTTGTCATAATCATCGTCGTTAATGTCGTCGTTATTATCGTCATTATCTTCGTTGTTATCGTCATAATTATCATCGTTAATATCGTCGTTATTATTGTCATTATCTTCTTTTTATCGTCGTTATTATCGTCGTTAATATCGTCGTTATTATCGTCGTTAATATCGTCGTTAATATCGTCATTATCATCGTTGTTATCGTCCTTATTATCCTCATAATTATCGTCGTTAATATCGTCGTTATTTTGTGATAATCATCGTCGTTAATGTTGTCGTTATTATCGTCATTACCATCGTTGTTATCGTCCTTATTATCCTCATAATTATCGTCGTTAATATCGTCGTTATTTTGTCATAATCATCGTCGTTAATGTCGTCGTTATTATCGTCATTATCTTCGTTGTTATCGTCATAATTATCCTCATAATTATCGTCGTTAATATCGTCATTATTTTGTCATAATCATCGTCGTTAATGTCGTCGTTATTATCGTCATTATCTTCGTTGTTATCGTCATAATTATCCTCATAATTATCGTCGTTAATATCGTCATTATTTTGTCATAATCATCGTCGTTAATGTCGTCGTTATTATCGTCATTATCTTCGTTGTTATCGTCATAATTATCCTCATAATTATCGTCGTTAATATCGTCGTTATTTTGTCATAATCATCGTCGTTAGTGTCGTCCTTATTATCGTCATTATCTTCGTTGTTATCGTCATAATTATCCTCATAATTATCGTCGTTAATATCGTCATTATTTTGTCATAATCATCGTCGTTAATGTCGTCGTTATTATCGTCATTATCTTCGTTGTTATCGTCCTTATTATCCTCATAATTAACGTCGTTAATATCGTCGTTATTTTGTGATAATCATCGTCGTTAATATCGTCGTTATTATCGTCGTTATTATCGTCTTTAATATCGTCGTTAATTTCGTCATTATCATCGTTGTTATCGTCCTTATTATCCTCATAATTATCGTCGTTAATATCGTCGTTATTTTGTGATAATCATCGTCGTTAATGTCGTCCTTTCTATCGTCATTATCTTCGTTGTTATCGTCATAATTATCATCGTTAATACCGTCGTTATTATTGTCATTATCTTCTTTTTATCGTCGTTATTATCGTCGTTAATATCGTCGTTATTATCGTCGTTATTATCGTCGTTAATATCGTCGTTATTTTGTGATAATCATCGTCGTTTATGTCGTCGTTATTATCGTCATTACCATCGTTGTTATCGTCCTTATTATCCTCATAATTATCGTCGTTAATATCGTCGTTATTTTGTGATAATCATCGTCGTTAATGTCGTCGTTATTATCGTCATTACCATCGTTGATATCGTCCTTATTATCCTCATAATTATCGTCATTAATATCGTCGTTATTTTGTCATAATCATCGTCGTTAATGTCGTCGTTATTATCGTCATTATCTTCGTTGTTATCGTCATAATTATCCTCATAATTATCGTCGTTAATATCGTCATTATTTTGTCATAATCATCGTCGTTAATGTCGTCGTTATTATCGTCATTATCTTCGTTGTTATCGTCCTTATTATCCTCATAATTAACGTCGTTAATATCGTCGTTATTTTGTGATAATCATCGTCGTTAATATCGTCGTTATTATCGTCGTTATTATCGTCGTTAATATCGTCGTTATTTTGTGATAATCATCGTCGTTCATGTCGTCGTTATTATCGTCATTACCATCGTTGTTATCGTCCTTATTATCCTCATAATTATCGTCGTTAATATCGTCGTTATTTTGTCATAATCATCGTCGTTAATGTCGTCGTTATTATCGTCATTATCTTCGTTGTTATCGTCATAATTATTATCGTTAATACCGTCGTTATTATTGTCATTATCTTCTTTTTATCGTCGTTATTATCGTCGTTAATATCGTCGTTATTATCGTCGTTAATGTCGTCGTTAATATCGTCATTATCGTCGTTGTTATCGTCCTTATTATCATCATAATTATCGTCATTAATATCGTCGTTATTTTGTGATAAACGTCGTCGTTAATGTTGTCGTTATTATCGTCATTACCATCGTTGTTATCGTCCTTATTATCCTCATAATTATCGTCGTTATTATCGTCATTATTTTGTCATAATCATCGTCGTTAATGTCGTCGTTATTATCGTCATTACCATCGTTGTTATCGTCCTTATTATCCTCATAATTATCGTCGTTAATATCGTCATTATTTTGTAATAATCATCGTCGTTAATGTCGTCGTTATTATCGTCATTACCATCGTTGTTATCGTCCTTATTATCCTCATAATTATCGTCGTTAATATCGTCGTAATTTTGTGATAATCATCGTCGTTAATGTCGTCGTTATTATCGTCATTACCATCGTTGTTATCGTCCTTATTATCCTCATAATTATCGTCGTTAATATCGTCGTTATTTTGTCATAATCATCGTCGTTAATGTCGTCGTTATTATCGTCATTATCTTCGTTGTTATCGTCACAATTATCATCGTTAATATCGTCGTTATTATTGTCATTATCTTCTTTTTATCGTCGTTATTATCGTCGTTAATATCGTCGTTATTATCGTCGTTGTTATCGTCGTTAATATCGTCGTTAATATCGTCATTATCATCGTTGTTATCGTTTTCATTATCGTCGTTAATATCCTCGTTATTTTGTCATAATCATCGTCGTTAATATCGTCGTTATTATCGTCGTTATTATCGTCTTTAATATCGTCGTTAATTTCGTCATTATCATCGTTGTTATCGTCCTTATTATCCTCATAATTATCGTCGTTAATATCGTCGTTATTTTGTGATAATCATCGTCGTTAATGTCGTCCTTTCTATCGTCATTATCTTCGTTGTTATCGTCATAATTATCATCGTTAATACCGTCGTTATTATTGTCATTATCTTCTTTTTATCGTCGTTATTATCGTCGTTAATATCGTCGTTATTATCGTCGTTATTATCGTCGTTAATATCGTCGTTATTTTGTGATAATCATCGTCGTTTATGTCGTCGTTATTATCGTCATTACCATCGTTGTTATCGTCCTTATTATCCTCATAATTATCGTCGTTAATATCGTCGTTATTTTGTGATAATCATCGTCGTTAATGTCGTCGTTATTATCGTCATTACCATCGTTGATATCGTCCTTATTATCCTCATAATTATCGTCATTAATATCGTCGTTATTTTGTCATAATCATCGTCGTTAATGTCGTCGTTATTATCGTCATTATCTTCGTTGTTATCGTCCTTATTATCCTCATAATTAACGTCGTTAATATCGTCGTTATTTTGTGATAATCATCGTCGTTAATATCGTCGTTATTATCGTCGTTATTATCGTCGTAAATATCGTCGTTAATTTCGTCATTATCGTCGTTGTTATCGTCCTTATTATCCTCATAATTATCGTCGTTAATATCGTCGTTATTTTGTAATAATCATCGTCGTTAATATCGTCGTTATTATCGTCGTTAATTTCGTCACTATCATCGTTGTTATCGTCCTTATTATCCTCATAATTATCGTCGTTAATATCGTCGTTATTTTGTGGTAATCATCGTCGTTAATGTCGTCGTTATTATCGTCATTTCCATCGTTGTTTTCGTCCTTATTATCCTCAATTATCGTCGTTAATATCGTCGTTATTTTGTCATAATCATCGTCGTTAATGTCGTCGTTATTATTGTCATTATCATCGTTGTTATCGTCGTTATTATCCTCATAATTATCGTCGTTAATATCGTCGTTATTTTGTCATAATCATCGTCGTTAATATCGTCGTTATTATCGTCATTATCATCGTTGTTATCGTCCTTATTATCCTCATAATTATCGTCATTAATATCGTCGTTATTTTGTCATAATCATCGTCGTTTATATCGTCATTATCTTCGTGGTTATCGTCATAATTATCATCGTTAATACCGTCGTTATTATTGTCATTATCTTCTTTTTATCGTCGTTATTATCGTCGTTAATATCGTCGTTATTATCGTCGTAATTATCATCGTTAATATCGTCGTTAATATCGTCATTATCATCGTTGTTATCGTCGTTATTATCGTCGTTAATTTCCTCGTTATTTTGACATAATCATCGTCGTTAATATCGTCGTTAATTTCGTCATTATCGTCGTTGTTATCGTCCTTATTATCCTCATAATTATCGTCGTTAATATCGTCGTTATTTTGTGATAATCATCGTCGTTAATATCGTCGTTATTATCGTCGTTATAATCGTCGTTAATATCGTCGTTAATTTCGTCATTATCGTCGTTGTTATCGTCGTTATTATCCTCATAATTATCGTCGTTAATATCGTCGTTATTTTGTGATAATCATCGTCGTTAATATCGTCGTTATTATCGTCGTTATTATCGTCGTTAATATCGTCGTTAATATCGTCATTATCATCGTTGTTATCGTCGTTATTATCGTCGTTAATATCCTCGTTATTTTGTCATAATCATCGTCTTTAATGTCGTCGTTATTATCGTCATTATCTTCGTTGTTATCGTCCTTATTATCCTCATAATTAACGTCGTTAATATCGTCGTTATTTTGTGATAATCATCGTCGTCAATATCGTCGTTATTATCGTCGTTATTATCGTCGTTAATATCGTCGTTAATTTCGTCATTATCATCGTTGTTATCGTCATTATTATCCTCATAATTATCGTCGTTAATATCGTCGTTATTTTGTGATAATCATCGTCGTTAATGTCGTCGTTATTATCGTCATTACCATCGTTGTTATCTTCTTTATTATCCTCATAATTATCGTCGTTATTATCGTCGTTAATATCGTCGTTATTATCGTCGTTAATATCGTCGTTAATATCGTCATTACCATCGTTGTTATCGTCCTTATTATCCTCATAATTATCGTCGTTAATATCGTCGTTATTTTGTCATAATCATCGTCGTTAATGTCGTCGTTATTATCGTCATTACCATCGTTGTTATCGTCCTTATTATCCTCATAATTATCGTCGTTAATATCGTCGTTATTTTGTAATAATCATCGTCGTTAATGTCGTCGTTATTATCGTCATTATCATCGTTGTTATCGTCCTTATTATCCTCAAAATTATCGTCGTTAATATCGTCGTTATTTTGTCATAATCACCGTCGTTAATATCGTCGTTAATATCGTCATTATCATCGTTGTTATCGTCCTTATTATCTTCATAATTATCGTCATTAATATCGTCGTTATTTTGTCAAAATCATCGTCGTTAATGTCGTCGTTATTATCGTCATTATCTTCGTTGTTATCGTCATAATTATCATCGTTAATACCGTCGTTATTATTGTCATTATCTTCTTTTTATCGTCGTTATTATCGTCGTTAATATCGTCGTTATTATCGTCGTTAATATCGTGGTTAATATCGTCATTATCATCGTTGTTATCCTCCTTATTATCCTCATAATTATCGTCGTTAATATCGTCGTTATTTTGTGATAATCATCGTCGTTAATGTCGTCGTTATTATCGTCATTACCATCGTTGTTATCGTCCTTATTATCCTCATAATTATCGTCGTCAATATCGTCGTTATTTTGTGATAATTATCGTCGTTAATGTCGTCGTTATTATCGTCATTATCTTCGTTGTTATCGTCATAATTATCCTCATAATTATCGTCGTTAATATCGTCATTATTTTGTCATAATCATCGTCGTTAATGTCGTCGTTATTATCGTCATTATCTTCGTTGTTATCGTCATAATTATCCTCATAATTATCGTCGTTAATATCGTCGTTATTTTGTCATAATCATCGTCGTTAATGTCGTCGTTATTATCGTCATTATCTTCGTTGTTATCGTCATAATTATCCTCATAATTATCGTCGTTAATATCGTCGTTATTTTGTCATAATCATCGTCGTTAGTGTCGTCGTTAATATCGTCATTATCTTCGTTGTTATCGTCATAATTATCCTCATAATTATCGTCGTTAATATCGTCATTATTTTGTCATAATCATCGTCGTTAATGTCGTCGTTATTATCGTCATTATTTTCGTTGTTATCGTCCTTATTATCCTCATAATTAACGTCGTTAATATCGTCGTTATTTTGTGATAATCATCGTCGTTAATATCGTCGTTATTATCGTCGTTATTATCGTCGTTAATATCGTCGTTATTTTGTGATAATCATCGTCGTTCATGTCGTCGTTTTATCGTCATTACCATCGTTGTTTTCTTCCTTATTATCCTCATAATTATCGTCGTTAATATCGTCGTTATTTTGTGATAATCATCGTCGTTAATGTCGTCGTTTTTATCGTCATTACCATCGTTGTTATCGTCCTTTTTATCCTCATAATTATCGTCGTTAATATCGTCGTTATTTTGTGATAATCATCGTCGTTAATATCGTCGTTATTATCGTCGTTAATATCGTCGTTAATTTCGTCATTATAATCGTTGTTATCGTCCTTATTATCCTCATAATTATCGTCGTTAATATCGTCGTTATTATCGTCGTTATTATCGTCGTTAATGTCGTCGTTATTATCGTCATTATCTTCGTTGTTATCGTCCTTATTATCCTCATAATTAACGTCGTTAATATCGTCGTTATTTTGTGATAATCGTCGTCGTTAATATCGTCGTTATTATCGTCGTTAATATCGTCGTTATTTTATGATAATCATCGTCGTTAATGTCGTCGTTATTATCGTCATTACCATCGTTGATATCGTCCTTATTATCCTCATAATTATCGTCGTCAATATCGTCGTTATTTTGTGATAATCATCGTCGTTAATGTCGTCGTTATTATCGTCATTATCTTCGTTGTTATCGTCATAATTATCATCCTTAATACCGTCGTTATTATTGTCATTATCTTCTTTTTATCGTCGTTATTATCGTCGTTAATATCGTCGTTATTATCGTCGTTAATATCGTGGTTAATATCGTCATTATCATCGTTGTTATCGTCCTTATTATCCTCATAATTATCGTCGTTAATATCGTCGTTATTTTGTCATAATCATCGTCGTTAATGTCGTCGTTATTATCGTCATTACCATCGTTGTTATCGTCCTTATTATCCTCATAATTATCGTCGTCAATATCGTCGTTATTTTGTGATAATCATCGTCGTTAATGTCGTCGTTATTATCGTCATTATCTTCGTTGTTATCGTCATAATTATCATCGTTAATACCGTCGTTATTATTGTCATTATCTTCTTTTTATCGTCGTTATTATCGTCGTTAATATCGTCGTTATTATCGTCGTTAATATCGTGGTTAATATCGTCATTATCTTCGTTGTTATCGTCCTTATTATCCTCATAATTATCGTCGTTAATATCGTCGTTATTTTGTCATAATCATCGTCGTTAATGTCGTCGTTATTATCGTCATTATCATCGTTGTTATCGTCCTTATTATCCTCATAATTATCGTCGTTAATATCGTCTTTATTTTGTCATAATCATCGTCGTTTATATCGTCATTATCATCGTTGTTATCTTCGTTGTTATCGTCATAATTAACATCGTTAATATCGTCGTTATTCTTGTCATTATCTTCTTTTTATCGTCGTTATTATCGTCGTTAATATCGTCGTTATTATCGTCGTTATTATCGTCGTTAATATCGTCGTTAATATCGTCATTATCATCGTTGTTATCGTCGTTATTATCGTCGTTAATATCCTCGTTATTTTGTCATAATCATCGTCGTTAATATCGTCGTTAATTTCGTCATTATCGTCGTTGTTATCGTCCTTATTATCCTCATAATTATCGTCGTTAATATCGTCGTTATTTTGTGATAATCATCGTCGTTAATATCGTCGTTATTATCGTCGTTATTATCGTCTTTAATATCGTCGTTAATGTCGTCATTATCATCGTTGTTATCGTCCTTATTATCCTCATAATTATCGTCGTTAAAATCGTCGTTATTTTGTCATAATCATCGTCGTTAATTTCGTCATTATCATCGTTGTTATCGTCCTTATTATCCTCATAATTATCGTCGTTAATATCGTCGTTATTTTGTGATAATCATCGTCGTTAATGTCGTCGTTATTATCGTCATTATCTTCGTTTTTATCGTCATAATTATCATCGTTAATACCGTCGTTATTATTGTCATTATCTTCTTTTTATCGTCGTTATTATCGTCGTTAATATCGTCGTTATTATCGTCGTTATTATCGTCGTTAATATCGTCGTTATTTTGTGATAATCATCGTCGTTCATGTCGTCGTTATTATCGTCATTACCATCGTTGTTATCGTCCTTATTATCCTCATAATTATCGTCGTCAATATCGTCGTTATTTTGTGATAATTATCGTCGTTAATGTCGTCGTTATTATCGTCATTATCTTCGTTGTTATCGTCATAATTATCCTCATAATTATCGTCGTTAATATCGTCATTATTTTGTCATAATCATCGTCGTTAATGTCGTCGTTATTATCGTCATTATCTTCGTTGTTATCGTCATAATTATCCTCATAATTATCGTCGTTAATATCGTCGTTATTTTGTCATAATCATCGTCGTTAATGTCGTCGTTATTATCGTCATTATCTTCGTTGTTATCGTCATAATTATCCTCATAATTATCGTCGTTAATATCGTCGTTATTTTGTCATAATCATCGTCGTTAATGTCGTCGTTATTATCGTCATTATCATCGTTGTTATCGTCCTTATTATCCTCATAATTATCGTCGTTAATATCGTCTTTATTTTGTCATAATCATCGTCGTTTATATCGTCATTATCATCGTTGTTATCTTCGTTGTTATCGTCAAAATTAACATCGTTAATATCGTCGTTATTCTTGTCATTATCTTCTTTTTATCGTCGTTATTATCGTCGTTAATATCGTCGTTATTATCGTCGTTATTATCGTCGTTAATATCGTCGTTAATATCGTCATTATCATCGTTGTTATCGTCGTTATTATCGTCGTTAATATCCTCGTTATTTTGTCATAATCATCGTCGTTAATATCGTCGTTAATTTCGTCATTATCGTCGTTGTTATCGTCCTTATTATCCTCATAATTATCGTCGTTAATATCGTCGTTATTTTGTGATAATCATCGTCGTTAATATCGTCGTTATTATCGTCGTTATTATCGTCTTTAATATCGTCGTTAATGTCGTCATTATCATCGTTGTTATCGTCCTTATTATCCTCATAATTATCGTCGTTAAAATCGTCGTTATTTTGTCATAATCATCGTCGTTAATTTCGTCATTATCATCGTTGTTATCGTCCTTATTATCCTCATAATTATCGTCGTTAATATCGTCGTTATTTTGTGATAATCATCGTCGTTAATGTCGTCGTTATTATCGTCATTATCTTCGTTTTTATCGTCATAATTATCATCGTTAATACCGTCGTTATTATTGTCATTATCTTCTTTTTATCGTCGTTATTATCGTCGTTAATATCGTCGTTATTATCGTCGTTATTATCGTCGTTAATATCGTCGTTATTTTGTGATAATCATCGTCGTTCATGTCGTCGTTATTATCGTCATTACCATCGTTGTTATCGTCCTTATTATCCTCATAATTATCGTCGTCAATATCGTCGTTATTTTGTGATAATTATCGTCGTTAATGTCGTCGTTATTATCGTCATTATCTTCGTTGTTATCGTCATAATTATCCTCATAATTATCGTCGTTAATATCGTCATTATTTTGTCATAATCATCGTCGTTAATGTCGTCGTTATTATCGTCATTATCTTCGTTGTTATCGTCATAATTATCCTCATAATTATCGTCGTTAATATCGTCGTTATTTTGTCATAATCATCGTCGTTAATGTCGTCGTTATTATCGTCATTATCTTCGTTGTTATCGTCATAATTATCCTCATAATTATCGTCGTTAATATCGTCGTTATTTTGTCATAATCATCGTCGTTAGTGTCGTCGTTAATATCGTCATTATCTTCGTTGTTATCGTCATAATTATCCTCATAATTATCGTCGTTAATATCGTCATTATTTTGTCATAATCATCGTCGTTAATGTCGTCGTTATTATCGTCATTATTTTCGTTGTTATCGTCCTTATTATCCTCATAATTAACGTCGTTAATATCGTCGTTATTTTGTGATAATCATCGTCGTTAATATCGTCGTTATTATCGTCGTTATTATCGTCGTTAATATCGTCGTTATTTTGTGATAATCATCGTCGTTCATGTCGTCGTTTTATCGTCATTACCATCGTTGTTTTCTTCCTTATTATCCTCATAATTATCGTCGTTAATATCGTCGTTATTTTGTGATAATCATCGTCGTTAATGTCGTCGTTTTTATCGTCATTACCATCGTTGTTATCGTCCTTTTTATCCTCATAATTATCGTCGTTAATATCGTCGTTATTTTGTGATAATCATCGTCGTTAATATCGTCGTTATTATCGTCGTTAATATCGTCGTTAATATCGTCATTATAATCGTTGTTATCGTCCTTATTATCCTCATAATTATCGTCGTTAATATCGTCGTTATTATCGTCGTTATTATCGTCGTTAATGTCGTCGTTATTATCGTCATTATCTTCGTTGTTATCGTCCTTATTATCCTCATAATTAACGTCGTTAATATCGTCGTTATTTTGTGATAATCGTCGTCGTTAATATCGTCGTTATTATCGTCGTTAATATCGTCGTTATTTTATGATAATCATCGTCGTTAATGTCGTCGTTATTATCGTCATTACCATCGTTGATATCGTCCTTATTATCCTCATAATTATCGTCGTCAATATCGTCGTTATTTTGTGATAATCATCGTCGTTAATGTCGTCGCTATTATCGTCATTATCTTCGTTGTTATCGTCATAATTATCATCCTTAATACCGTCGTTATTATTGTCATTATCTTCTTTTTATCGTCGTTATTATCGTCGTTAATATCGTCGTTATTATCGTCGTTAATATCGTGGTTAATATCGTCATTATCATCGTTGTTATCGTCCTTATTATCCTCATAATTATCGTCGTTATTTTGTCATAATCATCGTCGTTAATGTCGTCGTTATTATCGTCATTACCATCGTTGTTATCGTCCTTATTATCCTCATAATTATCGTCGTCAATATCGTCGTTATTTTGTGATAATCATCGTCGTTAATGTCGTCGTTATTATCGTCATTATCTTCGTTGTTATCGTCATAATTATCATCGTTAATACCGTCGTTATTATTGTCATTATCTTCTTTTTATCGTCGTTATTATCGTCGTTAATATCGTCGTTATTATCGTCGTTAATATCGTGGTTAATATCGTCATTATCTTCGTTGTTATCGTCCTTATTATCCTCATAATTATCGTCGTTAATATCGTCGTTATTTTGTCATAATCATCGTCGTTAATGTCGTCGTTATTATCGTCATTATCATCGTTGTTATCGTCCTTATTATCCTCATAATTATCGTCGTTAATATCGTCTTTATTTTGTCATAATCATCGTCGTTTATATCGTCATTATCATCGTTGTTATCTTCGTTGTTATCGTCAAAATTAACATCGTTAATATCGTCGTTATTCTTGTCATTATCTTCTTTTTATCGTCGTTATTATCGTCGTTAATATCGTCGTTATTATCGTCGTTATTATCGTCGTTAATATCGTCGTTAATATCGTCATTATCATCGTTGTTATCGTCGTTATTATCGTCGTTAATATCCTCGTTATTTTGTCATAATCATCGTCGTTAATATCGTCGTTAATTTCGTCATTATCGTCGTTGTTATCGTCCTTATTATCCTCATAATTATCGTCGTTAATATCGTCGTTATTTTGTGATAATCATCGTCGTTAATATCGTCGTTATTATCGTCGTTATTATCGTCTTTAATATCGTCGTTAATGTCGTCATTATCATCGTTGTTATCGTCCTTATTATCCTCATAATTATCGTCGTTAAAATCGTCGTTATTTTGTCATAATCATCGTCGTTAATTTCGTCATTATCATCGTTGTTATCGTCCTTATTATCCTCATAATTATCGTCGTTAATATCGTCGTTATTTTGTGATTATCATCGTCGTTAATGTCGTCGTTATTATCGTCATTATCTTCGTTTTTATCGTCATAATTATCATCGTTAATACCGTCGTTATTATTGTCATTATCTTCTTTTTATCGTCGTTATTATCGTCGTTAATATCGTCGTTATTATCGTCGTTATTATCGTCGTTAATATCGTCGTTATTTTGTGATAATCATCGTCGTTCATGTCGTCGTTATTATCGTCATTACCATCGTTGTTATCGTCCTTATTATCCTCATAATTATCGTCGTTAATATCGTCGTTATTTTGTGATAATCATCGTCGTTAATGTCGTCGTTATTATCGTCATTACCATCGTTGTTATCGTCCTTATTATCCTCATAATTATCGTCGTTAATATCGTCGTTATTTTGTCATAATCATCGTCGTTAATGTCGTCGTTATTATCGTCATTATCTTCGTTGTTATCGTCATAATTATCATCGTTAATATCGTCGTTATTATTGTCATTATCTTCTTTTTATCGTCGTTATTATCGTCGTTAATATCGTCGTTATTATCGTCGTTATTATCGTCGTTAATATCGTCGTTAATATCGTCATTATCATCGTTGTTATCGTCGTTATTATCGTCGTAAATATCCTCGTTATTTTGACATAATCATCGTCGTTAATATCGTCGTTAATTTCGTCATTATCATCGTTGTTATCGTCTTTATTATCCTCATAATTATCGTCGTTAATATCGTCGTTATTTTGTCATAATCATCGTCGTTAATGTCGTCGTTATTATCGTCATTATCTTCGTTGTTATCGTCATAATTATCATCGTTAATATCGTCGTTATTATTGTCATAATCTTCTTTTTATCGTCGTTATTATCGACGTTAATATCGTCGTTATTATCGTCGTTTTTATCGTCGTTAATATCGTCGTTAATATCGTCATTATCATCGTTGTTATCGTCGTTATTATCGTCGTTAATATCCTCGTTATTTTGTCATAATCATCGTCGTTAATGTCGTCGTTATTATCGTCATTATCTTCGTTGTTATCGTCCTTATTATCCTCATAATTAACGTCGTTAATATCGTCGTTATTTTGTGATAATCATCTTTGTTAATATCGTAGTTATTATCGTCGTTATTATCGTCGTTAATATCGTCGTTATTTTGTGATAATCATCGTCGTTAATGTCGTCGTTATTATCGTCATTACCATCGTTGTTATCGTCCTTATTATCCTCATAATTATCGTCGTTAATTTCGTCGTTATTTTGTGATAATCATCGTCGTTAATGTCGTCGTTATTATCGTCATTACCATCGTTGTTATCGTTCTTATTATCCTCATAATTATCGTCGTTAATATCGTCGTTATTTTGTCATAATCATCGTCGTTAATATCGTCGTTAATATCGTCATTATCATCGTTGTTATCGTCGTTATTATCATCGTTAATATCGTCGTTATTATTATCATTATCTTCTTTTTATCGTCGTTATTATCGTCGTTATTATCGTCGTTAATATCGTCGTTATTATCGTCGTTATTATCGTCGTTAATATCGTCGTTATTTTGTGATAATCATCGTCGTTAATGTCGTCGTTATTATCGTCATTACCATCTTTGTTATCGTCCTTATTATCCTCATAATTATCGTCGTTAATATCGTCGTTATTTTGTGATAATCATCGTCGTTAATGTCGTCGTTATTATCGTCATTACCATCGTTGTTATCGTCCTTATTATCCTCATAATTATCGTCGTTAATATCGTCGTTATTTTGTCATAATCATCGTCGTTAATATCGTCGTTAATATCGTCATTATCATCGTTGTTATCGTCGTTATTATCATCGTTAATATCGTCGTTATTATTATCATTATCTTCTTTTTATCGTCGTTATTATCGTCGTTATTATCGTCGTTAATATCGTCGTTATTATCGTCGTTAATATCGTCGTTATTTTGTCATAATCATCGTCGTTAATGTCGTCGTTATTATCGTCATTATCTTCGTTGTTATCGTCATAATTATCCTCATAATTATCGTCGTTAATATCGTCGTTATTTTGTCATAATCATCGTCGTTAGTGTCGTCGTTAATATCGTCATTATCTTCGTTGTTATCGTCATAATTATCCTCATAATTATCGTCGTTAATATCGTCATTATTTTGTCATAATCATCGTCGTTAATGTCGTCGTTATTATCGTCATTATTTTCGTTGTTATCGTCCTTATTATCCTCATAATTAACGTCGTTAATATCGTCGTTATTTTGTGATAATCATCGTCGTTAATATCGTCGTTATTATCGTCGTTATTATCGTCGTTAATGTCGTCGTTATTATCGTCATTATCTTCGTTGTTATCGTCCTTATTATCCTCATAATTAACGTCGTTAATATCGTCGTTATTTTGTGATAATCGTCGTCGTTAATATCGTCGTTATTATCGTCGTTAATATCGTCGTTATTTTATGATAATCATCGTCGTTAATGTCGTTGTTATTATCGTCATTACCATCGTTGATATCGTCCTTATTATCCTCATAATTATCGTCGTCAATATCGTCGTTATTTTGTGATAATCATCGTCGTTAATGTCGTCGTTATTATCGTCATTATCTTCGTTGTTATCGTCATAATTATCATCCTTAATACCGTCGTTATTATTGTCATTATCTTCTTTTTATCGTCGTTATTATCGTCGTTAATATCGTCGTTATTATCGTCGTTAATATCGTGGTTAATATCGTCATTATCATCGTTGTTATCGTCCTTATTATCCTCATAATTATCGTCGTTAATATCGTCGTTATTTTGTCATAATCATCGTCGTTAATGTCGTCGTTATTATCGTCATTACCATCGTTGTTATCGTCCTTATTATCCTCATAATTATCGTCGTCAATATCGTCGTTATTTTGTGATAATCATCGTCGTTAATGTCGTCGTTATTATCGTCATTATCTTCGTTGTTATCGTCATAATTATCATCGTTAATACCGTCGTTATTATTGTCATTATCTTCTTTTTATCGTCGTTATTATCGTCGTTAATATCGTCGTTATTATCGTCGTTAATATCGTGGTTAATATCGTCATTATCTTCGTTGTTATCGTCCTTATTATCCTCATAATTATCGTCGTTAATATCGTCGTTATTTTGTCATAATCATCGTCGTTTATATCGTCATTATCATCGTTGTTATCTTCGTTGTTATCGTCAAAATTAACATCGTTAATATCGTCGTTATTCTTGTCAATATCTTCTTTTTATCGTCGTTATTATCGTCGTTAATATCGTCGTTATTATCGTCGTTATTATCGTCGTTAATATCGTCGTTATTTTGTGATAATCATCGTCGTTCATGTCGTCGTTATTATCGTCATTACCATCGTTGTTATCGTCCTTATTATCCTCATAATTATCGTCGTTAATATCGTCGTTATTTTGTGATAATCATCGTCGTTAATATCGTCGTTATTATCGTCGTTATTATCGTCTTTAATATCGTCGTTAATGTCGTCATTATCATCGTTGTTATCGTCCTTATTATCCTCATAATTATCGTCGTTAAAATCGTCGTTATTTTGTCATAATCATCGTCGTTAATTTCGTCATTATCATCGTTGTTATCGTCCTTATTATCCTCATAATTATCGTCGTTAATATCGTCGTTATTTTGTGATAATCATCGTCGTTAATGTCGTCGTTATTATCGTCATTATCTTCGTTTTTATCGTCATAATTATCATCGTTAATACCGTCGTTATTATTGTCATTATCTTCTTTTTATCGTCGTTATTATCGTCGTTAATATCGTCGTTATTATCGTCGTTATTATCGTCGTTAATATCGTCGTTATTTTGTGATAATCATCGTCGTTCATGTCGTCGTTATTATCGTCATTACCATCGTTGTTATCGTCCTTATTATCCCCATAATTATCGTCGTTAATATCGTCGTTATTTTGTGATAATCATCGTCGTTAATGTCGTCGTTATTATCGTCATTACCATCGTTGTTATCGTCCTTATTATCCTCATAATTATCGTCGTTAATATCGTCGTTATTTTGTCATAATCATCGTCGTTAATGTCGTCGTTATTATCGTCATTATCTTCGTTGTTATCGTCATAATTATCATCGTTAATATCGTCGTTATTATTGTCATTATCTTCTTTTTATCGTCGTTATTATCGTCGTTAATATCGTCGTTATTATCGTCGTTATTATCGTCGTTAATATCGTCGTTAATATCGTCATTATCATCGTTGTTATCGTCGTTATTATCGTCGTAAATATCCTCGTTATTTTGACATAATCATCGTCGTTAATATCGTCGTTAATTTCGTCATTATCGTCGTTGTTATCGTCCTTATTATCCTCATAATTATCGTCGTTAATATCGTCGTTATTTTGTGATAATCATCGTCGTTAGTATCGTCGTTATTATCGTCGTTAATATCGTCGTTAATTTCGTCATTATCATCGTTGTTATCGTCTTTATTATCCTCATAATTATCGTCGTTAATATCGTCGATATTTTGTGATAATCATCGTCGTTAATGTCGTCGTTATTATCGTCATTATCTTCGTTGTTATCGTCATAATTATCATCGTTAATATCGTCGTTATTATTGTCATAATCTTCTTTTTATCGTCGTTATTATCGTCGTTAATATCGTCGTTATTATCGTCGTTATTATCGTCGTTAATATCGTCGTTAATATCGTCATTATCATCGTTGTTATCGTCGTTATTATCGTCGTTAATATCCTCGTTATTTTGTCATAATCATCGTCGTTAATGTCGTCGTTATTATCGTCATTATCTTCGTTGTTATCGTCCTTATTATCCTCATAATTAACGTCGTTAATATCGTCGTTATTTTGTGATAATCATCTTTGTTAATATCGTCGTTATTATCGTCGTTATTATCGTCGTTAATATCGTCGTTATTTTGTGATAATCATCGTCGTTAATGTCGTCGTTATTATCGTCATTACCATCGTTGTTATCGTCGTTATTATCCTCATAATTATCGTCGTTAATATCGTCGTTATTTTGTCATAATCATCGTCGTTAATGTCGTCGTTATTATCGTCATTATCTTCGTTGTTATCGTCATAATTATCATCGTTAATATCGTCGTTATTATTGTCATTATCTTCTTTTTATCGTCGTTATTATCGTCGTTAATATCGTCGTTATTATCGTCGTTATTATCGTCGTTAATATCGTCGTTAATATCGTCATTATCATCGTTGTTATCGTCGTTATTATCGTCGTAAATATCCTCGTTATTTTGACATAATCATCGTCGTTAATATCGTCGTTAATTTCGTCATTATCGTCGTTGTTATCGTCCTTATTATCCTCATAATTATCGTCGTTAATATCGTCGTTATTTTGTGATAATCATCGTCGTTAGTATCGTCGTTATTATCGTCGTTAATATCGTCGTTAATTTCGTCATTATCTTCGTTGTTATCGTCCTTATTATCCTCATAATTAACGTCGTTAATATCGTCGTTATTTTGTGATAATCATCGTCGTTAATATCGTCGTTATTATCGTCGTTATTATCGTCGTTAATATCGTCGTTATTTTGTGATAATCATCGTCGTTCATGTCGTCGTTATTATCGTCATTACCATCGTTGTTATCGTCCTTATTATCCTCATAATTATCGTCGTTAATATCGTCGTTATTTTGTGATAATCATCGTCGTTAATGTCGTCGTTATTATCGTCATTACCATCGTTGTTATCGTCCTTATTATACTCATAATTAACGTCGTTAATATCGTCGTTATTTTGTGATAATCATCGTCGTTAATATCGTCGTTATTATCGTCGTTATTATCGTCGTTAATATCGTCGTTAATTTCGTCATTATCATCGTTGTTATCGTCCTTATTATCCTCATAATTATTGTCGTTAATATCGTCGTTATTTTGTCATAATCATCGTCGTTAATGTCGTCGTTATTATCGTCATTATCTTCGTTGTTATCGTCATAATTATCATCGTTAATACCGTCGTTATTATTGTCATTATCTTCTTTTTATCGTCGTTATTATCGTCGTTAATATCGTCGTTATTATCGTCGTTAATATCGTCGTTAATATCGTCATTATCATCGTTGTTATCGTCCTTATTATCCTCATAATTATCGTCGTTAATATCGTCGTTATTTTGTGATAATCATCGTCGTTAATGTTGTCGTTATTATCGTCATTACCATCGTTGTTATCGTCCTAATTATCCTCATAATTATCGTCGTTAATATCGTCGTTATTTTGTCATAATCATCGTCGTTAATGTCGTCGTTATTATCGTCATTATCTTCGTTGTTATCGTCATAATTATCCTCATAATTATCGTCGTTAATATCGTCATTATTTTGTCATAATCATCGTCGTTAATGTCGTCGTTATTATCGTCATTATCTTCGTTGTTATCGTCATAATTATCCTCATAATTATCGTCGTTAATATCGTCATTATTTTGTCATAATCATCGTCGTTAATGTCGTCGTTATTATCGTCATTATCTTCGTTGTTATCGTCATAATTATCCTCATAATTATCGTCGTTAATATCGTCGTTATTTTGTCATAATCATCGTCGTTAATGTCGTCGTTATTATCGTCATTACCATCGTTGTTATCGTCCTTATTATCCTCATAAATATCGTCGTTAATATCGTCGTTATTTTGTGATAATCATCGTCGTTAATGTCGTCGTTATTATCGTCATTACCATCGTTGTTATCGTCCTTATTATCCTCATAATTATCGTCGTTAATATCGTCGTTATTTTGTCATAATCATCGTCGTTAATGTCGTCGTTATTATCGTCATTATCTTCGTTGTTATCGTCACAATTATCATCGTTAATATCGTCGTTATTATTGTCATTATCTTCTTTTTATCGTCGTTATTATCGTCGTTAATATCGTCGTTATTATCGTCGTTGTTATCGTCGTTAATATCGTCGTTAATATCGTCATTATCATCGTTGTTATCGTTGTCATTATCGTCGTTAATATCCTCGTTATTTTGTCATAATCATCGTCGTTAATATCGTCGTTATTATCGTCGTTATTATCGTCTTTAATATCGTCGTTAATTTCGTCATTATCATCGTTGTTATCGTCCTTATTATACTCATAATTATCGTCGTTAATATCGTCGTTATTTTGTCATAATCATCGTCGTTAATGTCGTCGTTATTATCGTCATTATCTTCGTTGTTATCGTCACAATTATCATCGTTAATATCGTCGTTATTATTGTCATTATCTTCTTTTTATCGTCATTACTATCGTCGTTAATATCGTCGTTATTATCGTCGTTATTATCGTCGTTAATATCGTCGTTAATATCGTCATTATCATCGTTGTTATCGTCGTTATTATCGTCGTTAATATCCTCGTTATTTTGTCATAATCATCGACGTTAATATCGTCGTTAATTTCGTCATTATCGTCGTTGTTATCGTCCTTATTATCCTCATAATTATCGTCGTTAATATCGTCGTTATTTTGTGATAATCATCGTCGTTAATATCGTCGTTATTATCGTCGTTATTATCGTCTTTAATATCGTCGTTAATTTCGTCATTATCATCGTTGTTATCGTCCTTATTATCCTCATAATTATCGTCGTTAATATCGTCGTTATTTTGTGATAATCATCGTCGTTAATGTCGTCCTTTCTATCGTCATTATCTTCGTTGTTATCGTCATAATTATCATCGTTAATACCGTCGTTATTATTGTCATTATCTTCTTTTTATCGTCGTTATTATCGTCGTTAATATCGTCGTTATTATCGTCGTTATTATCGTCGTTAATATCGTCGTTATTTTGTGATAATCATCGTCGTTTATGTCGTCGTTATTATCGTCATTACCATCGTTGTTATCGTCCTTATTATCCTCATAATTATCGTCGTTAATATCGTCGTTATTTTGTGATAATCATCGTCGTTAATGTCGTCGTTATTATCGTCATTACCATCGTTGATATCGTCCTTATTATCCTCATAATTATCGTCATTAATATCGTCGTTATTTTGTCATAATCATCGTCGTTAATGTCGTCGTTATTATCGTCATTATCTTCGTTGTTATCGTCCTTATTATCCTCATAATTAACGTCGTTAATATCGTCGTTATTTTGTGATAATCATCGTCGTTAATATCGTCGTTATTATCGTCGTTATTATCGTCGTAAATATCGTCGTTAATTTCGTCATTATCGTCGTTGTTATCGTCCTTATTATCCTCATAATTATCGTCGTTAATATCGTCGTTATTTTGTGATAATCATCGTCGTTAATATCGTCGTTATTATCGTCGTTAATTTCGTCACTATCATCGTTGTTATCGTCCTTATTATCCTCATAATTATCGTCGTTAATATCGTCGTTATTTTGTGGTAATCATCGTCGTTAATGTCGTCGTTATTATCGTCATTTCCATCGTTGTTTTCGTCCTTATTATCCTCAATTATCGTCGTTAATATCGTCGTTATTTTGTCATAATCATCGTCGTTAATGTCGTCGTTATTATTGTCATTATCATCGTTGTTATCGTCCTTATTATCCTCATAATTATCGTCGTTAATATCGTCGTTATTTTGTCATAATCATCGTCGTTAATATCGTCGTTATTATCGTCATTATCATCGTTGTTATCGTCCTTATTATCCTCATAATTATCGTCATTAATATCGTCGTTATTTTGTCATAATCATCGTCGTTTATATCGTCATTATCTTCGTGGTTATCGTCATAATTATCATCGTTAATACCGTCGTTATTATTGTCATTATCTTCTTTTTATCGTCGTTATTATCGTCGTTAATATCGTCGTTATTATCGTCGTAATTATCATCGTTAATATCGTCGTTAATATCGTCATTATCATCGTTGTTATCGTCGTTATTATCGTCGTTAATTTCCTCGTTATTTTGACATAATCATCGTCGTTAATATCGTCGTTAATTTCGTCATTATCGTCGTTGTTATCGTCCTTATTATCCTCATAATTATCGTCGTTAATATCGTCGTTATTTTGTGATAATCATCGTCGTTAATATCGTCGTTATTATCGTCGTTATAATCGTCGTTAATATCGTCGTTAATTTCGTCATTATCGTCGTTGTTATCGTCCTTATTATCCTCATAATTATCGTCGTTAATATCGTCGTTATTTTGTGATAATCATCGTCGTTAATATCGTCGTTATTATCGTCGTTATTATCGTCGTTAATATCGTCGTTAATATCGTCATTATCATCGTTGTTATCGTCGTTATTATCGTCGTTAATATCCTCGTCATTTTGTCATAATCATCGTCTTTAATGTCGTCGTTATTATCGTCATTATCTTCGTTGTTATCGTCCTTATTATCCTCATAATTAACGTCGTTAATATCGTCGTTATTTTGTGATAATCATCGTCGTTAATGTTGTCGTTATTATCGTCATTACCATCGTTGTTATCGTCCTTATTATCCTCATAATTATCGTCGTTAATATCGTCGTTATTTTGTCATAATCATCGTCGTTAATGTCGTCGTTATTATCGTCATTACCATTGTTGTTATCGTCCTTATTATCCTCATAATTATCGTCGTTAATATCGTCGTTATTTTGTCATAATCATCGTCGTTAATGTCGTCGTTATTATCCTCATTATCATCGTTGTTATCGTCCTTATTATCCTCATAATTATCGTCGTTAATATCTTCGTTATTTTGTAATAATCATCGTCGTTAATAGCGTCGATATTATCGTCATTATCGTCGTTTTTATCATCATAATTATAGTCGTCATTATCGTCGTTAATATCGTCATTATCATCGTTGTTATCGTCTTTATTATCCTCTTAATTATCTTTGTTAATATCGTCATTATCATCGTTCTTATCGTCCTTATTATCCTCGTAATTATCGTCGTTAATATCGTCGATATTATCGTCATTATCTTTGTTGTTATCGTCGTTATTATCGTCGTTATTATCGTCATATTTATCATTGAAATTATCGTCGTAAATATCGTCGTTTTTTTGTCATAATCATCGTCGTTAATGTCGTCGTTAATATCGTCATTATCATCGTTGATATCGTCCTTATTATCCTCATAATCATCGTCGTTAATATCGTCGTTATTATCGTCGTTATTATCGTCGTTAATTTCGTCGTTAATTTCGTCATTATCATCGTTGTTATCGTCCTTATTATTCTCATAATTATCGTCGTTAATATCGTCGTTATTTTGTCATAATCATCGTCGTTAATGTCGTCGTTATTATCGTCATTATCTTCGTTGTTATCGTCATAATTATCATCGTTAATATCGTCGTTATTATTGTCATTATCTTCTTTTTAACGTCGTTATTATCGTCGTTAATATCGTCGTTATTATGTCGTTATTATCGTCGTTAATATCGTCGTTAATATCGTCATTATCATCGTTGTTATCGTCCTTATTGTCCTCATAATTATCGTCGTTAATATCGTCGTTATTTTGTCATAATCATCGTCGTTAATGTCGTCGTTATTATCGTCATTATCATCGTTGTTATCGTCCTTATTATCCTCATAATTATCGTCGTTAATATCGTCGTTATTTTGTCATAATCATCGTCGTTAATGTCGTCGTTATTATCGTCATTATCTTCGTTGTTATCGTCATAATTATCATCGTTAATATCGTCGTTATTATTGTCATTATCTTCTTTTTATCGTCGTTATTATCGTTCGTTAATATCGTCGTTATTATGTCGTTATTATCGTCGTTAATATCGTCGTTAATATCGTCATTATCATCGTTGTTATCGTCGTTATTATCGTCGTTAATATCCTCGTTATTTTGTCATAATCATCGTCGTTAATATCGTCGTTATTTTGTCATAATCATCGTCGTTAATGTCGTCGTTATTATCGTCATTATCATCGTTGTTATCGTCCTTATTATCCTCATAATTATCGTCGTTAATATCGTCGTTATTTTGTCATAATCATCGTCGTTAATGTCGTCGTTATTATCGTCATTATCTTCGTTGTTATCGTCATAATTATCATCGTTAATATCGTCGTTATTATTGTCATTATCTTCTTTTTATCGTCGTTATTATCGTCGTTAATATCGTCGTTATTATGTCGTTATTATCGTCGTTAATATCGTCGTTAATATCGTCATTATCATCGTTGTTATCGTCGTTATTATCGTCGTTAATATCCTCGTTATTTTGTCATAATCATCGTCGTTAATGTCGTCGTTATTATCGTCATTATCATCGTTGTTATCGTCCTTATTATCCTCATAATTATCGTCGTTAATATCGTCGTTATTTTGTCATAATCATCGTCGTTAATGTCGTCGTTATTATCGTCATTATCTTCGTTGTTATCGTCATAATTATCATCGTTAATATCGTCGTTATTATTGTCATTATCTTCTTTTTATCGTCGTTATTATCGTCGTTAATATCGTCGTTATTATGTCGTTATTATCGTCGTTAATATCGTCGTTAATATCGTCATTATCATCGTTGTTATCGTCGTTATTATCGTCGTTAATATACTCGTTTTTTTGTCATAATCATCGTCGTTAATGTCGTCGTTAATATCGTCATTATCATCGTTGATATCGTCCTTATTATCCTCATAATCATCGTCGTTAATATCGTCGTTATTATCGTCGTTAATATCGTCGTTAATTTCGTCATTATCATCGTTGTTATCGTCCTTATTATCCTCATAATTATCGTCGTTAATATCGTCGTTATTTTGTCATAATCATCGTCGTTAATGTCGTCGTTATTATCGTCATTATCTTCGTTGTTATCGTCATAATTATCATCGTTAATATCGTCGTTATTATTGTCATTATCTTCTTTTTAACGTCGTTATTATCGTCGTTAATATCGTCGTTATTATGTCGTTATTATCGTCGTTAATATCGTCGTTAATATCGTCATTATCATCGTTGTTATCGTCCTTATTATCCTCATAATTATCGTCGTTAATATCGTCGTAATTTTGTCATAATCATCGTCGTTAATGTCGTCGTTATTATCGTCATTATCATCGTTGTTATCGTCCTTATTATCCTCATAATTATCGTCGTTAATATCGTCGTTATTTTGTCATAATCATCGTCGTTAATGTCGTCGTTATTATCGTCATTATCTTCGTTGTTATCGTCATAATTATCATCGTTAATATCGTCGTTATTATTGTCATTATCTTCTTTTTATCGTCGTTATTATCGTCGTTAATATCGTCGTTATTATGTCGTTATTATCGTCGTTAATATCGTCGTTAATATCGTCATTATCATCGTTGTTATCGTCGTTATTATCGTCGTTAATATCCTCGTTATTTTGTCATAATCATCGTCGTTAATGTCGTCGTTATTATCGTCATTATATTCGTTGTTATCGTCCTTATTATCCTCATAAATATCGTCGTTAATATCGTCGTTATTTTGTGATAATCATCGTCGTTAATATCGTCGTTATTATCGTCGTTATTATCGTCGTTATTATCGTCGTTAATTTCGTCATTATCGTCGTTGTTATCGTCCTTATTATCCTCATAATTATCGTCGTTAATATCGTCGTTATTTTGTGATAATCATCGTCGTTAATATCGTCGTTATTATCGTCGTTATTATCGTCGTTAATATCGTCGTTAATTTCGTCATTATTATCGTTGTTATCGTCATTATTATCCTCATAATTATCGTCGTTAATATCGTCGTTATTTTGTGATAATCATCTTCGTTAATGTCGTCGTTATTATCGTCATTACCATCGATGTTATCTTCCTTATTATCCTCATAATTATCGTCGTTATTATCGTCGTTATTATCGTCGTTAATTTCGTCATTATCATCGTTGTTATCGTCTTTATTATCCTCATAATTATCGTCGTTAATATCGTCGTTATTTTGTCATAATCATCGTCGTTAATGTCGTCGTTATTATCGTCATTATCTTCGTTGTTATCGTCCTTATTATTCTCACAATTAACGTCGTTAATATCGTCGTTATTTTGTGATAATCATCGTCGTTAAAATCGTCGTTATTATCGTCGTTATTATCGTCGTTATTATCGTCGTTATTTTGTGATAATCATCGTCGTTCATGTCGTCGTTATTATCGTCATTACCATCGTTGTTATCGTCCTTATTATCCTCATAATTATCGTCGTTAATATCGTCGTTATTTTGTGATAATCATCGTCGTTAATGTCATCGTTATTATCGTCATTACCATCGTTGTTATCGTCCTTTTTATCCTCATAATTATAGTCGTTAATATCGTCGTTATTTTGTGATAATCATCGTCGTTAATATCGTCGTTATTATCGTCGTTAATATCGTCGTTAATTTCGTCATTATCATCGTTGTTATCGTCCTTATTATGCTCATAATTATCGTCGTTAATATCGTCGTTATTATCGTCGTTATTATCGTCGTTAATGTCGTCGTTATTATCGTCATTATCTTCGTTGTTATCGTCCTTATTATCCTCAGAATTAACGTCGTTAATATCGTCGTTATTTTGTGATAATCGTCGTCGTAAATATCGTCGTTATTATCGTCGTTATTATCGTCGTTAATATCGTCGTTATTTTATGATAATCATCGTCGTTAATGTCGTCGTTATTATCGTCATTACCATCGTTGTTATCGTCCTTATTATCCTCATAATTATCGTCGTCAATATCGTCGTTATTTTGTCATAATCATCGTCGTTAATGTCGTCGTTATTATCGTCATTATCTTCGTTGTTATCGCCAATAAATATCATCGTTAATATCGTCGTTATTATTGTCACTATCTTCTTTTTATCGTCGTTATTATCGTCGTTAATATCGTCGTTATTATCGTCGTTATTATCGTCGTTAATATCGTCGTTAATATCGTCATTATCATCGTTGTTATCGTCGTTATTATCGTCGTTAATATCCTCGTTATTTTGTCATAATCATCGTCTTTAATGTCGTCGTTATTATCGTCATTATCTTCGTTGTTATCGTCCTTATTATCCTCATAATTAACGTCGTTAATATCGTCGTTATTTTGTGATAATCATCGTCGTTAATATCGTCGTTATTATCGTCGTTATTATCGTCGTTAATATCGTCGTTAATTTCGTCATTATCATCGTTGTTATCGTCCTTATTATCCTCATAATTAACGTCGTTAATATCGTCGTTATTTTGTGATAATCATCGTCGTTAATGTCGTCGTTATTATCTTCATTATCATCGTTGTTATCGTCCTTATTATCCTCATAATTATCGTCGTTAATATCGTCGTTATTTTGTCATAATCATCGTCGTTTATATCGTCATTATCATCGTTGTTATCGTCATTATTATCCTCATAATTATCGTCGTCAATATCGTCGTTATTTTGTCATAATCATCGTCGTAAACGTCGTCGTTATTATCGTCATTATCTTCGTTGTTATCGTCATAATTATCATCGTTAATATCGTCGTTATTATTGTCACTATCTTCTTTTTATCGTCGTTATTATCGTCGTTAATATCGTCGTTATTATCGTCGATATTATCGTCGTTAATATCGTCGTTCATATCGTCATTATCATCGTTGTTATCGTCGTTATTATCGTCGTTAATATCCTTGTTATTTTGTCATAATCATCGTCTTTAATGTCGTCATTATTATCGTCATTATCTTCGTTGTTATCGTCCTTATTATCCTCATAATTAACGTCGTTAATATCGTCGTTATTTTGTGATAATCATCGTCGTTAATATCGTCGTTATTATCGTCGTTATTATCGTCGTTAATATCGTCGTTAATTTCGTCATTATCATCGTTGTTATCGTCCTTATTATCCTCATAATTATCGTCGTTAATATCGTCGTTATTTTGTCATAATCATCGTCGTTAATGTCGTCGTTATTATCGTCATTATATTCGTTGTTATCGTCCTTATTATCCTCATAAATATCGTCGTTAATATCGTCGTTATTTTGTGATAATCATCGTCGTTAATATCGTCGTTATTATCGTCGTTATTATCGTCGTTATTATCGTCGTTAATTTCGTCATTATCGTCGTTGTTATCGTCCTTATTATCCTCATAATTATCGTCGTTAATATCGTCGTTATTTTGTGATAATCATCGTCGTTAATATCGTCGTTATTATCGTCGTTATTATCGTCGTTAATATCGTCGTTAATTTCGTCATTATTATCGTTGTTATCGTCATTATTGTCCTCATAATTATCGTCGTTAATATCGTCGTTATTTTGTGATAATCATCTTCGTTAATGTCGTCGTTATTATCGTCATTACCATCGTTGTTATCTTCCTTATTATCCTCATAATTATCGTCGTTATTATCGTCGTTATTATCGTCGTTAATTTCGTCATTATCATCGTTGTTATCGTCTTTATTATCCTCATAATTATCGTCGTTAATATCGTCGTTATTTTGTCATAATCATCGTCGTTAATGTCGTCGTTATTATCGTCATTATCTTCGTTGTTATCGTCCTTATTATTCTCACAATTAACGTCGTTAATATCGTCGTTATTTTGTGATAATCATCGTCGTTAAAATCGTCGTTATTATCGTCGTTATTATCGTCGTTATTATCGTCGTTATTTTGTGATAATCATCGTCGTTCATGTCGTCGTTATTATCGTCATTACCATCGTTGTTATCGTCCTTATTATCCTCATAATTATCGTCGTTAATATCGTCGTTATTTTGTGATAATCATCGTCGTTAATGTCGTCGTTATTATCGTCATTACCATCGTTGTTATCGTCCTTATTATCCTCATAATTATCGTCGTCAATATCGTCGTTATTTTGTCATAATCATCGTCGTTAATGTCGTCGTTATTATCGTCATTATCTTCGTTGTTATCGCCCTTATTATCCTCATAATTAACGTCGTTAATATCGTCGTTATTTTGTGATAATCATCATCGTTAATATCGTCGTTATTATCGTCGTTATTATCGTCGTTAATATCGTCGTTAATTTCGTCATTATCATCGTTGTTATCGTCCTAATTATCCTCATAATTAACGTCGTTAATATCGTCGTTATTTTGTGATAATCATCGTCGTTAATGTCGTCGTTATTATCTTCATTATCATCGTTGTTATCGTCCTTATTATCCTCATAATTATCGTCGTTAATATCGTCGTTATTTTGTCATAATCATCGTCGTTTATATCGTCATTATCATCGTTGTTATCGTCATTATTATCCTCATAATTATCGTCGTCAATATCGTCGTTATTTTGTCATAATCATCGTCGTAAACGTCGTCGTTATTATCGTCATTATCTTCGTTGTTATCGTCATAATTATCATCGTTAATATCGTCGTTATTATTGTCACTATCTTCTTTTTATCGTCGTTATTATCGTCGTTAATATCGTCGTTATTATCATCGATATTATCGTCGTTAATATCGTCGTTCATATCGTCATTATCATCGTTGTTATCGTCGTTATTATCGTCGTTAATATCCTTGTTATTTTGTCATAATCATCGTCTTTAATGTCGTCGTTATTATCGTCATTATCTTCGTTGTTATCGTCCTTATTATCCTCATAATTAACGTCGTTAATATCGTCGTTATTTTGTGATAATCATCGTCGTTAATATCGTCGTTATTATCGTCGTTATTATCGTCGTTAATATCGTCGTTAATTTCGTCATTATCATCGTTGTTATCGTCCTTATTATCCTCATAATTATCGTCGTTAATATCGTCGTTATTTTGTCATAATCATCGTCGTTAATGCCGTCGTTATTATCGTCATTATCTTCGTTGTTATCGTCCTTATTATCCTCATAATTAACGTCGTTAATATAGTCGTTATTTTGTGATAATCATCGTCGTTAATATCGTCGTTATTATCGTCGTTAATATCGTCGTTATTTTGTGATAATCATCGTCGTTCATGTCGTCGTTATTATCGTCATTACCATCGTTGTTATCGTCCTTATTATCCTCATAATTATCGTCGTTAATATCGTCGTTATTTTGTGATAATCATCGTCGTTATGTCGTCGTTATTATCGTCATTACCATCGTTGTTATCGTCCTTTTTATCCTCATAATTATCGTCGTTAATATCGTCGTTATTTTGTGATAATCATCGTCGTTAATATCGTCGTTATTATCGTCGTTAATATCGTCGTTAATTTCGTCATTATCATCGTTGTTATCGTCCTTATTATGCTCATAATTATCGTCGTTAATATCGTCGTTATTATCGTCGTTATTATCGTCGTTAATGTCGTCGTTATTATCGTCATTATCTTCGTTGTTATCGTCCTTATTATCCTCATAATTAACGTCGTTAATATCGTCGTTATTCTGTGATAATCGTCGTCGTTAATATCGTCGTTATTATCGTCGTTATTATCGTCGTTAATATCGTCGTTATTTTATGATAATCATCGTCGTTAATTTCGTCGTTATTATCGTCATTACCATCGTTGTTATCGTCCTTATTATCCTCATAATTATCGTCGTCAATATCGTCGTTATTTTGTCATAATCATTTCGTTAATGTCGTCGTTATTATCGTCATTACCATCGTTGTTATCGTCCTTATTATCCTCATAATTATCGTCGTTAATATCGTCGTTATTTTGTGATAATCATCGTCGTTAATGTCGTCGTTATTATCGTCATTACCATCGTTGTTATCGTCCTTATTATCCTCATAATTATCGTCGTTAATATCGTCGTTATTTTGTCATAATCATCGTCGTTAATGTCGTCGTTATTATCGTCATTATCATCGTTGTTATCGTCCTTATTATCCTCATAATTATCGTCGTTAATATCGTCGTTATTTTGTCATAATCATCGTCGTTTATAATGTCATTATCATCGTTGTTATCGTCCTTATTATCCTCATAATTATCGTCGTTAATATCGTCGTTATTTTGTCATAATCATCGTCGTTAATGTCGTCGTTATTATCGTCATTATCTTCGTTGTTATCGTCATAATTATCATCGTTAATACCGTCGTTATTATTGTCATTATCTTCTTTTTATCGTCGTTATAATCGTCGTTAATATCGTCGTTATTATCGTCGTTAATATCGTCATTAATATCGTCATTATCATCGTTGTTATCGTCCTTATTATCCTCATAATTATCGTCGTTAATATCGTCGTTATTTTGTGATATTCATCGTCGTTAAT
Source organism: Dolichovespula media (assembly GCA_911387685.1). Lineage (NCBI taxonomy): Eukaryota > Metazoa > Arthropoda > Insecta > Hymenoptera > Vespidae > Dolichovespula > Dolichovespula media. Next base: position 458,164 of record CAJVQJ010000012.1, on the reverse strand, counting down.
GTCGTCGTTATAATCGTCATTATCTTCGTTGTTATCTTCATAATTATCATCGTTAATACTGTCGTTATTATTGTCATTTTCTTCTTATTATCGTCGTTATTATCGTCGTTAATATCGTCGTTATTATCGTCGTTATTATCGTCGTTAATATCGTCGTTAATATCGTCATTATCTTCGTTGTTATCGTCATAATTATCATCGTTAATATCGTTTTTATTATTGTCATTATCTTCTTTTTATCGTCGTTAATATCGTCGTTATTATCGTCGTTATTATCGTCGTTAATATCGTCATTATCATCGTTGTTATCGTCCTTATTATCCTCATAATTATCGTCGTTAATATCGTCGTTATTTTGTGATAATCATCGTCGTTAATGTCGTCGTTATTATCGTCATTATCTTCGTTGTTATCGTCATAATTATCGTCGTTAATACCGTCGTTATTATTGTCATTATCTTCTTTTTATCGTCGTTATTATCGTCGTTAATATCGTCGTTATTATCGTCGTTATTATCGTCGTTAATATCGTAGTTAATGTCGTCATTACAATCGTTGTAATCGTCCTTATTATCCTCATAATTATCGTCGTTAATATCGTCGTTATTTTGTGATAATCATCGTCGTTAATGTCGTCGTTATTATCGTCATTATCATCGTTGTTATCGTCCTTATTATCCTCATAATTATCGTCGTTAATATCGTCGTTATTTTGTCATAATCATCGTCGTTAATGTCGTCGTTGTTATCGTCATTATCTTCGTTGTTATCGTCATAATTATCATCGTTAATACCGTCGTTATTATTGTCATTATCTTCTTTTTATCGTCGTTATTATCGTCGTTAATATCGTCGTTATTATCGTCGTCATTATCGTCGTTAATATCGTCGTTAATATCGTCATTATCATCGTTGTTATCGTCCTTATTATCCTCATAATTATCGTCGTAAATATCGTCGTTATTTTGTCATAATCATCGTCGTTAATGTCGTCGTTATTATCGTCATTATCTTCGTTGTTATCGTCCTTATAATCCTCATAATTATCGTCGTTAAAATCGTCGTTGTTTTGTCATAATCATCGTCGTTAATAGCGTCGATATTATCGTCATTATCGTCGTTTTTATCATCATAATTATAGTCGTCATTATCGTCGTTTATATCGTCATTATCATCGTTCTTATCGTCCTTATTATCCTCATAATTATCGTCGTTAATATCGTCATTATCATCGATCTTATCGTCCTTATTATCCTCATAATTATCGTCGTTAATATCGTCGATATTATCGTCATTATCTTCGTTGTTATCCTCGTTATTATCGTCGTTATTATCGTCATATTTATCATCGACATTATCGTCGTAAATATCGTCGTTATTTTGTCATAATCATCGTCGTTAATGTCGTCGTTATTATCGTCATTACCATCGTTGTTATCGTCCTTTATATCCTCATAATTATCGTCGTTAATATCGTCGTTATTTTGTCATAATCATCGTCGTTAATGTCGTCGCTATTATTGTCATTACCATCGTTGTTATCGTCCTTATTATCCTCATAATTATCGTCGTTAATATCGTCGTTATTTTGTCATAATCATCGTCGTTAATGTCGTCGTTATTATCGTCATAATCATCGTTGTTATCGTCATTATAATCCTCATAATTATCGTCGTTAATATCGTCGTTATTTTGTCATAATCATCGTCGTTAATGTCGTCGTTATTATCGTCATTATCTTCGTTGTTATCGTCATAATTATCATCGTTAATATCGTCGTTATTATTGTCATTATCTTCTTTTTATCTACGTTAATATCGTCGTTATTATCGTCGTTATTATCGTCGTTAATATCGTCATTATCATCGTTGTTATCGTCCTTATTATCCTCATAATTATCGTCGTTAATATCGTCGTTATTTTGTGATAATCATCGTCGTTAATGTCGTCGTTATTATCGTCATTATCATCGTTGTTATCGTCGTTATTATCCTCATAATTATCGTCGTTAATATCGTCGTTATTTTGTCATAATCATCGTCGTTAATGTCGTCGTTGTTATCGTCATTATCTTCGTTGTTATCGTCATAATTATCATCGTTAATACCGTCGTTATTATTGTCATTATCTTCTTTTTATCGTCGTTATTATCGTCGTTAATATCGTCGTTATTATCGTCGTCATTATCGTCGTTAATATCGTCGTTAATATCGTCATTATCATCGTTGTTATCGTCCTTATTATCCTCATAATTATCGTCGTAAATATCGTCGTTATTTTGTCATAATCATCGTCGTTAATGTCGTCGTTATTATCGTCATTATCTTCGTTGTTATCGTCCTTATAATCCTCATAATTATCGTCGTTAAAATCGTCGTTGTTTTGTCATAATCATCGTCGTTAATAGCGTCGATATTATCGTCATTATCGTCGTTTTTATCATCATAATTATAGTCGTCATTATCGTCGTTTATATCGTCATTATCATCGTTCTTATCGTCCTTATTATCCTCATAATTATCGTCGTTAATATCGTCATTATCATCGATCTTATCGTCCTTATTATCCTCATAATTATCGTCGTTAATATCGTCGATATTATCGTCATTATCTTCGTTGTTATCCTCGTTATTATCGTCGTTATTATCGTCATATTTATCATCGACATTATCGTCGTAAATATCGTCGTTATTTTGTCATAATCATCGTCGTTAATGTCGTCGTTATTATCGTCATTATCATCGTTGTTATCGTCCTTATTATCCTCATAATTATCGTCGTTAATATCGTCGTTATTTTGTGATAATCATCGTCTTTAATGTCGTCGTTATTATCGTCATTATCATCGTTGTTATCGTCCTTATTATCCTCATAATTATCGTCGTTAATATAGTCGTTATTTTGTCATAATCATCGTTGTTAATGTCGTCGTTGTTATCGTCATTATCTTCGTTGTTATCGTCATAATTATCATCGTTAATACCGTCGTTATTATTGTCATTATCTTCTTTTTATCGTCGTTATTATCGTAGTTAATATCGTCGTTATTATCGTCGTTATTATCGTCGTTAATATCGTCGTTAATATCGTCATGACCATCGTTGTTATCGTCCTTATTATCCTCATAATTATCGTCGTTAATATCGTCGTTATTTTGTGATAATCATCGTCGTTAATGTTGTCGTTATTATCGTCATTACCATCGTTGTTATCGTCCTTATTATCCTCATAATTATCGTCGTTAATATCGTCGTTATTTTGTCATAATCATCGTCGTTAATGTCGTCGTTATTATCGTCATTACCATCGTTGTTATCGTCTTTATTATCCTCATAATTATCGTCGTTAATATCCTCGTTATTTTGTCATAATCATCGTCGTTAATGTCGTCGTTATTATCGTCATTATCTTCGTTGTTATCGTCATAATTATCATCGTTAATATCGTCGTTATTATTGTCATTATCTTCTTTTTATCTACGTTAATATCGTCGTTATTATCGTCGTTATTATCGTCGTTAATATCGTCATTATCATCGTTGTTATCGTCCTTATTATCCTCATAATTATCGTCGTTAATATCGTCGTTATTTTGTGATAATCATCGTCGTTAATGTCGTCGTTATTATCGTCATTATCATCGTTGTTATCGTCCTTATTATCCTCATAATTATCGTCGTTAATATCGTCGTTATTTTGTCATAATCATCGTCGTTAATGTCGTCGTTGTTATCGTCATTATCTTCGTTGTTATCGTCATAATTATCATCGTTAATACCGTCGTTATTATTGTCATTATCTTCTTTTTATCGTCGTTATTATCGTCGTTAATATCGTCGTTATTATCGTCGTCATTATCGTCGTTAATATCGTCGTTAATATCGTCATTATCATCGTTGTTATCGTCCTTATTATCCTCATAATTATCGTCGTAAATATCGTCGTTATTTTGTCATAATCATCGTCGTTAATGTCGTCGTTATTATCGTCATTATCTTCGTTGTTATCGTCCTTATAATCCTCATAATTATCGTCGTTAAAATCGTCGTTGTTTTGTCATAATCATCGTCGTTAATAGCGTCGATATTATCGTCATTATCGTCGTTTTTATCATCATAATTATAGTCGTCATTATCGTCGTTTATATCGTCATTATCATCGTTCTTATCGTCCTTATTATCCTCATAATTATCGTCGTTAATATCGTCATTATCATCGATCTTATCGTCCTTATTATCCTCATAATTATCGTCGTTAATATCGTCGATATTATCGTCATTATCTTCGTTGTTATCCTCGTTATTATCGTCGTTATTATCGTCATATTTATCATCGACATTATCGTCGTAAATATCGTCGTTATTTTGTCATAATCATCGTCGTTAATGTCGTCGTTATTATCGTCATTATCATCGTTGTTATCGTCCTTATTATCCTCATAATTATCGTCATTAATATCGTCGTTATTTTGTCATAATCATCGTCGTTAATGTCGTCGTTATTATCGTCATTACCATCGTTGTTATCGTCTTTATTATCCTCATAATTATCGTCGTTAATATCGTCGTTATTTTGTCATAATCATCGTCGTTAATGTCGTCGTTATTATCGTCATTATCTTCGTTGTTATCGTCATAATTATCATCGTTAATATCGTCGTTATTATTGTCATTATCTTCTTTTTATCGTCGTTATTATCGTCGTTATTATTGTCATTATCTTCTTTTTATCGTCGTTAATATCGTCGTTATTATCGTTGTTTTTATCGTCGTTAATATCGTCGTTAATATCGTCATTATCATCGTTGTTATCGTCCTTACTATCCTCATAATTATCGTCGTTAATATCGTCGTTATTTTGTCATAATCATCGTCGTTAATGTCGTCGTTATTATCGTCATTATCTTCGTTGTTATCGTCCTTATAATCCTCATAATTATCGTCGTTAAAATCGTCGTTATTTTGTCATAATCATCGTCGTTAATAGCGTCGATATTATCGTCATTATCGTCGTTTTTATCATCATCATTATAGTCGTCATTATCGTCGTTAATATCGTCATTATCATCGTTCTTATCGTCCTTATTATCCTCATAATTATCGTCGTTAATATCGTCATTATCATCGATCTTATCGTCCTTACTATCCTCATAATTATCGTCGTTAATATCGTCGATATTATCGTCATTATCTTCGTCGTTATCCTCGTTATTATCGTCGTTATTATCGTCATATTTATCATCGACATTATCGTCGTAAATATCGTCGTTATTTTGTCATAATCTTCGTCGTTAATGTCGTCGTTATTATCGTCATTATCATCGTTGTTATCGTCCTTATTATCCTCATAATTATCGTCGTTAATATCGTCTTTATTTTGTGATAATCATCGTCTTTAATGTCGTCGTTATTATCGTCATTATCATCGTTGTTATCGTCCTTATTATCCTCATAATTATCGTCGTTAATATCGTCGTTATTTTGTCATAATCATCGTTGTTAATGTCGTCGTTGTTATCGTCATTATCTTCGTTGTTATCGTCATAATTATCATCGTTAATACCGTCGTTATTACTGTCATTATCTTTATTTTATCGTCGTTATTATCGTAGTTAATATCGTCGTTATTATCGTCGTTATTATCGTCGTTAATATCGTCGTTAATATCGTCATTACCATCGTTGTTATCGTCCTTATTATCCTCATAATTATCGTCGTTAATATCGTCGTTATTTTGTCATAATCATCGTCGTTAATGTCGTCGTTATTATCGTCATTACCATCGTTGTTATCGTCCTTATTATCCTCATAATTATAGTCGTTAATATCGTCGTTATTTTGTCATAATCATCGTCGTTAATGTCGTCGTTATTATCGTCATTATCATCGTTGTTATCGTCCTTATTATCCTCACAATTATCGTCGTTAATATCGTCGTTATTTTGTCATAATCATCGTCGTTAATGTCGTCGTTATTATCGTCATTATCTTCGTTGTTATCGTCATAATTATCATCGTTAATATCGTCGTTATTATTGTCATTATCTTCTTTTTATCGTCGTTATTATCGTCGTTATTATTGTCATTATCTTCTTTTTATCGTCGTTAATATCGTCGTTATTATCGTCGTTATTATCGCCGTTAATATCGTCGTTAATATCGTCATTATCATCGTTGTTATCGTCCTTATTATCCTCATAATTATCGTCGTTAATATCGTCGTTATTTTGTCATAATCATCGTCGTTATTGTCGTCGTTATTATCGTCATTATCTTCGTTGTTATCGTCCTTATAATCCTCATAATTATCGTCGTTAAAATCGTCGTTATTTTGTCATAATCATCGTCGTTAATAGCATCGATATTATCGTCATTATCGTCGTTTTTATCATCATCATTATAGTCGTCATTATCGTCGTTTATATCGTCATTATCATCGTTCTTATCGTCCTTATTATCCTCATAATTATCGTCGTTAATATAGTCATTATCATCGTTCTTATCGTCCTTATTATCCTCATAATTATCGTCGTTAATATCGTCGATATTATCGTCATTATCTTCGTTGTTATCCTCGTTATTATCGTCGTTATTATCGTCATATTTATCATCGACATTATCGTCGTAAATATCGTCGTTATTTTGTCATAATCATCGTCGTTAATGTCGTCGTTATTATCGTCATTATCATCGTTGTTATCGTCCTAATTATCCTCATAATTATCGTCGTTAATATCGTCGTTAATTTGTCATAATCATCGTCGTTATTATCGTCATTACCATCGTTGTTATCGTCCTTATTATCCTCATAATTATCGTCGTTAATATCGTCGTTATTTTGTCATAATCATCGTCGTTATTGTCGTCGTTATTATCGTCATAATCATCGTTGTTATCGTCCTTATTATCCTCATAATTATCGTCGTTAATATCGTCGTTATTTTGTCATAATCATCGTCGTTAATGTCATCGTTATTATCGTCATTATCTTCGTTGTTATCGTCCTTATAATCCTCATAATTAACGTCGTTAATATCGTCGTTATTTTGTGATAATCATCGTCGTTAATATCATCGTTATTATCGTCGTTATTATCGTCGTTAATATCGTCGTTAATTTCGTCATTATCGTCGTTGTTATCGTCCTTATTATCCTCATAATTAGCGTCGTTAATATCGTCGTTATTTTGTGATATTCATCGTCGTTAATATCGTCGTTATTATCGTCGTTAATATCGTCGTTAATTTCGTCATTATCATCGTTGTTATCGTCCTTATTATCCTCATAATTATCGTCGTTAATGTCGTCGTTATTATCGTCATTATCTTCGTTGTTATCGTCATAATTATCATCGTTAATACCGTCGTTATTATTGTCATTATCTACTATTTATCGTCGTTATTATTGTCGTTAATATCGTCGTTATTATCGTCGTTATTATCGTCGTTAATATCGTCGTTAAAATCGCAATTATCATCGTTGTTATCGTCGTTATTATCGTCGTTAATATCCTCGTTATTTTGTCATAATCATCGTCGTTAATGTCGTCGTTATTATCGTCATTATCCTCGTTGTTATCGTCCTTATTATCCTCATAATTAACGTCGTTAATATCGTCGTTATTTTGTGATAATCATCGTCGTTAATATCGTCGTTATTATCGTCGTTATTATCGTCGTTAATATCGTCGTTATTTTGTGATAATCATCGTCGTTAATGTCGTCGTTATTATCGTCATTACCATCGTTGTTATCGTCCTTATTAACCTCATAATTATCGTCGTTAATATCGTCGTTATTTTGTCATAATCATCGTCGGTAATGTCGTCGTTATTATCGTCATTATCTTCGTTGTTATCGTCATAATTATCATCGTTAATATCATTGTTATTATTGTCATATCTTCTTTTTATCGTCGTTAATATCGTCGTTATTATCGTCGTTATTATTGTCGTTAATATCGTCATTATCATCGTTGTTATCGTCCTTATTATCCTCATAATTATCGTCGTTAATATCGTCGTTATTTTGTCATAATCATCGTCGTTAATGTCGTCGTTATTATCGTCATTATCATCGTTGTTATCGTTCTTATTATCCTCATAATTATCGTCGTTAATATCGTCGTTATTTTGTCATAATCATCGTCGTTAATGTCGTCGTTATTATCGTCATTATCTTCGTTGTTATCGTCCATATAATCCTCATAATTATCGTCGTTAATATCGTCGTTATTTTGACATAATCATCGTCGTTAATGTCGTCGTTATTATCGTCATTATCTTCGTTGTTATCGTCATAATTATCATCGTTAATATCGTCGTTATTATTGTCATTAACTTCTTTTTATCGTCGTTAATATCGTCGTTATTATCGTCGTTATTATCGTCGTTAATATCGTCATTATCATCGTTGTTATCGTCCTTATTATCCTCATAATTATCGTCGTTAATATCGTCGTTATTTTGTGATAATCATCGTCGTTAATGTCGTCGTTATTATCGTCATTACCATCGTTGTTATCGTCCTTATTATCCTCATAATTATCGTCGTTAATATCGTCGTTATTTTGTCATAATCATCGTCGTTAATGTCGTCGTTATTATCGTCATTATCTTCGTTGTTATCGTCATAATTATCATCGTTAATATCGTCGTTATTATTGTCATTATCTTCTTTTTATCGTCGTTATTATCGTCGTTAATATCGTCGTTATTATCGTCGTTAATATCGTCGTTAATATCGTCATTATCATCGTTGTTATCGTCCTTATTATCCTCATTATTATCGTCGTTAATATCGTCGTTATTTTGTGATAATCATCGTCGTTAATGTCGTCGTTATTATCGTCATTACCATCGTTGTTATCGTCCTTATTATCCTCATAATTATCGTCGTTAATATCGTCGTTATTTTGTCATAATCATCGTCGTTAATATCGTCGTTAATGTCGTCTTTATCGTCGTTGTAATCGTCGTTATTATTTTCATAATTATCGTCGTTAATATCGTCGTTATTTTGTGATAATCATCGTCGTTAATATCGTCGTTATTATCGTCGTTATTATCGTCGTTAATATCGTCGTTAATTTCGTCACTATCATCGTTGTTATCGTCCTTATTATCCTCATAATTATCGTCGTTAATATCGTCGATATTTTGTGATAATCATCGTCGTTAATGTCGTCGTTATTATCGTCATTATCTTCGTTGTTATCGTCCTTATTTTCCTCATAATTATCGTCGTTAATATCGTCGATATTTTGTGATAATCATCGTCGTTAATGTCGTCGTTATTATCGTCATTATCTTCGTTGTTATCGTCATAATTATCATCGTTAATACCGTCGTTATTATTGTCATTATCTTCTTTTTATCGTCGTTATTATCGTCGTTAATATCGTCGTTATTATCGTCGTTATTATCGTAGTTATTATCGTCGTTAATATCGTCATTATCATCGTTGTTATCGTCCTTATTATCCTAATAATTATCGTCGTTAATATCGTCGTTATTTTGTCATAATCATCGTCGTTAATGTCGTCGTTATTATCGTCATTATCTTCGTTTTTATCGTCATAATTATCATCTTTAACATCGTCGTTATTATTGTCATTATCTTCTTTTTATCGTCGTTATTATCGTCGTTAATATCGTCGTTATTATCGTCGTTATTATCGTCGTTAATATCGTCGTTAATATCGTCATTATCTTCGTTGTTATCGTCGTTATTATCGTCGATAATATCCTCGTTATTTTGTCATAATCATCGTCGTTAATGTCGTCGTTATTATCGTCATTATCTTCGTTGTTATCTTCCTTATTATCCTCATAATTAACGTCGTTAATATCGTCGTTATTTTGTGATAATCATCGTCGTTAATATCGTCGTTATTATCGTCGTTATTATTGTCGTTAATATCGTCGTTATTTTGTGATAATCATCGTCGTTAATGTCGTCGTTATTATCGTCATTACCATCGTTGTTATCGTCCTTATTATCCTCATAATTATCGTCGTTAATATCGTCGTTATTTTGTCATAATCATCGTCGTTAATGTCGTCGTTATTATCGTCATTATCATCGTTGTTATCGTCCTTATTATCCTCATAATTATCGTCGTTAATATCGTCGTTATTTTGTCATAATCATCGTCGTTAATGTCATCGTTATTATCGTCATTATCTTCGTTGTTATCGTCCTTATTATCCTCATAATTATCGTCGTTAATATCGTCGTTATTTTGTCATAATCATCGTCGTTAATGTCGTCGTTATTTTGTGATAATCATCGTCGTTAATGTCGTCGTTATTATCGTCATTACCATCGTTGTTATCGTCCTTATTATCCTCATAATTATCGTCGTTAATATCGTCGTTATTTTGTCATAATCATCGTCGTTAATGTCGTCGTTATTATCGTCATTACCATCGTTGTTATCGTCCTTATTATCCTCATAATTATCGTCGTTAATATCGTCGTTATTTTGTCATAATCATCGTCGTTAATGTCGTCGTTATTATCGTCATTATCTTCGTTGTTATCGTCATAATTATCATCGTTAATATCGTCGTTATTATTGTCATTATCTTCTTTTTATCGTCGTTATTATCGTCGTTAATATCGTCGTTATTATCGTCGTTATTATCGTCGTTAATTTCGTCGTTATTTTGTGATAATCATCGTCGTTAATGTCGTCGTTATTATCGTCATTACCATCGTTGTTATCGTCCTTATTATCCACATAATTATCGTCGTTAATATCGTCGTTATTTTGTGCTAATCATCGTCGTTATTTTCGTCGTTATTATCGTCATTACCATCGTTGTTATCGTCCTTATTATCCTCATAATTATCGTCGTTAATATCGTCGTTATTTTGTCATAATCATCGTCGTTAATATCGTCGATATTTTGTTATAATCATCGTCGTTAATGTCGTCGTTATTATCGTCATTATCTTCGTTGTTATCGTCATAATTATCATCGTTAATATCGTCGATATTATTGTCATTATCTTCTATTTATCGTCGTTAATATCGTCGTTATTATCCTCGTTAATATCGTCGTTGTTATCGTCGTTATTATCGTCGTTAATATCCTCGTTATTTTGTCATAATCATCGTCGTTAATGTCGTCGTTATTATCGTCATTATCTTCGTTGTTATCGTCCTTATTATCCTCATAATTAACGTCCTTAATATCGTCGTTATTTTGTGATAATCGTCGTCGTTAATATCGTCGTTATTATCGTCGATATTATCGTCGTTAATATCGTCGTTATTTTGTGATAATCATCGTCGTTAACGTCGTCGTTATTATCGTCATTACCATCGTTGTTATCGTCCTTATTATACTCATAAGTATCGTCGTTAATATCGTCGTTATTTTGTCATAATCATCGTCGTTAATGTCGTCGTTATTATCGTCATTACCATCGTTGTTATCGTCCTTATTATCCTCATAATTATCGTCGTTAATAACGTCGTTATTTTGTCATAATCATCGTCGTTAATGTCGTCGTTATTATCGTCATTATCTTCGTTGTTATCGTCATAATTATCATCGTTAATACCGTCGTTATTATTGTCATTATCTTCTTTTTATCGTCGTTATTATCGTCGTTAATATCGTCGTTATTATCGTCCTTATTATCGTCGTTAATATCGTCGTTAATATCGTCATTATCATCGTTGTTTTCGTCGTTATTATCGTCGTTAATATACTCGTTATTTTGTCATAATCATCGTCGTTAATGTCGTCGTTATTACCGTCATTATCTTCGTTGTTATCGTCCTTATTATCCTCATAATTAACGTCGTTAATATCGTCGTTATTTTGTGATAATCATCGTCGTTAATATCGTCGTTATTATCGACGTTATTATCGTCGTTCATATCGTCGTTATTTTGTGATAATCATCGTCGTTAATGTCGTCGTTATTATCGTCATTACCATCGTTGTTATCGTCCTTATTATCCACATAATTATCGTCGTTAATATCGTCGTTATTTTGTGATAATCATCGTCGTTAATGTCGTCGTTATTATCGTCATTATCATCGTTGTTATCGTCCTTATTATCCTCATAATTATCGTCGTTAATATCGTCGTTATTTTGTCATAATCATCGTCGTTAATGTCGTCGTTATTATCGTCGTCATTATCGTCGTTAATATCGTCGTTATTTTGTGATAATCATCGTCGTTAATATCGTCGTTATTATCGTCGTTATTATCGTCGTTCATATCGTCGTTATTTTGTGATAATCATCGTCGTTAATGTCGTCGTTATTATCGTCATTACCATCGTTGTTATCGTCCTTATTATCCACATAATTATCGTCGTTAATATCGTCGTTATTTTGTGATAATCATCGTCGTTAATGTCGTCGTTATTATCGTCATTACCATCGTTGTTATCGTCCTTATTATCTTCATAATTATCGTCGTTAATATCGTCGTTATTTTGTCATAATCATCGTCGTTAATATCGTCGTTATTATCGTCATTATCTTCGTTGTTATCGTCATAATTATCATCGTTAATATCGTCGTTATTATTGTCATTATCTTCTTTTTATCGTCGTTATTATCGTCGTTAATATCGTCGTTATTATCGTCGTTATTATCGTCGTTAATATCGTCGTTAATATCGTCATTATCATCGTTGTTATCGTCCTTCTTATCCTCATAATTATCGTCGTTAATATCGTCGTTATTTTGTCATAATCATCGTCGTTAATGTCGTCGTTATTATCGTCGTTATTATCGTCGTTAATATCGTCGTTATTTTGTGATAATCATCGTCGTTAATGTCGTCGTTATTATCGTCATTACCATCGTTGTTATCGTCCTTATTATCCACATAATTATCGTCGTTAATATCCTCGTTATTTTGTGCTAATCATCGTCGTTATTGTCGTCGATATTATCGTCATTATCTTCGTTGTTATCGTCATAATTATCATCGTTAATACCGTCGTTATTATTGTCATTATCTTCTTTTTATCGTAGTTATTATCGTCGTTAATATCGTCGTTATTATCGTCGTTATTATCGTCGTTAATATCGTCGTTATTATCGTCATTATCATAATTGTTATCGTCCTTATTATCCTCATAATTATCGTCGTTAATATCGACCTTATTTTGTGATAATCATCGTCGTTAATGTCGTCGTTATTATCATCATTACCATCGTTGTTATCGTCCTTATTATCCTCATAATTATCGTCGTTAATATCGTCGTTATTTTGTCATAATCATCGTCGTTAATGTCGTCGTTATTATTGTCATTATCTTCGTTGTTATCGTCATAATTATCATCGTTAATATCGTCGTTATTATTGTCATTATCTTCTTTTTATCGTCGTTATTATCGTCGTTAATATCGTCGTTATTATCGTCGTTATTATCGTACGTTAATATCGTCGTTATTTTGTGATAATCATCGTCGTTAATGTCGTCGTTATGATCGTCATTACCATCGTTGTTATCGTCCTTATTATCCACATAATTATCGTCGTTAATATCGTCGTTATTTTGTGCTAATCATCGTCGTTATTGTCGTCGTTATTATCGTCATTATCTTCGTTGTTATCGTCATAATTATCATCGTTAATACCGTCGTTATTATTGTCATTATCTTCTTTTTATCGTCGTTATTATCGTCGTTAATATCGTCGTTATTATCGTCCTTATTATCGTCGTTAATATCGTCGTTAATATCGTCATTATCATCGTTGTTATCGTCGTTATTATCGTCGTTAATATCCTCGTTATTTTGTCATAATCATCGTCGTTAATGTCGTCGTTATTATCGCCATTATCTTCGTTGTTATCGTCCTTATTATCCTCATAATTAACGTCGTTAATATCGTCGTTATTTTGTGATAATCATCGTCGTTAATATCGTCGTTATTATCGTCGTTATTATCGTCGTTCATATCGTCGTTATTTTGTGATAATCATCGTCGTTAATGTCGTCGTTATTATCGTCATTACCATCGTTGTTATCGTCCTTATTATCCACATAATTATCGTCGTTAATATCGTCGTTATTTTGTGATAATCATCGTCGTTAATGTCGTCGTTATTATCGTCATTACCATCGTTGTTATCGTCCTTATTATCCTCATAATTATCGTCGTTAATATCGTCGTTATTTTGTCATAATCATCGTCGTTAATATCGTCGTTATTTTGTCATAATCATCGTCGTTAATGTCGTCGTTATTATCGTCATTATCTTCGTTGTTATCGTCATAATTATCATCGTTAATATCGTCGTTATTATTGTCATTATCTTCTATTTATCGTCGTTAATATCGTCGTTATTATCATCGTTAATATCGTCGTTGTTATCGTCGTTATTATCGTCGTTAATATCCTCGTTATTTTGTCATAATCATCGTCGTTATTATCGTCATTATCTTCGTTGTTATCGTCCTTATTATCCTCATAATTAACGTCGTTAATATCGTCGTTATTTTGTGATAATCATCGTCGTTAATATCGTCGTTATTATCGTCGTTATTATCGTCGTTAATATCGTCGTTATTTTGTGATAATCATCGTCGTTAACGTCGTCGTTATTATCGTCATTACCATCGTTGTTATCGTCCTTATTATACTCATAAGTATCGTCGTTAATATCGTCGTTATTTTGTCATAATCATCGTCGTTAATGTCGTCGTTATTATCGTCATTACCATCGTTGTTATCGTCCTTATTATCCTCATAATTATCGTCGTTAATAACGTCGTTATTTTGTCATAATCATCGTCGTTAATGTTGTCGTTATTATCGTCATTACTTTCGTGGTTATCGTCATAATTATCATGGTTAATATCGTCGTTATTATTGTCATTATCTTCTTTTTATCGTCGTTATTATCGTCGTTAATATCGTCGTTATTATCGTCGTTATTATCGTCGTTAATATCGTCGTTAATATCGTCATTATCATCGTTGTTATCGTCCTTATTATCCTCATATTTATCGTCGTTAATATCGACGTTATTTTGTGATAATCATCGTCGTTAATGTCGTCGTTATTATCATCATTACCATCGTTGTTATCGTCCTTATTATCCACATAATTATCGTCGTTAATATCGTCGTTATTTTGTGATAATCATCGTCGTTAATGTCGTCGTTATTATCGTCATTACCATCGTTGTTATCGTCCTTATTATCCTCATAATTATCGTCGTTAATATCGTCGTTATTTTGTCATAATCATCGTCGTTAATGTCGTCGTTATTATCGTCGTTATTATCGTCGTTAATATCGTCGTTATTTTGTGATAATCATCGTCGTTAATATCGTCGTTATTATCGTCGTTATTATCGTCGTTCATATCGTCGTTATTTTGTGATAATCATCGTCGTTAATGTCGTCGTTATTATCGTCATTACCATCGTTGTTATCGTCCTTATTATCCACATAATTATCGTCATTAATATCATCGTTATTTTGTGATAATCATCGTCGTTAATGTCGTCGTTATTATCGTCATTACCATCGTTGTTATCGTCCTTATTATATTCATAATTATCGTCGTTAATATCGTCGTTATTTTGTCATAATCATCGTCGTTAATGTCGTCGTTATTATCGTCATTATCTTCGTTGTTATCGTCATAATTATCATCGTTAATATCGTCGTTATTATTGTCATTATCTTCTTTTTATCGTCGTTATTATCGTCGTTAATATCGTCGTTATTATCGTCGTTATTATCGTCGTTAATATCGTCGTTAATATCGTCATTATCATCGTTGTTATCGTCCTTATTATCCTCATAATTATCGTCGTTAATATCGTCGTTATTTTGTGATAATCATCGTCGTTAATGTCGTCGTTATTATCGTCATTACCATCGTTGTTATCGTCCTTATTATCCTCATAATTATCGTCGTTAATATCGTCGTTATTTTGTCATAATCATCGTCGTTAATGTCGTCGTTATTATCGTCATTATCTTCGTTGTTATCGTCATAATTATCATCGTTAATATCGTCGTTATTATTGTCATTATCTTCTTTTTATCGTCGTTATTATCCTCGTTAATATCGTCGTTATTATCGTCGTTATTATCGTCGTTAATATCGTCATTATTTTGTCATAATCATCGTCGTTAATGTCGTCGTTATTATCATCATTACCATCGTTGTTATCGTCCTTATTATCCTCATAATTATCGTCGTTAATATCGTCGTTATTTTGTCATAATCATCGTCGTTAATGTCGTCGTTATTATCGTCATTATCTTCGTTGTTATCATCGTTAATATCGTCGTTATTATTGTCATTATCTTCTTTTTATCGTCGTTATTATCGTCGTTAATATCGTCGTTATTATCGTCGTTATTATCGTCGTTAATATCGTCGTTATTATCGTCATTATCATCGTTGTTATCGTCCTTATTATCCTCATATTTATCGTCGTTAATATCGACGTTATTTTGTGATAATCATCGTCGTTAATGTCGTCGTTATTATCATCATTACCATCGTTGTTATCGTCCTTATTATCCTCATAATTATCGTCGTTAATATCGTCGTTATTTTGTCATAATCATCGTCGTTAATGTCGTCGTTATTATCGTCATTATCTTCTTTGTTATCGTCATAATTATCATCGTTAATATCGTCGTTATTATTGTCATTATCTTCTTTTTATCGTCGTTATTATCGTCGTTAATATCGTCGTTATTATCGTCGTTATTATCGTACGTTAATATCGTCGTTATTTTGTGATAATCATCGTCGTTAATGTCGTCGTTATTATCGTCATTACCATCGTTGTTATCGTCCTTATTATCCACATAATTATCGTCGTTAATATCGTCGTTATTTTGTGCTAA
This sequence comes from Dolichovespula media, assembly GCA_911387685.1. Lineage (NCBI taxonomy): Eukaryota > Metazoa > Arthropoda > Insecta > Hymenoptera > Vespidae > Dolichovespula > Dolichovespula media. The sequence goes on along the minus strand of CAJVQJ010000012.1, from coordinate 441,302 downwards.
TCATCGTCGTTATTGTCGTCGATATTATCGTCATTATCTTTGTTGTTATCGTCATAATTATCATCGTTAATACCGTCGTTATTATTGTCATTATCTTCTTTTTATCGTCGTTATTATCGTCGTTAATATCGTCGTTATTTTCGTCCTTATTATCGTCGTTAATATCGTCGTTAATATCGTCATTATCATCGTTGTTATCGTCGTTATTATCGTCGTTAATATCCTCGTTATTTTGTCATAATCATCGTCGTTAATGTCGTCGTTATTATCGTCATTATCTTCGTTGTTATCGTCCTTATTATCCTCATAATTAACGTCGTTAATATCGTCGTTATTTTGTGATAATCATCGTCGTTAATATCGTCGTTATTATCGTCGTTATTATCGTCGTTCATATCGTCGTTATTTTGTGATAATCATCGTCGTAAATGTCGTCGTTATTATCGACATTACCATCGTTGTTATCGTCCTTATTATCCACATAATTATCGTCGTTAATATCGTCGTTATTTTGTGATAATCATAGTCGTTAATGTCGTCGTTATTATCGTCATTACCATCGTTGTTATCGTCCTTATTATCCTCATAATTATCGTCGTTAATATCGTCGTTATTTTGTCATAATCATCGTCGTTAATGTCGTCGTTATTATCGTCGTTATTATCGTCGTTAATATCGTCGTTATTTTGTGATAATCATCGTCGTTAATATCGTCGTTATTATCGTCGTTATTATCGTCGTTCATATCGTCGTTATTTTGTGATAATCATCGTCGTTAATGTCGTCGTTATTATCGTCATTACCATCGTTGTTATCGTCCTTATTATCCACATAATTATCGTCATTAATATCATCGTTATTTTGTGATAATCATCGTCGTTAATGTCGTCGTTATTATCGTCATTACCATCGTTGTTATCGTCCTTATTATCCTCATAATTATCGTCGTTAATATCGTCGTTATTTTGTCATAATCATCGTCGTTAATGTCGTCGTTATTATCGTCATTATCTTCGTTGTTATCGTCATAATTATCATCGTTAATATCGTCGTTATTATTGTCATTATCTTCTTTTTATCGTCGTTATTATCGTCGTTAATATCGTCGTTATTATCGTCGTTATTATCGTCGTTAATATCGTCGTTAATATCGTCATTATCATCGTTGTTATCGTCCTTATTATCCTCATAATTATCGTCGTTAATATCGTCGTTATTTTGTCATAATCATCGTCGTTAATGTCGTCGTTATTATCGTCTTTATTATCGTCGTTAATATCGTCGTTATTTTGTGATAATCATCGTCGTTAATATCGTCGTTATTATCGTCGTTATTATTGTCGTTCATATCGTCGTTATTTTGTGATAATCATCGTCGTTAATTTCGTCGTTATTATCGTCATTACCATCGTTGCTATCGTCCTTATTATCCACATAATTATCGTCGTTAATATCGTCGTTATTTTGTGATAATCATCGTCGTTAATGTCGTCGTTATTATCGTCATTACCATCGTTGTTATCGTCCTTATTATCCTCATAATTATCGTCGTTAATATCGTCGTTATTTTGTCATAATCATCGTCGTTAATGTCGTCGTTATTATCGTCATTATCTTCGTTGTTATCGTCATAATTATCATCGTTAATATCGTCGTTATTATTGTCATTATCTTCTTTTTATCGTCGTTATTATCCTCGTTAATATCGTCGTTATTATCGTCGTTATTATCGTCGTTAATATCGTCATTATTTTATGATAATCATCGTCGTTAATGTCGTCGTTATTATCATCATTACCATCGTTGTTATCGTCCTTATTATCCTCATAATTATCGTCGTTAATATCGTCGTTATTTTGTCATAATCATCGTCGTTAATGTCGTCGTTATTATCGTCATTATCTTCGTTGTTATCGTCATAATTATCATCGTTAATATCGTCGTTATTATTGTCATTATCTTCTTTTTATCGTCGTTATTATCGTCGTTAATATCGTCGTTATTATCGTCGTTATTATCGTCGTTAATATCGTCGTTATTTTGTGATAATCATCGTCGTTAATGTCGTCGTTATTATCGTCATTACCATCGTTGTTATCGTCCTTATTATCCTCATAATTATCGTCGATAATATCGTCGTTATTTTGTCATAATCATCGTCGTTAATGTCGTCGTTATTATCGTCATTATCTTCGTTGTTATCGTCCTTATTATCCTCATAATTATCGTCGTTAATATCGTCGTTATTTTGTGATAATCATCGTCGTTAATATCGTCGTTATTATCGTTGTTATTATCGTCGTTAATATCGTCGTTAATTTCGTCATTATCATCGTTGTTATCCTCCTTATTATCCTCATAATTATCGTCGTTAATATCGTCGATATTCTGTGATAATCATCGTCGTTAATGTCGTCGTTATTATCGTCATTATCTTCGTTGTTATCGTCATAATTATCATCGTTAATACCGTCGTTATTATTGTCATTATCTTCTTTTTATCGTCGTTATTATCGTCGTTAATATCTTCGTTATTATCGTCGTTATTATCGTCGTTAATATCGTCGTTAATATCGTCATTATCATCGTTGCTATCGTCGTTATTATCGTCGTTAATATCCTCGTTATTTTGTCATAATCATCGTCGTTAATGTCGTCGTTATTATCGTCATTATCTTCGTTGTTATCGTCCTTATTATCCTCATAATTAACGTCGTTAATATCGTCGTTATTTTGTGATAATCATCGTCGTTAATATCGTCGTTATTATCGTCGTTATTATTGTCGTTAATATCGTCGTTATTTTGTGATAATCATCGTCGTTAATGTCGTCGATATTATCGTCATTATCTTCGTTGTTATCGTCCTTATAATCCTCATAATTATCGTCGTTAATATCGTCGTTATTTTGTCATAATCATCGTCGTTAATGTCGTCGTTATTATCGTCATTATCTTCGTTGTTATCGTCATAATTATCATCTTTAATATCGTCGTTATTATTGTCATTATCTTCTTTTTATCGTCGTTATTATCGTCGTTAATATCGTCGTTATTATCGTCGTTATTATCGTCGTTAATATCGTCGTTAATATCGTCATTATCATCGTTGTTATCGTCGTTATTATCGTCGTTAATATTCTCGTTATTTTGTCATAATCATCGTCGTTAATGTCGTCGTTATTATCGTCATTATCTTCGTTGATATCGTCCTTATTATCCTCATAATTAACGTCGTTAATATCGTCGTTATTTTGTGATAATCATCGTCGTTAATATCGTCGTTATTATCGTCGTTATTATCGTCGTTAATATCGTCGTTAATTTCGTCATTATCGTCGTTGTTATCGTCCTTATTATCCTCATAATTATCGTCGTTAATATCGTCGTTATTTTGTGATAATCATCGTCGTTAATATCGTCGTTATTATCGTCGTTATTATCGTCGTTAATATCGTCGTTAATATCGTCATTATCATCGTTGTTATCGTCCATATTATCCTCATAATTATCGTCGTTAATATCGTCGTTATTTTGTCATAATCATCGTCGTTAATGTCGTCGTTATTATCGTCATTATCTTCGTTGTTATCGTCATAATTATCATCGTTAATATCGTCGTTATTATTGTCATTATCTTCTTTTTATCGTCGATATTATCGTCCTTAATATCGTCGTTATTATCGTCGTTATTATCGTCGTTAATAATGTCGTTAATATCGTCATTATCATCGTTGCTATCGTCGTTATTATCGTCGTTAATATCCTCGTTATTTTGTCATAATCATCGTCTTTAATGTCGTCGTTATTATCGTCATTATCTTCGTTGTTATCGTCCTTATTATCCTCATAATTAACGTCGTTAATATCGTCGTTATTTTGTGATAATCATCGTCGTTAATATCGTCGTTATTATCGTCGTTATTATCGTCGTTAATATCGTCGTTATTTTATGATAATCATCGTCGTTAATGTCGTCGTTATTATCGTCATTACCATCGTTGTTATCGTCCTTATTATCCTCATAATTATCGTCGTTAATATCGTCGTTATTTTGTCATAATCATCGTCGTTAATGTCGTCGTTATTTTCGTCATTATCATCGTTGTTATCGTCCTTATTATCCTCATAATTCTCGTCGTTAATATCGTCGTTATTTTGTCATAATCATCGTCCTTAATGTCGTCGTTATTATCGTTATTATCTTCGTTGTTATCGTCATAATTATCCTCGTCGATATCGTTGTTATTATTGTCATTATCTTCTTTTTATCGTCGTTAATATCGTCGTTATTATCGTCGTTATTATCGTCGTTAATATCGTCGTTAATATCGTCATTATCATCGTTGTTATCGTCCTTATTATCCTCATAATTATCGTCGTTAATATCGTCGTTATTATCGTCGTTATTATCGTCGTTAATATCGTCGTAAATATCGTCATTATCATCGTTGTTATCGTCGTTATTATCGTCGTTAATATCCTCGTTATTTTGTCATTATCATCGTTTTTAATGTCGTCGTTATTATCGTCATTATCTTCGTTGTTATCGTCTTTATTATCCTCATAATTAACGTCGTTAATATCGTCGTTATTTTGTGATAATCATCGTCGTTAATATCGTCGTTATTATCGTCGTTATTATCGTCGTTAATATCGTCGTTAATTTCGTCATTATCATCGTTGTTATCGTCCTTATTATCCTCATAATTATCGTCGTTAATATCGTCGTTATTTTGTGATAATCATCGTCGTTAATGTCGTCGTTATTATCGTCATTACCATCGTCGTTATCGTCCTTATTATCCTCATAATTATCGTCGTTAATATCGTCGTTATTTTGTCATAATCATCGTCGTTAATGTCGTCATATTATCGTCATTATCATCGTTGTTATCGTCCTTATTATCCTCATAATTATCGTCGTTAATATCGACGTTATTTTGTCATAATCATCGTCGTTTATATCGTCATTATCATCGTTGTTATCGTCCTTCTTATCCTCATAATTATCGTCGTTAATATCGTCGTTATTTTGTCATAATCATCGTCGTTAATGTCGTCGTTATTATCGTCATTATTTTCGTTGTTATCGTCATAATTATCATCGTTAATACCGTCGTTATTATTGTCATTATCTTCTTTTTATTGTCGTTATTATCGTCGTTAATATCGTCGTTATTATCGTCGTTAATATCGTCGTTAATATCGTCATTATCATCGTTGTTATCGTCCTTATTATCCTAATAATTATCGTCGTTAATATCGTCGTTATTTTGTCATAATCATCGTCGTTAATGTCGTCGTTATTATCGTCATTATCTTCGTTTTTATCGTCATAATTATCATCTTTAACATCGTCGTTATTATTGTCATTATCTTCTTTTTATCGTCGTTATTATCGTCGTTAATATCGTCGTTATTATCGTCGTTATTATCGTCGTTAATATCGTCGTTAATATCGTCATTATCTTCGTTGTTATCGTCGTTATTATCGTCGATAATATCCTCGTTATTTTGTCATAATCATCGTCGTTAATGTCGTCGTTATTATCGTCATTATCTTCGTTGTTATCTTCCTTATTATCCTCATAATTAACGTCGTTAATATCGTCGTTATTTTGTGATAATCATCGTCGTTAATATCGTCGTTATTATCGTCGTTATTATTGTCGTTAATATCGTCGTTATTTTGTGATAATCATCGTCGTTAATGTCGTCGTTATTATCGTCATTACCATCGTTGTTATCGTCCTTATTATCCTCATAATTATCGTCGTTAATATCGTCGTTATTTTGTCATAATCATCGTCGTTAATGTCGTCGTTATTATCGTCATTATCATCGTTGTTATCGTCCTTATTATCCTCATAATTATCGTCGTTAATATCGTCGTTATTTTGTCATAATCATCGTCGTTAATGTCATCGTTATTATCGTCATTATCTTCGTTGTTATCGTCCTTATTATCCTCATAATTATCGTCGTTAATATCGTCGTTATTTTGTCATAATCATCGTCGTTAATGTCGTCGTTATTTTGTGATAATCATCGTCGTTAATGTCGTCGTTATTATCGTCATTGCCATCGTTGTTATCGTCCTTATTATCCTCATAATTATCGTCGTTAATATCGTCGTTATTTTGTCATAATCATCGTCGTTAATGTCGTCGTTATTATCGTCATTACCATCGTTGTTATCGTCCTTATTATCCTCATAATTATCGTCGTTAATATCGTCGTTATTTTGTCATAATCATCGTCGTTAATGTCGTCGTTATTATCGTCATTATCTTCGTTGTTATCGTCATAATTATCATCGTTAATATCGTCGTTATTATTGTCATTATCTTCTTTTTAGCGTCGTTATTATCGTCGTTAATATCGTCGTTATTATCGTCGTTATTATCGTCGTTAATTTCGTCGTTATTTTGTCATAATCATCGTCGTTAATGTCGTCGTTATTATCGTCATTACCATCGTTGTTATCGTCCTTATTATCCACATAATTATCGTCGTTAATATCGTCGTTATTTTGTGCTAATCATCGTCGTTATTTTCGTCGTTATTATCGTCATTACCATCGTTGTTATCGTCCTTATTATCCTCATAATTATCGTCGTTAATATCGTCGTTATTTTGTCATAATCATCGTCGTTAATATCGTCGATATTTTGTTATAATCATCGTCGTTAATGTCGTCGTTATTATCGTCATTATCTTCGTTGTTATCGTCATAATTATCATCGTTAATATCGTCGATATTATTGTCATTATCTTCTATTTATCGTCGTTAATATCGTCGTTATTATCCTCGTTAATATCGTCGTTGTTATCGTCGTTATTATCGTCGTTAATATCCTCGTTATTTTGTCATAATCATCGTCGTTAATGTCGTCGTTATTATCGTCATTATCTTCGTTGTTATCGTCCTTATTATCCTCATAATTAACGTCCTTAATATCGTCGTTATTTTGTGATAATCGTCGTCGTTAATATCGTCGTTATTATCGTCGATATTATCGTCGTTAATATCGTCGTTATTTTGTGATAATCATCGTCGTTAACGTCGTCGTTATTATCGTCATTACCATCGTTGTTATCGTCCTTATTATACTCATAAGTATCGTCGTTAATATCGTCGTTATTTTGTCATAATCATCGTCGTTAATGTCGTCGTTATTATCGTCATTACCATCGTTGTTATCGTCCTTATTATCCTCATAATTATCGTCGTTAATAACGTCGTTATTTTGTCATAATCATCGTCGTTAATGTCGTCGTTATTATCGTCATTATCTTCGTTGTTATCGTCATAATTATCATCGTTAATACCGTCGTTATTATTGTCATTATCTTCTTTTTATCGTCGTTATTATCGTCGTTAATATCGTCGTTATTATCGTCCTTATTATCGTCGTTAATATCGTCGTTAATATCGTCATTATCATCGTTGTTTTCGTCGTTATTATCGTCGTTAATATCCTCGTTATTTTGTCATAATCATCGTCGTTAATGTCGTCGTTATTACCGTCATTATCTTCGTTGTTATCGTCCTTATTATCCTCATAATTAACGTCGTTAATATCGTCGTTATTTTGTGATAATCATCGTCGTTAATATCGTCGTTATTATCGACGTTATTATCGTCGTTCATATCGTCGTTATTTTGTGATAATCATCGTCGTTAATGTCGTCGTTATTATCGTCATTACCATCGTTGTTATCGTCCTTATTATCCACATAATTATCGTCGTTAATATCGTCGTTATTTTGTGATAATCATCGTCGTTAATGTCGTCGTTATTATCGTCATTATCATCGTTGTTATCGTCCTTATTATTCTCATAATTATCGTCGTTAATATCGTCGTTATTTTGTCATAATCATCGTCGTTAATGTCGTCGTTATTATCGTCGTCATTATCGTCGTTAATATCGTCGTTATTTTGTGATAATCATCGTCGTTAATATCGTCGTTATTATCGTCGTTATTATCGTCGTTCATATCGTCGTTATTTTGTGATAATCATCGTCGTTAATGTCGTCGTTATTATCGTCATTACCATCGTTGTTATCGTCCTTATTATCCACATAATTATCGTCGTTAATATCGTCGTTATTTTGTGATAATCATCGTCGTTAATGTCGTCGTTATTATCGTCATTACCATCGTTGTTATCGTCCTTATTATCTTCATAATTATCGTCGTTAATATCGTCGTTATTTTGTCATAATCATCGTCGTTAATATCGTCGTTATTATCGTCATTATCTTCGTTGTTATCGTCATAATTATCATCGTTAATATCGTCGTTATTATTGTCATTATCTTCTTTTTATCGTCGTTATTATCGTCGTTAATATCGTCGTTATTATCGTCGTTATTATCGTCGTTAATATCGTCGTTAATATCGTCATTATCATCGTTGTTATCGTCCTTCTTATCCTCATAATTATCGTCGTTAATATCGTCGTTATTTTGGTCATAATCATCGTCGTTAATGTCGTCGTTATTATCGTCGTTATTATCGTCGTTAATATCGTCGTTATTTTGTGATAATCATCGTCGTTAATGTCGTCGTTATTATCGTCATTACCATCGTGTTATCGTCCTTATTATCCACATAATTATCGTCGTTAATATCCTCGTTATTTTGTGCTAATCATCGTCGTTATTATCGTCGATATTATCGTCATTATCTTCGTTGTTATCGTCATAATTATCATCGTTAATACCGTCGTTATTATTGTCATTATCTTCTTTTATCGTCGTTATTATCGTCGTTAATATCGTCGTTATTATCGTCGTTATTATCGTCGTTAATATCGTCGTTATTATCGTCATTATCATAATTGTTATCGTCCTTATTATCCTCATAATTATCGTCGTTAATATCGACCTTATTTTGTGATAATCATCGTCGTTAATGTCGTCGTTATTATCATCATTACCATCGTTGTTATCGTCCTTATTATCCTCATAATTATCGTCGTTAATATCGTCGTTATTTTGTCATAATCATCGTCGTTAATGTCGTCGTTATTATTGTCATTATCTTCGTTGTTATCGTCATAATTATCATCGTTAATATCGTCGTTATTATTGTCATTATCTTCTTTTTATCGTCGTTATTATCGTCGTTAATATCGTCGTTATTATCGTCGTTATTATCGTACGTTAATATCGTCGTTATTTTGTGATAATCATCGTCGTTAATGTCGTCGTTATGATCGTCATTACCATCGTTGTTATCGTCCTTATTATCCACATAATTATCGTCGTTAATATCGTCGTTATTTTGTGCTAATCATCGTCGTTATTGTCGTCGTTATTATCGTCATTATCTTCGTTGTTATCGTCATAATTATCATCGTTAATACCGTCGTTATTATTGTCATTATCTTCTTTTTATCGTCGTTATTATCGTCGTTAATATCGTCGTTATTATCGTCCTTATTATCGTCGTTAATATCGTCGTTAATATCGTCATTATCATCGTTGTTATCGTCGTTATTATCGTCGTTAATATCCTCGTTATTTTGTCATAATCATCGTCGTTAATGTCGTCGTTATTATCGCCATTATCTTCGTTGTTATCGTCCTTATTATCCTCATAATTAACGTCGTTAATATCGTCGTTATTTTGTGATAATCATCGTCGTTAATATCGTCGTTATTATCGTCGTTATTATCGTCGTTCATATCGTCGTTATTTTGTGATAATCATCGTCGTTAATGTCGTCGTTATTATCGTCATTACCATCGTTGTTATCGTCCTTATTATCCACATAATTATCGTCGTTAATATCGTCGTTATTTTGTGATAATCATCGTCGTTAATGTCGTCGTTATTATCGTCATTACCATCGTTGTTATCGTCCTTATTATCCTCATAATTATCGTCGTTAATATCGTCGTTATTTTGTCATAATCATCGTCGTTAATATCGTCGTTATTTTGTCATAATCATCGTCGTTAATGTCGTCGTTATTATCGTCATTATCTTCGTTGTTATCGTCATAATTATCATCGTTAATATCGTCGTTATTATTGTCATTATCTTCTATTTATCGTCGTTAATATCGTCGTTATTATCATCGTTAATATCGTCGTTGTTATCGTCGTTATTATCGTCGTTAATATCCTCGTTATTTTGTCATAATCATCGTCGTTATTATCGTCATTATCTTCGTTGTTATCGTCCTTATTATCCTCATAATTAACGTCGTTAATATCGTCGTTATTTTGTGATAATCATCGTCGTTAATATCGTCGTTATTATCGTCGTTATTATCGTCGTTAATATCGTCGTTATTTTGTGATAATCATCGTCGTTAACGTCGTCGTTATTATCGTCATTACCATCGTTGTTATCGTCCTTATTATACTCATAAGTATCGTCGTTAATATCGTCGTTATTTTGTCATAATCATCGTCGTTAATGTCGTCGTTATTATCGTCATTACCATCGTTGTTATCGTCCTTATTATCCTCATAATTATCGTCGTTAATAACGTCGTTATTTTGTCATAATCATCGTCGTTAATGTTGTCGTTATTATCGTCATTACTTTCGTGGTTATCGTCATAATTATCATGGTTAATATCGTCGTTATTATTGTCATTATCTTCTTTTTATCGTCGTTATTATCGTCGTTAATATCGTCGTTATTATCGTCGTTATTATCGTCGTTAATATCGTCGTTAATATCGTCATTATCATCGTTGTTATCGTCCTTATTATCCTCATATTTATCGTCGTTAATATCGACGTTATTTTGTGATAATCATCGTCGTTAATGTCGTCGTTATTATCATCATTACCATCGTTGTTATCGTCCTTATTATCCACATAATTATCGTCGTTAATATCGTCGTTATTTTGTGATAATCATCGTCGTTAATGTCGTCGTTATTATCGCCATTACCATCGTTGTTATCGTCCTTATTATCCTCATAATTATCGTCGTTAATATCGTCGTTATTTTGTCATAATCATCGTCGTTAATGTCGTCGTTATTATCGTCGTTATTATCGTCGTTAATATCGTCGTTATTTTGTGATAATCATCGTCGTTAATATCGTCGTTATTATCGTCGTTATTATCGTCGTTCATATCGTCGTTATTTTGTGATAATCATCGTCGTTAATGTCGTCGTTATTATCGTCATTACCATCGTTGTTATCGTCCTTATTATCCACATAATTATCGTCATTAATATCATCGTTATTTTGTGATAATCATCGTCGTTAATGTCGTCGTTATTATCGTCATTACCATCGTTGTTATCGTCCTTATTATATTCATAATTATCGTCGTTAATATCGTCGTTATTTTGTCATAATCATCGTCGTTAATGTCGTCGTTATTATCGTCATTATCTTCGTTGTTATCGTCATAATTATCGTCGTTAATATCGTCGTTATTATTGTCATTATCTTCTTTTTATCGTCGTTATTATCGTCGTTAATATCGTCGTTATTATCGTCGTTATTATCGTCGTTAATATCGTCGTTAATATCGTCATTATCATCGTTGTTATCGTCCTTATTATCCTCATAATTATCGTCGTTAATATCGTCGTTATTTTGTGATAATCATCGTCGTTAATGTCGTCGTTATTATCGTCATTACCATCGTTGTTATCGTCCTTATTATCCTCATAATTATCGTCGTTAATATCGTCGTTATTTTGTCATAATCATCGTCGTTAATGTCGTCGTTATTATCGTCATTATCTTCGTTGTTATCGTCATAATTATCATCGTTAATATCGTCGTTATTATTGTCATTATCTTCTTTTTATCGTCGTTATTATCCTCGTTAATATCGTCGTTATTATCGTCGTTATTATCGTCGTTAATATCGTCATTATTTTATGATAATCATCGTCGTTAATGTCGTCGTTATTATCATCATTACCATCGTTGTTATCGTCCTTATTATCCTCATAATTATCGTCGTTAATATCGTCGTTATTTTGTCATAATCATCGTCGTTAATGTCGTCGTTATTATCGTCATTATCTTCGTTGTTATCATCGTTAATATCGTCGTTATTATTGTCATTATCTTCTTTTTATCGTCGTTATTATCGTCGTTAATATCGTCGTTATTATCGTCGTTATTATCGTCGTTAATATCGTCGTTATTATCGTCATTATCATCGTTGTTATCGTCCTTATTATCCTCATATTTATCGTCGTTAATATCGACGTTATTTTGTGATAATCATCGTCGTTAATGTCGTCGTTATTATCATCATTACCATCGTTGTTATCGTCCTTATTATCCTCATAATTATCGTCGTTAATATCGTCGTTATTTTGTCATAATCATCGTCGTTAATGTCGTCGTTATTATCGTCATTATCTTCTTTGTTATCGTCATAATTATCATCGTTAATATCGTCGTTATTATTGTCATTATCTTCTTTTTATCGTCGTTATTATCGTCGTTAATATCGTCGTTATTATCGTCGTTATTATCGTACGTTAATATCGTCGTTATTTTGTGATAATCATCGTCGTTAATGTCGTCGTTATTATCGTCATTACCATCGTTGTTATCGTCCTTATTATCCACATAATTATCGTCGTTAATATCGTCGTTATTTTGTGCTAATCATCGTCGTTATTGTCGTCGATATTATCGTCATTATCTTTGTTGTTATCGTCATAATTATCATCGTTAATACCGTCGTTATTATTGTCATTATCTTCTTTTTATCGTCGTTATTATCGTCGTTAATATCGTCGTTATTTTCGTCCTTATTATCGTCGTTAATATCGTCGTTAATATCGTCATTATCATCGTTGTTATCGTCGTTATTATCGTCGTTAATATCCTCGTTATTTTGTCATAATCATCGTCGTTAATGTCGTCGTTATTATCGTCATTATCTTCGTTGTTATCGTCCTTATTATCCTCATAATTAACGTCGTTAATATCGTCGTTATTTTGTGATAATCATCGTCGTTAATATCGTCGTTATTATCGTCGTTATTATCGTCGTTCATATCGTCGTTATTTTGTGATAATCATCGTCGTAAATGTCGTCGTTATTATCGACATTACCATCGTTGTTATCGTCCTTATTATCCACATAATTATCGTCGTTAATATCGTCGTTATTTTGTGATAATCATCGTCGTTAATGTCGTCGTTATTATCGTCATTACCATCGTTGTTATCGTCCTTATTATCCTCATAATTATCGTCGTTAATATCGTCGTTATTTTGTCATAATCATCGTCGTTAATGTCGTCGTTATTATCGTCGTTATTATCGTCGTTAATATCGTCGTTATTTTGTGATAATCATCGTCGTTAATATCGTCGTTATTATCGTCGTTATTATCGTCGTTCATATCGTCGTTATTTTGTGATAATCATCGTCGTTAATGTCGTCGTTATTATCGTCATTACCATCGTTGTTATCGTCCTTATTATCCACATAATTATCGTCATTAATATCATCGTTATTTTGTGATAATCATCGTCGTTAATGTCGTCGTTATTATCGTCATTACCATCGTTGTTATCGTCCTTATTATCCTCATAATTATCGTCGTTAATATCGTCGTTATTTTGTCATAATCATCGTCGTTAATGTCGTCGTTATTATCGTCATTATCTTCGTTGTTATCGTCATAATTATCATCGTTAATATCGTCGTTATTATTGTCATTATCTTCTTTTTATCGTCGTTATTATCGTCGTTAATATCGTCGTTATTATCGTCGTTATTATCGTCGTTAATATCGTCGTTAATATCGTCATTATCATCGTTGTTATCGTCCTTATTATCCTCATAATTATCGTCGTTAATATCGTCGTTATTTTGTCATAATCATCGTCGTTAATGTCGTCGTTATTATCGTCTTTATTATCGTCGTTAATATCGTCGTTATTTTGTGATAATCATCGTCGTTAATATCGTCGTTATTATCGTCGTTATTATTGTCGTTCATATCGTCGTTATTTTGTGATAATCATCGTCGTTAATTTCGTCGTTATTATCGTCATTACCATCGTTGCTATCGTCCTTATTATCCACATAATTATCGTCGTTAATATCGTCGTTATTTTGTGATAATCATCGTCGTTAATGTCGTCGTTATTATCGTCATTACCATCGTTGTTATCGTCCTTATTATCCTCATAATTATCGTCGTTAATATCGTCGTTATTTTGTCATAATCATCGTCGTTAATGTCGTCGTTATTATCGTCATTATCTTCGTTGTTATCGTCATAATTATCATCGTTAATATCGTCGTTATTATTGTCATTATCTTCTTTTTATCGTCGTTATTATCCTCGTTAATATCGTCGTTATTATCGTCGTTATTATCGTCGTTAATATCGTCATTATTTTATGATAATCATCGTCGTTAATGTCGTCGTTATTATCATCATTACCATCGTTGTTATCGTCCTTATTATCCTCATAATTATCGTCGTTAATATCGTCGTTATTTTGTCATAATCATCGTCGTTAATGTCGTCGTTATTATCGTCATTATCTTCGTTGTTATCGTCATAATTATCATCGTTAATATCGTCGTTATTATTGTCATTATCTTCTTTTTATCGTCGTTATTATCGTCGTTAATATCGTCGTTATTATCGTCGTTATTATCGTCGTTAATATCGTCGTTATTTTGTGATAATCATCGTCGTTAATGTCGTCGTTATTATCGTCATTACCATCGTTGTTATCGTCCTTATTATCCTCATAATTAACGTCGTTAATATCGTCGTTATTTTGTGATAATCATCGTCGTTAATATCGTCGTTATTATCGTCGTTATTATCGTCGTTAATATCGTCGTTATTTTATGATAATCATCGTCGTTAATGTCGTCGTTATTATCGTCATTACCATCGTTGTTATCGTCCTTATTATCCTCATAATTATCGTCGTTAATATCGTCGTTATTTTGTCATAATCATCGTCGTTAATGTCGTCGTTATTTTCGTCATTATCATCGTTGTTATCGTCCTTATTATCCTCATAATTCTCGTCGTTAATATCGTCGTTATTTTGTCATAATCATCGTCCTTAATGTCGTCGTTATTATCGTTATTATCTTCGTTGTTATCGTCATAATTATCCTCGTCGATATCGTTGTTATTATTGTCATTATCTTCTTTTTATCGTCGTTAATATCGTCGTTATTATCGTCGTTATTATCGTCGTTAATATCGTCGTTAATATCGTCATTATCATCGTTGTTATCGTCCTTATTATCCTCATAATTATCGTCGTTAATATCGTCGTTATTATCGTCGTTATTATCGTCGTTAATATCGTCGTAAATATCGTCATTATCATCGTTGTTATCGTCGTTATTATCGTCGTTAATATCCTCGTTATTTTGTCATTATCATCGTTTTTAATGTCGTCGTTATTATCGTCATTATCTTCGTTGTTATCGTCTTTATTATCCTCATAATTAACGTCGTTAATATCGTCGTTATTTTGTGATAATCATCGTCGTTAATATCGTCGTTATTATCGTCGTTATTATCGTCGTTAATATCGTCGTTAATTTCGTCATTATCATCGTTGTTATCGTCCTTATTATCCTCATAATTATCGTCGTTAATATCGTCGTTATTTTGTGATAATCATCGTCGTTAATGTCGTCGTTATTATCGTCATTACCATCGTCGTTATCGTCCTTATTATCCTCATAATTATCGTCGTTAATATCGTCGTTATTTTGTCATAATCATCGTCGTTAATGTCGTCATATTATCGTCATTATCATCGTTGTTATCGTCCTTATTATCCTCATAATTATCGTCGTTAATATCGACGTTATTTTGTCATAATCATCGTCGTTTATATCGTCATTATCATCGTTGTTATCGTCCTTCTTATCCTCATAATTATCGTCGTTAATATCGTCGTTATTTTGTCATAATCATCGTCGTTAATGTCGTCGTTATTATCGTCATTATTTTCGTTGTTATCGTCATAATTATCATCGTTAATACCGTCGTTATTATTGTCATTATCTTCTTTTTATTGTCGTTATTATCGTCGTTAATATCGTCGTTATTATCGTCGTTAATATCGTCGTTAATATCGTCATTATCATCGTTGTTACCGTCCTTATTATCCTCATAATTATCGTCGTTAATATCGTCGTTATTTTGTCATAATCATCGTCCTTAATGTCGTCGTTATTATCGTCATTACCATCGTTGTTATCTTCCTTATTATACTCATAAGTATCGTCGTTAATATCGTCGTTATTTTTTCATAATCATCGTCGTTAATGTCGTCGTTATTATCGTCATTATCATCGTTGTTATCGTCCTTATTATCCTCATAATTATCGTCGTTAATATCGTCGTTATTTTGTCCTAATCATCGTTTGTTTATGTCGTCGTTATTATCGTCATTATCTTCGTTGTTATCGTCATAATTATCATCGTTAATATCGCTTTATTATTGTCATTATCTTCTTTTTATCGTCGTTATTATCGTCGTTAATATCGTCGTTATTATCGTCGTTATTATCGTCGTTAATATCGTCGTTAATATCGTCATTATCATCGTTGCTATCGTCGTTATTATCGTCGTTAATATCCTCGTTATTTTGTGATAATCATCGTCGTTAATATCGTCGTTATTATCGTCGTTATTATCGTCGTTAATATCGTCGTTAATTTTGTCATTATCATCGTTGTTATCGTCCTTATTATCCTCATAATTATCGTCGTTAATATCGTCGTTATTTTGTCATAATCATCGTCGTTAATGTCGTCGTTATTATCGTCAATACCATCGTTGTTATCGTCCTTATTATCCTCATAATTATCGTCGTTAATATCGTCGTTATTTTGTCATAATCATCGTCGTTAATGTCGTCATTATTATCGTCATTACCATCGTTGTTATCGTCCTTATTATCCTCATAATTATCGTCGTTAATATCGTCGTTATTTTGTCATAATCATCGTCGTTAATGTCGTCGTTATTATCGTCATTATCATCGTTGTTATCGTCCTTATTATCCTCATAATTATCGTCGTTATTATCGTCGTTATTATCGTCATTATCTTCGTTGTTATCGTCATAATTATCCTCATAATTATCGTCGTTAATATCGTCGTTATTTTGTCATAATCATCGTCGTTAATGTCGTCGTTATTATCGTCATTACCATCGTTGTTATCGTCCTTATTATCCTCATAATTATCGTCGATAATATCGTCGTTATTTTGTCATAATCATCGTCGTTAATGTCGTCGTTATTATCGTCATTATCTTCGTTGTTATCGTCCTTATTATCCTCATAATTATCGTCGTTAATATCGTCGTTATTTTGTGATAATCATCGTCGTTAATATCGTCGTTAATATCGTCGTTATTACCGTCGTTATTATCGTCGTTAATATCGTCATTATCATCGTTGTTATCTTCCTTATTATCCTCATAATTATCGTCGTTAATATCGTCGTTATTTTGTCATAATCATCGTCGTTAATGTCGTCATTATTATCGTCATTATCTTCGTTGTTATCGTCATAATTATCCTCATAATTATCGTCGTTAATATCGTCGTTATTTTGTCATAATCATCGTCGTTAATGTCGTCGTTATTATCGTCATTATCTTCGTTGTTATCGTCCTTATTATCCTCATAATTAACGTCGTTAATATCGTCGTTATTTTGTGATAATCATCGTCGTTCATGTCGTCGTTATTATCGTCATTACCATCGTTGTTATCGACCTTATTATCCTCATAATTATCGTCGTTAATATCGTAGTTATTTTGTGATAATCATCGTCGTTAATGTCGTCGTTATTATCGTCATTACCATCGTTGTTATCGTCCTTATTATCCTCATAATTATCGTCGTTAATATCGTCGTTATTTTGTCATAATCATCGTCGTTAATGTCGTCGTTATTATCGTCGTTATTATCGTCGTTAATATTGTCGTTATTTTGTGATAATCATCGTCGTTCATGTCGTCGTTATTATCGTCATTACCATCGTTGTTATCGACCTTATTATCCTCATAATTATCGTCGTTAATATCGTAGTTATTTTGTGATAATCATCGTCGTTAATGTCGTCGTTATTATCGTCATTACCATCGTTGTTATCGTCCTTATTATCCTCATAATTATCGTCGTTAATATCGTCGTTATTTTGTCATAATCATCGTCGTTAATGTCGTCGTTATTATCGTCATTATCTTCGTTGTTATCGTCATAATTATCATCGTTAATATCGTCGTTATTATTGTCATTATCTTCTTTTTATCGTCGTTATTATCGTCGTTAATATCGTCGTTATTATGGTCGTTATTATCTTCGTTATATCGTCGTTAATATCCTCGTTATTTTGTCATAATCATCGTCGTTAATATCGTCGTTATTATTGTCATTATCTTCTTTTTATCGTCGTTAATATCGTCGTTATTATCGTCGTTATTATCGTCGTTAATATCGTCATTATCATCGTTGTTATCTTCCTTATTATCCTCATAATTATCGTCGTTAATATCGTCGTTATTTTGTCATAATCATCGTCGTTAATGTCGTCGTTATTATCGTCATTATCTTCGTTGTTATCGTCATAATTATCCTCATAATTATCGTCATTAATATCGTCGTTATTTTGTCATAATCATCGTCGTTAATGTCGTCGTTATTATCGTCATTATCTTCGTTGTTATCGTCCTTATTATCCTCATAATTAACGTCGTTAATATCGTCGTTATTTTGTGTTAATCATCGTCGTTAATATCGTCGTTATTATCGTCGTTATTATCGTCGTTAATATCGTTGTTATTTTGTGATAATCATCGTCGTTCATGTCGTCGTTATTATCGTCATTACCATCGTTGTTATCGTCCTTATTATCCTCATAATTATCGTCGTTAATATCGTAGTTATTTTGTGATAAACATCGTCGTTGATGTCGTCGTTATTATCGTCATTACCATCGTTGTTATCGTCCTTATTATCCTCATAATTATCGTCGTTAATATCGTCGTTGTTTTGTCATAATCATCGTCGTTAATGTCGTCGTTATTATCGTCATTATCTTCGTTGTTATCGTCATAATTATCATCGTTAATATCGTCGTTATTATTGTCATTATCTTCTTTTTATCGTCGTTATTATCGTCGTTAATATCGTCGTTATTATCGTCGTTATTATCGTCGTTAATATCGTTGTTAATATCGTCATTATCATCGTTGTTATCGTCGTTATTATTGTCGTTAATATCTTAGATATTTTGACATAATCATCGTCGTTAATATCGTCGTTAATTTCGTCATTATCGTCGTTGTTATCGTCCTTATTATCCTCATAATTATCGTCGTTAATATCGTCGTTATTTTGTGATAATAATCGTCGTTAATATCGTCGTTATTATCGTCGTTAATATCGTCGTTAATTTCGTCATTATCATCGTTGTTATCGTCTTTATTATCCTCATAATTATCGTCGTTAATATCGTCGATATTTTGTGATAATCATCGTCGTTAATGTCGTCGTTATTATCGTCATTACCATCGTTGTTATCGTCCTTATTATCCTCATAATTATCGTCGTTAATATCGTCGTTATTTTGTCATAATCATCGTCGTTAATGTCGTCGTTATTATCGTCATTATCTTCGTTGTTATCGTCATAATTATCATCGTTAATATCGTCGTTATTATTGTCATTATCTTCTTTTTATCGTCGTTATTATCGTCGTTAATATCGTCGTTATTATCGTCGTTATTATCGTCGTTAATAACGTCGTTAATATCGTCATTATCATCGTTGTTATCGTCGTTATTATCGTCGTTAATATCCTCGTTATTTTGTCATAATCATCGTCGTTAATGTCGTCGTTATTATCGTCATTATCTTCGTTGTTATCGTCATAATTATCATCGTTAATATCGTCGTTATTATTGTCATTATCTTCTTTTTATCGTCGTTATTATCGTCGTTAATATCGTCGTTATTATCGTCGTTATTATCGTCGTTAATATCGTCGTTAATATCGTCATTATCATCGTTGTTATCGTCGTTATTATCGTCGTTAATATCCTCGTTATTTTGACATAATCATCGTCGTTAATATCGTCGTTAATTTCGTCATTATCGTCGTTGTTATCGTCATAATTATCATCGTTAATATCGTCGTTATTATTGTCATTATCTTCTTTTTATCGTCGATATTATCGTCGTTAATATCGTCGTTATTATGGTCGTTATTATCTTCGTTATATCGTCGTTAATATCCTCGTTATTTTGTCATAATCATCGTCGTTAATATCGTCGTTATTATTGTCATTATCTTCTTTTTATCGTCGTTAATATCGTCGTTATTATCGTCGTTAATATCGTCGTTATTATCGTTGTTATCTTCCTTATTATCCTCATAATTATCGTCGTTAATATCGTCGTTATTTTGTCATAATCATCGTCTTTAATGTCGTCGTTATTATCGTCATTATCTTCGTTTTTATCGTCATAATTATCCTCATAATTATCGTCGTTAATATCGTCGTTATTTTGTCATAATCATCGTCGTTAATGTCGTCGTTATTATCGTCATTATCTTCGTTGTTATCGTCCTTATTATCCTCATAATTAACGTTGTTAATATCGTCGTTATTTTGTGATAATCATCGTCGTTAATATCGTCGTTATTATCGTCGTTATTATCGTCGTTAATATCGTCGTTATTTTGTGATAATCATCGTCGTTAATGTCGTCGTTATTATCGTCATTACCATCGTTGTTATCGTCCGTATTATCCTCATAATTATCGTCGTTAATATCGTCGTTATTTTGTGATAATCATCGTCGTTAATGTCGTCGTTATTATCGTCATTACCATCGTTGTTATCGTCCTTATTATCCTCATAATTATCGTCGTTAATATCGTCGTTATTTTGTCATAATCATCGTTGTTAATGTCGTCGTTATTATCGTCATTATCTTCGTTGTTATCGTCATAATTATCATCGTTAATACCGTCGTTATTATTGTCATTATCTTCTTTTTATCGTCGTTATTATCGTCGTTAATATCGTCGTTATTATCGTCGTTAATATCGTCGTTAATATCGTCATTATCATCGTTGTTATCGTCCTTATTATCCTCATAATTATCGTCGTTAATATCGTCGTTATTTTGTTATAATCATCGTCGTTAATGTCGTCGTTATTATCGTCATTACCATCGTTGTTATCGTCCTTATTATCCGCATAATTATCGTCGTTAATATCGTCGTTGTTTTGTCATAATCATCGTCGTTAATGTCGTCGTTATTATCGTCATTATCTTCGTTGTTATCGTCACAATTATCATCGTTAATATCGTCGTTATTATTGTCATTATCTTCTTTTTATGGTCGTTATTATCGTCGTTAATATCGTCGTTATTATCGTCGTTATTATCGTCGTTAATATCGTCGTTAATATCGTCATTATCATCGTTGTTATCGTCGTTATTATCGTCGTTAATATCCTCGTTATTTTGTCATAATCATCGTCGTTAATGTCGTCGTAATTATCGTCATTATCTTCGTTGTTATCGTCCTTATTATCCTCATAATTAACGTCGTTAATATCGTCGTTATTTTGTGATAATCGTCGTCGTTAATATCGTCGTTATTATCGTCGTTATTATCGTCGTTAATATCGTCGTTATTTTATGATAATCATCGTCGTTAATGTCGTCGTTATTATCGCCATTACCATCGTTGTTATCGTCCTTATTATCCTCATAATTATCGTCGTCAATATCGTCGTTATTTTGTCATAATCATCGTCGTTAATGTCGTCGTTATTATCGTCATTATCTTCGTTGTTATCGTCATAGTTATCATCGTTAATATCGTCGTTATTATTGTCACTATCTTCTTTTTATCGTCGTTATTATCGTCGTTAATATCGTCGTTATTATCGTCGTTATTATCGTCGTTAATATCGTCGTTAATATCGTCATTATCATCGTTGTTATCGTCGTTATTATCGTCGTTAATATCCTCGTTATTTTGTCATAATCATCGTCTTTAATGTCGTCGTTATTATCGTCATTATATTCGTTGTTATCGTCCTTATTATCCTCATAATTAACGTCGTCAATATCGTCGTTATTTTGTCATAATCATCGTCGTTAATGTCGTCGTTATTATCGTCATTATCTTCGTTGTTATCGTCATAATTATCATCGTTAATATCGTCGTTATTATTGTCACTATCTTCTTTTTATCGTTGTTATTATCGTCGTTAATATCGTCGTTATTATCGTCGTTATTATCGTCGTTAATATCGTCGTTCATATTGTCATTATCATCGTTGTTATCGTCGTTATTATCGTCGTTAATATCCTCGTTATTTTGTCATAATCATCGTCTTTAATGTCGTCGTTATTATCGTCATTATCTTCGTTGTTATCGTCCTTATTATCCTCATAATTATCGTCGTTAATATCGTCGTTATTTTGTCATAATCATCGTCGTTAATGTCGTCGTTATTATCGTCATTATCATCGTTGTTATCGTCCTTATTATCCTCATAATTATCGTCGTTAATATCGTCGTTATTTTGTCATAATCATCGTCGTTTATATCGTCATTATCATCGTTGTTATCGTCCATATTATCCTCATAATTATCGTCGTTAATATCGTCGTTATTTTGTCATAATCATCGTCGTTAATGTCGTCGTTATTATCGTCATTATCTTCGTTGTTATCGTCATAATTATCATCGTTAATACCGTCGTTATTATTGTCATTATCTTCTTTTCATCGTCGTTATTATCGTCGTTAATGTCGTCGTTATTATCGTCATTACCATCGTTGTTATCGTCCTTATTATCCTCATAATTATCGTCATTAATATCGTCGTTATTTTGTGATAAACATCGTCGTTAATGTTGTCGTTATAATCGTCATTACCATCGTTGTTATCGTCCTTCTTATCCTCATAATTATCGTCGTTATTATCGTCATTATTTTGTCATAATCATCGTCGTTAATGTCGTCGTTATTATCGTCATTACCATCGTTGTTATCGTCCTTATTATCCTCATAATTATCGTCGTAATATCGTCATTATTTTGTGATAATCATCGTCGTTAATGTCGTCGTTATTATCGTCATTACCATCGTTGTTATCGTCCTTATTATCCTCATAATTATCGTCGTTAATATCGTCGTTATTTTGTCATAATCATCGTCGTTAATGTCGTCGTTATTATCGTCATTATCTTCGTTGTTATCGTCACAATTATCATCGTTAATATCGTCGTTATTATTGTCATTATCTTCTTTTTATCGTCGTTATTATCGTCGTTAATATCGTCGTTATTATCGTCGTTATTATCGTCGTTAATATCGTCGTTAATATCGTCATTATCATCGTTGTTATCGTCGTTATTATCGTCGTTAATATCCTCGTTATTTTGTCATAATCATCGTCGTTAATATCGTCGTTAATTTCGTCATTATCGTCGTTGTTATCATCCTTATTATCCTCATAATTATCGTCGTTAATATCTTCGTTATTTTGTGATTATCATCGTCGTTAATATCGTCGTTATTATTGTCGTTATTATCGTCTTTAATATCGTCGTTAATTTCGTCATTATCATCGTTGTTATCGTCCTTATTATCCTCATAAGTATCGTCGTTAATATCGTCGTTATTTTGTCATAATCATCGTCGTTTATATTATCATTATCATCGTTGTTATCGTCCTTATTATCCTCATAATTATCGTCGTTAATATCGTCGTTATTTTGTCATAATCATCGTCGTTAATGTCGTCGTTATTATCGTCATTACCATCGTTGTTATCGTCCTTATTATCCTCATAATTATCGTCGTTATTATCGTCATTATTTTGTGATAATCATCGTCGTTAATGTCGTCGTTATTATCGTCATTACCATCGTTGTTATCGTCCTTATTATCCTCATAATTATCGTCGTTAATATCGTCGTTATTTTGTCATAATCATCGTCGTTAATGTCGTCGTTATTATCGTCATTATCTTCGTTGTTATCGTCACAATTATCATCGTTAATATCGTCGTTATTATTGTCATTATCTTCTTTTTATCGTCGTTATTATCGTGGTTAATATCGTCGTTATTATCGGCGTTATTATCGTCGTTAATATCGTCGTTAATATCGTCATTATCATCGTTGTTATCGTCGTTATTATCGTCGTTAATATCCTCGTTATTTTATCATAATCATCGTCGTTAATATCGTCGTTAATTTCGCCATTATCGTCGTTGTTATCGTCCTTATTATCCTCATAATTATCGTCGTTAATATCGTCGTTATTTTGTGATAATCATCGTCGTTAATATCGTCGTTATTATCGTCGTTATTATCGTCTTTAATATCGTCGTTAATTTCGTCATTATCATCGTTGTTATCGTCCTTATTATCCTCATAATTATCGTCGTTAATATCGTCGTTATTTTGTGATAATCATCGTCGTTAATGTCGTCGTTATTATCGTCATTATCTTCGTTGTTATCTTCATAATTATCATCGTTAATACCGTCGTTATTATTGTCATTATCTTCTTTTTATCGTCGTTATTATCGTCGTTAATATCGTCGTTATTATCGTCGTTATTATCGTCGTTAATATCGTCGTTATTTTGTGATAATCATCGTCGTTCATGTCGTCGTTATTATCGTCATTACCATCGTTGTTATCGTCCTTATTATCCTCATAATTATCGTCGGTAATATCGTCGTTATTTTGTGATAATCATCGTCGTTAATGTCGTCGTTATTATCGTCATTACCATCGTTGTTATCGTCCTTATTATCCTCATAATTATCGTCGTTAATATCGTCGTTATTTTGTCATAATCATCGTCGTTAATGTCGTCGTTATTATCGTCATTATCTTCGTTGTTATCGTCATAATTATCATCGTTAATTTCGTCGTTATTATTGTCATTATCTTTTTTTTATCGTCGTTATTATCGTCGTTAATATCGTCGTTATTATCGTCGTTATTATCGTCGTTAATATCGTCGTTAATATCGTCATTATCATCGTTGTTATCGTCGTTATTATCGTCGTAAGTATCCTCTTTATTTTGACATAATCATCGTCGTTAATATCGTCGTTAATTTCGTCATTATCGTCGTTGTTATCGTCCTTATTATCCTCATAATTAACGTCGTTAATATCGTCGTTATTTTGTGATAATCATCGTCGTTAATATCGTCGTTATTTTGTGATAATCATCGTCGTTTATGTCGTCGTTATTATCGTCATTACCATCGTTGTTATCGTCCTTATTATGCTCATAATTATCGTCGTTAATATCGTCGTTATTTTGTGATAA
Source organism: Dolichovespula media (assembly GCA_911387685.1). Taxonomy (NCBI): domain Eukaryota; kingdom Metazoa; phylum Arthropoda; class Insecta; order Hymenoptera; family Vespidae; genus Dolichovespula; species Dolichovespula media. The sequence goes on along the minus strand of CAJVQJ010000012.1, from coordinate 415,935 downwards.
TCATCGTCGTTAATGTCGTCGTTATTATCGTCATTACCATCGTTGTTATCGTCCTTATTAACCTCATAATTAACGTCGTTAATATCGTCGTTATTTTGAGATAATCATCGTCGTTAATATCGTCGTTATTATCGTCGTTATTATCGTCGTTAATATCGTCGTTAATTTCGTCATTATCATCGTTGTTATCGTCCTTATTATCCTCATAATTATCGTCGTTAATATCGTCGTTATTTTGTGATAATCATCGTCGTAATTGTAGTCGTTATTATCGTCATTATCATCGTTGTTATCGTCCTTATTATCCTGATAATTATCGTCGTTAATATCGTCGTTATTTTGTCATAATCATCGTCGTTTATATCGTCATTATCATCGTTGTTATCGTCCTTATTATCCTCATAATTATCGTCGTCAATATCGTCGTTATTTTGTCATAATCAACGTCGTTAATGTCGTCGTTATTATCGTCATTATCTTCGTTGTTATCGTCATAATTATCATCGTTAATATCGTCGTTATTATTGTCACTATCTTCTTTTTATCGTCGTTATTATCGTCGTTAATATCGTCGTTATTATCGTTGTTATTATCGTCGTTAATATCGTCGTTCATATCGTCATTATCATCGTTGTTATCGTCGTTATTATCGTCGTTAATATCCTCGTTATTTTGTCATAATCATCGTCTTTAATGTCGTCGTTATTATCGTCATTATCTTCGTTGTTATCGTCCTTATTATCCTCATAATTAACGTCGTTAATATCGTAGTTATTTTGTGATAATCATCGTCGTTAATATCGTCGTTATTATCGTCGTTATTATCGTCGTTAATATCGTCGTTAATTTCGTCATTATCTTCATTGTTATCGTCCTTATTATCCTCATAATTATCGTCGTTAATATCGTCGTTATTTTGTGATAATCATCGTCGTTAATGTCGTCGTTATTATCGTCATTATCTTCGTTGTTATCTTCATAATTATCATCGTTAATACCGTCGTTATTATTGTCATTATCTTCTTTTTATCGTCGTTATTATCGTCGTTAATATCGTCGTTATTATCGTCGTTATTATCGTCGTTAATATCGTCGTTATTTTGTGATAATCATCGTCGTTCATGTCGTCGTTATTATCGTCATTACCATCGTTGTTATCGTCCTTATTATCCTCATAATTATCGTCGGTAATATCGTCGTTATTTTGTGATAATCATCGTCGTTAATGTCGTCGTTATTATCGTCATTACCATCGTTGTTATCGTCCTTATTATCCTCATAATTATCGTCGTTAATATCGTCGTTATTTTGTCATAATCATCGTCGTTAATGTCGTCGTTATTATCGTCATTATCTTCGTTGTTATCGTCATAATTATCATCGTTAATTTCGTCGTTATTATTGTCATTATCTTTTTTTTATCGTCGTTATTATCGTCGTTAATATCGTCGTTATTATCGTCGTTATTATCGTCGTTACTATCGTCGTTAATATCGTCATTATCATCGTTGTTATCGTCGTTATTATCGTCGTAAATATCCTCGTTATTTTGACATAATCATCGTCGTTAATATCGTCGTTAATTTCGTCATTATCGTCGTTGTTATCGTCCTTATTATCCTCATAATTAACGTCGTTAATATCGTCGTTATTTTGTGATAATCATCGTCGTTAATATCGTCGTTATTTTGTGATAATCATCGTCGTTTATGTCGTCGTTATTATCGTCATTACCATCGTTGTTATCGTCCTTATTATCCTCATAATTATCGTCGTTAATATCGTCGTTATTTTGTGATAATCATCGTCGTTAATGTCGTCGTTATTATCGTCATTACCATCGTTGTTATCGTCCTTATTAACCTCATAATTAACGTCGTTAATATCGTCGTTATTTTGAGATAATCATCGTCGTTAATATCGTCGTTATTATCGTCGTTATTATCGTCGTTAATATCGTCGTTAATTTCGTCATTATCATCGTTGTTATCGTCCTTATTATCCTCATAATTATCGTCGTTAATATCGTCGTTATTTTGTGATAATCATCGTCGTAATTGTAGTCGTTATTATCGTCATTATCATCGTTGTTATCGTCCTTATTATCCTGATAATTATCGTCGTTAATATCGTCGTTATTTTGTCATAATCATCGTCGTTTATATCGTCATTATCATCGTTGTTATCGTCCTTATTATCCTCATAATTATCGTCGTCAATATCGTCGTTATTTTGTCATAATCAACGTCGTTAATGTCGTCGTTATTATCGTCATTATCTTCGTTGTTATCGTCATAATTATCATCGTTAATATCGTCGTTATTATTGTCACTATCTTCTTTTTATCGCCGTTATTATCGTCGTTAATATCGTCGTTATTATCGTTGTTATTATCGTCGTTAATATCGTCGTTCATATCGTCATTATCATCGTTGTTATCGTCGTTATTATCGTCGTTAATATCCTCGTTATTTTGTCATAATCATCGTCTTTAATGTCGTCGTTATTATCGTCATTATCTTCGTTGTTATCGTCCTTATTATCCTCATAATTAACGTCGTTAATATCGTAGTTATTTTGTGATAATCATCGTCGTTAATATCGTCGTTATTATCGTCGTTATTATCGTCGTTAATATCGTCGTTAATTTCGTCATTATCTTCATTGTTATCGTCCTTATTATCCTCATAATTATCGTCGTTAATATCGTCGTTATTTTGTGATAATCATCGTCGTTAATGTCGTCGTTATTATCGTCATTACCATCGTTGTTATCTTCCTTATTATCCTCATAATTATCGTCGTTAATATCGTCGTTATTTTGTCATAATCATCGTCGTTAATGTCGTCATTATTATCGTCATTATCTTCGTTGTTATCGTCATAATTATCCTCATAATTATCGTCGTTAATATCGTCGTTATTTTGTCATAATCATCGTCGTTAATGTCGTCGTTATTATCGTCATTATCTTCGTTGTTATCGTCCTTATTATCCTCATAATTAACGTCGTTAATATCGTCGTTATTTTGTGATAATCATCGTCGTTAATATCGTCGTTATTATCGTCGTTATTATCGTCGTTAATATTGTCGTTATTTTGTGATAATCATCGTCGTTCATGTCGTCGTTATTATCGTCATTACCATCGTTGTTATCGTCCTTATTATCCTCATAATTATCGTCGGTAATATCGTCGTTATTTTGTGATAATCATCGTCGTTAATGTCGTCGTTATTATCGTCATTACCATCGTTGTTATCGTCCTTATTATCCTCATAATTATCGTCGTTAATATCGTCGTTATTTTGTCATAATCATCGTCGTTAATGTCGTCGTTATTATCGTCATTATCTTCGTTGTTATCGTCATAATTATCATCGTTAATTTCGTCGTTATTATTGTCATTATCTTCTTTTTATCGTCGTTATTATCGTCGTTAATATCGTCGTTATTATCGTCGTTATTATCGTCGTTAATATCGTCGTTAATATCGTCATTATCATCGTTGTTATCGTCGTTATTATCGTCGTAAATATCCTCGTTATTTTGACATAATCATCGTCGTTAATATCGTCGTTAATTTCGTCATTATCGTCGTTGTTATCGTCCTTATTATCCTCATAATTAACGTCGTTAATATCGTCGTTATTTTGTGATAATCATCGTCGTTAATATCGTCGTTATTATCGTCGTTATTATCGTCGTTAATATCGTCGTTATTTTGTGATAATCATCGTCGTTTATGTCGTCGTTATTATCGTCATTACCATCGTTGTTATCGTCCTTATTATCCTCATAATTATCGTCGTTAATATCGTCGTTATTTTGTGATAATCATCGTCGTTAATGTCGTCGTTATTATCGTCATTACCATCGTTGTTATCGTCCTTATTAACCTCATAATTAACGTCGTTAATATCGTCGTTATTTTGAGATAATCATCGTCGTTAATATCGTCGTTATTATCGTCGTTATTATCGTCGTTAATATCGTCGTTAATTTCGTCATTATCATCGTTGTTATCGTCCTTATTATCCTCATAATTATCGTCGTTAATATCGTCGTTATTTTGTGATAATCATCGTCGTAATTGTCGTCGTTATTATCGTCATTATCATCGTTGTTATCGTCCTTATTATCCTGATAATTATCGTCGTTAATATCGTCGTTATTTTGTCATAATCATCGTCGTTTATATCGTCATTATCATCGTTATTATCGTCCTTATTATCCTCATAATTATCGTCGTCAATATCGTCGTTATTTTGTCATAATCAACGTCGTTAATGTCGTCGTTATTATCGTCATTATCTTCGTTGTTATCGTCATAATTATCATCGTTAATATCGTCGTTATTATTGTCACTATCTTCTTTTTATCGTCGTTATTATCGTCGTTAATATCGTCGTTATTATCGTCGTTATTATCGTCGTTAATATCGTCGTTCATATCGTCATTATCATCGTTGTTATCGTCGTTATTATCGTCGTTAATATCCTCGTTATTTTGTCATAATCATCGTCTTTAATGTCGTCGTTATTATCGTCATTATCTTCGTTGTTATCGTCCTTATTATCCTCATAATTAACGTCGTTAATATCGTAGTTATTTTGTGATAATCATCGTCGTTAATATCGTCGTTATTATCGTCGTTATTATCGTCGTTAATATCGTCGTTAATTTCGTCATTATCTTCGTTGTTATCGTCCTTATTATCCTCATAATTATCGTCGTTAATATCGTCGTTATTTTGTGATAATCATCGTCGTTAATGTCGTCGTTATTATCGTCATTATCTTCGTTGTTATCGTCCTTATTATCCTCATAATTAACGTCGTTAATATCGTCGTTATTTTGTGATAATCATCGTCGTTAATATCGTCGTTATTATCGTCGTTATTATCGTCGTTAATATTGTCGTTATTTTGTGATAATCATCGTCGTTCATGTCGTCGTTATTATCGTCATTACCATCGTTGTTATCGTCCTTATTATCCTCATAATTATCGTCGTTAATATCGTAGTTATTTTGTGATAATCATCGTCGTTAATGTCGTCGTTATTATCGTCATTACCATCGTTGTTATCGTCCTTATTATCCTAAAAATTATCGTCGTTAATATCGTCGTTATTTTGTCATAATCATCGTCGTTAATGTCGTCGTTATTATCGTCATTATCTTCGTTGTTATCGTCATAATTATCATCGTTAATATCGTCGTTATTATTGTCATTATCTTCTTTTTATCGTCGTTATTATCGTCGTTAATATCGTCGTTATTATCGTCGTTATTATCGTCGTTAATATCGTCGTTAATATCGTCATTATCATCGTTGTTATCGTCGTTATTATCGTCGTTAATATCCTCGTTATTTTGACATAATCATCGTCGTTAATATCGTCGTAAATTTCGTCATTATCGACGTTGTTATCGTCATAATTATCATCGTTAATATCGTCGTTATTATTGTCATTATCTTCTTTTTATCGTCGTTATTATCGTCGTTAATATCGTCGTTATTATGGTCGTTATTATCTTCGTTATATCGTCGTTAATATCCTCGTTATTTTGTCATAATCATCGTCGTTAATATCGTCGTTATTATTGTCATTATCTTCTTTTTATCGTCGTTAATATCGTCGTTATTATCGTCGTTATTATCGTCGTTAATATCGTCGTTATTATCGTTGTTATCTTCCTTATTATCCTCATAATTATCGTCGTTAATATCGTCGTTATTTTGTCATAATCATCGTCTTTAATGTCGTCGTTATTATCGTCATTATCTTCGTTTTTATCGTCATAATTATCCTCATAATTATCGTCGTTAATATCGTCGTTATTTTGTCATAATCATCGTCGTTAATGTCGTCGTTATTATCGTCATTATCTTCGTTGTTATCGTCCTTATTATCCTCATAAATAACGTTGTTAATATCGTCGTTATTTTGTGATAATCATCGTCGTTAATATCGTCGTTATTATCGTCGTTATTATCGTCGTTAATATCGTCGTTATTTTGTGATAATCATCGTCGTTAATGTCGTCGTTATTATCGTCATTACCATCGTTGTTATCGTCCGTATTATCCTCATAATTATCGTCGTTAATATCGTCGTTATTTTGTGATAATCATCGTCGTTAATGTCGTCGTTATTATCGTCATTTCCATCGTTGTTATCGTCCTTATTATCCTCATAATTATCGTCGTTAATATCGTCGTTATTTTGTCATAATCATCGTTGTTAATGTCGTCGTTATTATCGTCATTATCTTCGTTGTTATCGTCATAATTATCATCGTTAATATCGTCGTTATTATTGTCACTATCTTCTTTTTATCGTCGTTATTATCGTCGTTAATATCGTCGTTATTATCGTCGTTATTATCGTCGTTAATATCGTCGTTCATATTGTCATTATCATCGTTGTTATCGTCGTTATTATCGTCGTTAATATCCTCGTTATTTTGTCATAATCATCGTCTTTAATGTCGTCGTTATTATCGTCATTATCTTCGTTGTTATCGTCCTTATTATCCTCATAATTATCGTCGTTAATATCGTCGTTATTTTGTCATAATCATCGTCGTTAATGTCGTCGTTATTATCGTCATTATCATCGTTGTTATCGTCCTTATTATCCTCATAATTATCGTCGTTAATATCGTCGTTATTTTGTCATAATCATCGTCGTTTATATCGTCATTATCATCGTTGTTATCGTCCATATTATCCTCATAATTATCGTCGTTAATATCGTCGTTATTTTGTCATAATCATCGTCGTTAATGTCGTCGTTATTATCGTCATTATCTTCGTTTTTATCGTCATAATTATCATCGTTAATACCGTCGTTATTATTGTCATTATCTTCTTTTTATCGTCGTTATTATCGTCGTTAATGTCGTCGTTATTATCGTCATTACCATCGTTGTTAGCGTCCTTATTATCCTCATAATTATCGTCATTAATATCGTCGTTATTTTGTGATAAACATCGTCGTTAATGTTGTCGTTATTATCGTCATTACCATCGTTGTTATCGTCCTTCTTATCCTCATAATTATCGTCGTTATTTTCGTCATTATTTTGTCATAATCATCGTCGTTAATGTCGTCGTTATTATCGTCATTACCATCGTTGTTATCGTCCTTATTATCCTCATAATTATCGTCGTAATATCGTCATTATTTTGTGATAATCATCGTCGTTAATGTCGTCGTTATTATCGTCATTACCATCGTTGTTATCGTCCTTATTATCCTCATAATTATCGTCGTTAATATCGTCGTTATTTTGTCATAATCATCGTCGTTAATGTCGTCGTTATTATCGTCATTATCTTCGTTGTTATCGTCACAATTATCATCGTTAATATCGTCGTTATTATTGTCATTATCTTCTTTTTATCGTCGTTATTATCGTCGTTAATATCGTCGTTATTATCGTCGTTATTATCGTCGTTAATATCGTCGTTAATATCGTCATTATCATCGTTGTTATCGTCGTTATTATCGTCGTTAATATCCTCGTTATTTTGTCATAATCATCGTCGTTAATATCGTAGTTAATTTCGTCATTATCGTCGTTGTTATCATCCTTATTATCCTCATAATTATCGTCGTTAATATCTTCGTTATTTTGTGATTATCATCGTCGTTAATATCGTCGTTATTATTGTCGTTATTATCGTCTTTAATATCGTCGTTAATTTCGTCATTATCATCGTTGTTATCGTCCTTATTATCCTCATAAGTATCGTCGTTAATATCGTCGTTATTTTGTCATAATCATCGTCGTTTATATTATCATTATCATCGTTGTTATCGTCCTTATTATCCTCATAAATATCGTCGTTAATATCGTCGTTATTTTGTCATAATCATCGTCGTTAATGTCGTCGTTATTATCGTCATTATCTTCGTTGTTATCGTCATAATTATCATCGTTAATACCGTCGTTATTATTGTCATTATCTTCTTTTTATCGTCGTTATTATCGTCGTTAATATCGTCGTTATTATCGTCGTTAATATCGTCGTTAATATCGTCATTATCGTCGTTGTTATCGTCCTTATTATCATCATAATTATCGTCATTAATATCGTCGTTATTTTGTGATAAACATCGTCGTTAATGTTGTCGTTATTATCGTCATTACCATCGTTGTTATCGTCCTTATTATCCTCATAATTATCGTCGTTATTATCGTCATTATTTTGTCATAATCATCGTCGTTAATGTCGTCGTTATTATCGTCATTACCATCGTTGTTATCGTCCTTATTATCCTCATAATTATCGTCGTTATTATCGTCATTATTTTGTGATAATCATCGTCGTTAATGTCGTCGTTATTATCGTCATTACCATCGTTGTTATCGTCCTTATTATCCTCATAATTATCGTCGTTAATATCGTCGTTATTTTGTCATAATCATCGTCGTTAATGTCGTCGTTATTATCGTCATTATCTTCGTTGTTATCGTCACAATTATCATCGTTAATATCGTCGTTATTATTGTCATTATCTTCTTTTTATCGTCGTTATTATCGTGGTTAATATCGTCGTTATTATCGGCGTTATTATCGTCGTTAATATCGTCGTTAATATCGTCATTATCATCGTTGTTATCGTCGTTATTATCGTCGTTAATATCCTCGTTATTTTATCATAATCATCGTCGTTAATATCGTCGTTAATTTCGTCATTATCGTCGTTGTTATCGTCCTTATTATCCTCATAATTATCGTCGTTAATATCGTCGTTATTTTGTGATAATCATCGTCGTTAATATCGTCGTTATTATCGTCGTTATTATCGTCTTTAATATCGTCGTTAATTTCGTCATTATCGTCGTTGTTATCGTCCTTATTATCCTCATAATTATCGTCGTTAATATCGTCGTTATTTTGTGATAATCATCGTCGTTAATGTCGTCGTTAATATCGTCATTATCTTCGTTGTTATCTTCATAATTATCATCGTTAATACCGTCGTTATTATTGTCATTATCTTCTTTTTATCGTCGTTATTATCGTCGTTAATATCGTCGTTATTATCGTCGTTATTATCGTCGTTAATATCGTCGTTATTTTGTGATAATCATCGTCGTTCATGTCGTCGTTATTATCGTCATTACCATCGTTGTTATCGTCCTTATTATCCTCATAATTATCGTCGTTAATATCGCCGTTATTTTGTCATAATCATCGTCGTTAATGTCGTCGTTATTATCGTCATTATCTTCGTTGTTATCGTCATAATTATCATCGTTAATTTCGTCGTTATTATTGTCATTATCTTCTTTTTATCGTCGTTATTATCGTCGTTAATATCGTCGTTATTATCGTCGTTATTATCGTCGTTAATATCGTCGTTAATATCGTCATTATCATCGTTGTTATCGTCGTTATTATCGTCGTAAATATCCTCGTTATTTTGACATAATCATCGTCGTTAATATCGTCGTTAATTTCGTCATTATCGTCGTTGTTATCGTCCTTATTATCCTCATAATTAACGTCGTTAATATCGTCGTTATTTTGTGATAATCATCGTCGTTAATATCGTCGTTATTATCGTCGTTATTATCGTCGTTAATATCGTCGTTATTTTGTGATAATCATCGTCGTTTATGTCGTCGTTATTATCGTCATTACCATCGTTGTTATCGTCCTTATTATCCTCATAATTATCGTCGTTAATATCGTCGTTATTTTCTGATAATCATCGTCGTTAATGTCGTCGTTATTATCGTCATTACCATCGTTGTTATCGTCCTTATTATCCTCATAATTAACGTCGTTAATATCGTCGTTATTTTGAGATAATCATCGTCGTTAATATCGTCGTTATTATCGTCGTTATTATCGTCGTTAATATCGTCGTTAATTTCGTCATTATCATCGTTGTTATCGTCCTTATTATCCTCATAATTATCGTCGTTAATATCGTCGTTATTTTGTGATAATCATCGTCGTTAATGTCGTCGTTATTATCGTCATTACCATCGTTGTTATCGTCCTTATTATCCTCATAATTATCGTCGTTAATATCGTCGTTATTTTGTCATAATCATCGTCGTTAATGTCGTCGTTATTATCGTCATTATCTTCGTTGTTATCGTCATAATTATCATCGTTAATTTCGTCGTTATTATTGTCATTATCTTCTTTTTATCGTCGTTATTATCGTCGTTAATATCGTCGTTATTATCGTCGTTATTATCGTCGTTAATATCGTCGTTAATATCGTCATTATCATCGTTGTTATCGTCGTTATTATCGTCGTAAATATCCTCGTTATTTTGACATAATCATCGTCGTTAATATCGTCGTTAATTTCGTCATTATCGTCGATGTTATCGTCCTTATTATCCTCATAATTAACGTCGTTAATATCGTCGTTATTTTGTGATTATCATCGTCGTTAATATCGTCGTTATTATCGTCGTTATTATCGTCGTTAATATCGTCGTTATTTTGTGATAATCATCGTCGTTTATGTCGTCGTTATTATCGTCATTACCATCGTTGTTATCGTCCTTATTATCCTCATAATTATCGTCGTTAATATCGTCGTTATTTTGTGATAATCATCGTCGTTAATGTCGTCGTTATTATCGTCATTACCATCGTTGTTATCGTCCTTATTATCCTCATAATTAACGTCGTTAATATCGTCGTTATTTTGAGATAATCATCGTCGTTAATATCGTCGTTATTATCGTCGTTATTATCGTCGTTAATATCGTCGTTAATTTCGTCATTATCATCGTTGTTATCGTCCTTATTATCCTCACAATTATCGTCGTTAATATCGTCGTTATTTTGTGATAATCATCGTCGTAATTGTCGTCGTTATTATCGTCATTATCATCGTTGTTATCGTCCTTATTATCCTGATAATTATCGTCGTTAATATCGTCGTTATTTTGTCATAATCATCGTCGTTTATATCGTCATTATCATCGTTGTTATCGTCCTTATTATCCTCATAATTATCGTCGTCAATATCGTCGTTATTTTGTCATAATCATCGTCGTTAATGTCGTCGTTATTATCGTCATTATCTTCGTTGTTATCGTCATAATTATCATCGTTAATATCGTCGTTATTATTGTCACTATCTTCTTTTTATCGTCGTTATTATCGTCGTTAATATCGTCGTTATTATCGTCGTTATTATCGTCGTTAATATCGTCGTTCATATCGTCATTATCATCGTAGTTATCGTCGTTATTATCGTCGTTAATATCCTCGTTATTTTGTCATATTCATCGTCTTTAATGTCGTCGTTATTATCGTCATTATCTTCCTTGTTATCGTCCTTATTATCCTCATAATTAACGTCGTTAATATCGTAGTTATTTTGTGATAATCATCGTCGTTAATATCGTCGTTATTATCGTCGTTATTATCGTCGTTAATATCGTCGTTAATTTCGTCATTATCTTCGTTGTTATCGTCCTTATTATCCTCATAATTATCGTCGTTAATATCGTCGTTATTTTGTGATAATCATCGTCGTTAATGTCGTCGTTATTATCGTCATTACCATCGTTGTTATCGTCCTTATTATCCTCATAATTATCGTCGTTAATATCGTCGTTATTTTGTGATAATCATCGTCGTTAATATCGTCGTTATTATCGTCGTTATTATCGTCGTTAATATCGTCGTTATTTTGTGATAATCATCGTCGTTCATGTCGTCGTTATTATCGTCATTACCATCGTTGTTATCTTCCTTATTATCCTCATAATTATCGTCGATAATATCGTCGTTATTTTGTGATAATCGTCGTCGTTAATATCGTCGTTATTATCGTCGTTAATATCGTCGTTATTTTATGATAATCATCGTCGTTAATGTCGTCGTTATTATCGTCATTACCATCGTTGTTATCGTCCTTATTATCCTCATAATTATCGTCGTCAATATCGTCGTTATTTTGTCATAATCATCGTCGTTAATGTCGTCGTTAATATCGTCATTATCTTCGTTGTTATCGTCATAATTATCATCGTTAATATCGTCGTTATTATTGTCACTATCTTCTTTTTATCGTCGTTATTATCGTCGTTAATATCGTCGTTATTATCGTCGTTATTATCGTCGTTAATATCGTCGTTAATGTCGTCATTATCATCGTTGTTATCGTCGTTATTATTGTCGTTAATATCCTCGTTATTTTGTCATAATCATCGTCTTTAATGTCGTCGTTATTATCGTCATTATCTTCGTTGTTATCGTCCTTATTATCCTCATAATTAACGTCGTTAATATCGTCGTTATTTTGTGATAATCATCGTCGTTAATATCGTCGTTATTATCGTCGTTATTATCATCGTTAATATCGTCGTTAATTTAGTCATTATCATCGTTGTTATCGTCCTTATTATCCTCATAATTATCGTCGTTAATATCGTCGTTATTTTGTCATAATCATCGTCGTTAATGTCGTCGTTATTATCGTCATTATCTTCGTTGTTATCGTACTTATTATCCTCATAATTATCGTCGTTAATATCGTCGTTATTTTGTCATAATCATCGTCGTTAATGTCGTCGTTATTATCGTCATTATCATCGTTGTTATCGTCCTTATTATCCTCATAATTATCGTCGTTAATATCGTCGTTATTTTGTCATAATCATCGTCGTTAATGTCGTCGTTATTATCGTCATTATCTTCGTTGTTATCGTCATAATTATCATCGTTAATTTCGTCGTTATTATTGTCATTATCTTCTTTTTATCGTCGTTATTATCGTCGTTAATATCGTCGTTATTATCGTCGTTATTATCGTCGTTAATATCGTCGTTAATATCGTCATTATCATCGTTGTTATCGTTGTCATTATCGTCGTTAATATCCTCGTTATTTTGTCATCATCATCGTCGTTAATATCGTCGTTAATTTCGTCATTATCGTCGTTGTTATCGTCCTTATTATCCTCATAATTATCGTCGTTAATATCGTCGTTATTTTGTGATAATCATCGTCGTTAATATCGTCGTTATTATCGTCGTTATTATCGTCGTTAATATCGTCGTTATTTTGTCATAATCATCGTCGTTAATGTCGTCGTTATTATCGTCATTATCTTCGTTGTTATCGTCCTTATTATCCTCATAATTATCGTCGTTAATATCGTCGTTATTTTGTCATAATCATCGTCGTTAATGTCGTCGTTATTATCGTCATTATCATCGTTGTTATCGTCCTTATTATCCTCATAATTATCGTCGTTAATATCGTCGTTATTTTGTCATAATCATCGTCGTTTATATCGTCATTATCATCGTTGTTATCGTCCTTATTATCCTCATAATTATCGTCGTTAATATCGTCGTTATTTTGTCATAATCATCGTCGTTAATGTCGTCGTTATTCTCGTCATTATCTTCGTTGTTATCGTCATAATTATTATCGTTAATACCGTCGTTATTATTGTCATTATCTTCTTTTTATCGTCGTTATTATCGTCGTTAATATCGTCGTTATTATCGTCGTTAATATCGTCGTTAATATCGTCATTATCGTCGTTGTTATCGTCCTTATTATCATCATAATTATCGTCATTAATATCGTCGTTATTTTGTGATAAACATCGTCGTTAATGTTGTCGTTATTATCGTCATTACCATCGTTGTTATCGTCCTTATTATCCTCATAATTATCGTAGTTAATATCGTCGTTATTTTGTCATAATCATCGTCGTTTATATCGTCATTATCTTTGTTGTTATCGTCCTTATTATCCTCATAATTATCGTCGTTAATATCGTCGTTATTTTGTCATAATCATCGTCGTTAATGTCGTCGTTATTATCGTCATTATCTTCGTTGTTATCGTCATAACTATCATCGTTAATACCGTCGTTATTATTGTCTTTATCTTCTTTTTATCGTCGTTAATATCGTCGTTAATATCGTCGTTATTATCGTCGTTAATATCGTCGTTAATATCGTCATTATCGTCGTTGTTATCGTCCTTATTATCATCATAATTATCGTCGTTAATATCGTCGTTATTTTGTCATAATCATCGTCGTTAATGTCGTCGTTATTATCGTCATTATCATCGTTGTTATCGTCCTTATTATCCTCATAATTATCGTCGTTAATATCGTCGTTATTTTGTCATAATCATCGTCGTTAATGTCGTCGTTATTATCGTCATTACCATCGTTGTTATCTTCCTTATTATCCTCATAATTAACGTCGTTAATATCGTCGTTATTTTGAGATAATCATCGTCGTTAATATCGTCGTTATTATCGTCGTTATTATCGTCGTTAATATCGTCGTTAATTTCGTCATTATCATCGTTGTTATCGTCCTTATTATCCTCATAATTATCGTCGTTAATATCGTCGTTATTTTGTGATAATCATCGTCGTAATTGTCGTCGTTATTATCGTCATTATCATCGTTGTTATCGTCCTTATTATCCTGATAATTATCGTCGTTAATATCGTCGTTATTTTGTCATAATCATCGTCGTTTATATCGTCATTATCATCGTTGTTATCGTCCTTATTATCCTCATAATTATCGTCGTCAATATCGTCGTTATTTTGTCATAATCATCGTCGTTAATGTCGTCGTTATTATCGTCATTATCTTCGTTGTTATCGTCATAATTATCATCGTTAATATCGTCGTTATTATTGTCACTATCTTCTTTTTATCGTCGTTATTATCGTCGTTAATATCGTCGTTATTATCGTCGTTATTATCGTCGTTAATATCGTCGTTCATATCGTCATTATCATCGTTGTTATCGTCGTTATTATCGTCGTTAATATCCTCGTTATTTTGTCATAATCATCGTCTTTAATGTCGTCGTTATTATCGTCATTATCTTCGTTGTTATCGTCCTTATTATCCTCATAATTAACGTCGTTAATATCGTAGTTATTTTGTGATAATCATCGTCGTTAATATCGTCGTTATTATCGTCGTTATTATCGTCGTTAATATCGTCGTTAATTTCGTCATTATCTTCGTTGTTATAGTCCTTATTATCCTCATAATTATCGTCGTTAATATCGTCGTTATTTTGTGATAATCATCGTCGTTAATGTCGTCGTTATTATCGTCATTACCATCGTTGTTATCGTCCTTATTATCCTCATAATTATCGTCGTTAATATCGTCGTTATTTTGTCATAATCATCGTCGTTATTATCGTCATTATCATCGTTGTTATCGTCGTTATTATCCTCATAATTATCGTCGTTAATATCGTCGTTATTTTGTCATAATCATCGTCGTTAATGTCGTCGTTATTATCGTCATTATCTTCGTTGTTATCGTCATAATTATCATCGTTAATGTCGTCGTTATTATTGTGATTATCTTCTCTTTATCGTCGTTATTATCGTCGTTAATATCGTCGTTTTTATCGTCGTCAATATCGTCGTTAATATCGTCATTATCATCGTTGTTATCGTCCTTATTATCCTCATAATTATCGTCGTTAATATCGTCGTTATTTTGTGATAATCATCGTCGTTAATGTTGTCGTTATTATCGTCATTACCATCGTTGTTATCGTCCTAATTATCCTCATAATTATCCTTGTTAATATCGTCGTTATTTTGTCATAATCATCGTCGTTAATGTCGTCGTTATTATCGTCATTATCTTCGTTGTTATCGTCATAATTATGCTCATAATTATCGTCGTTAATATCGTCGTTATTTTGTCATAATCATCGTCGTTAATGTCGTCGTTATTATCGTCATTATCTTCGTTGTTATCGTCATAATTATCCTCATAATTATCGTCGTTAATATCGTCGTTATTTTGTCATAATCATCGTCGTTAGTGTCGTCGTTATTATCGTCATTATCTTCGTTGTTATCGTCATAATTATCCTCATAATTATCGTCGTTAATATCGTCGTTATTTTGTCATAATCATCGTCGTTAATGTCGTCGTTATTATCGTCATTATTTTCGTTGTTATCGTCATAATTATCCTCATAATTATCGTCGTTAATATCGTCGATATTTTGTCATAATCATCGTCGTTAGTGTCGTCGTTATTATCGTCATTATCTTCGTTGTTATCGTCATAATTATCCTCATAATTATCGTCGTTAATATCGTCATTATTTTGTCATAATCATCGTCGTTAATGTCGTCGTTATTATCGTCATTATTTTCGTTGTTATCGTCCTTATTATCCTCATAATTAACGTCGTTAATATCGTCGTTATTTTGTGATAATCATCGTCGTTAATATCGTCGTTATTATCGTCGTTATTATCGTCGTTAATATCGTCGTTATTTTGTCATAATCATCGTCTTTAATGTCGTCGTTATTATCGTCATTATCTTCGTTGTTATCGTCCTTATTATCCTCATAATTAACGTCGTTAATATCGTCGTTATTTTGTGATAATCATCGTCGTTAATGTCGTCGTTATTATCGTCATTATCTTCGTTGTTATCGTCCTTATTATCCTCATAATTAACGTCGTTAATATCGTCGTTATTTTGTGATAATCATCGTCGTTAATATCGTCGTTATTATCGTCGTTATTATCGTCGTTAATATCGTCGTTATTTTGTGATAATCATCGTCGTTAATGTTGTCGCTATTATCGTAATTACCATCGTTGTTATCGTCCTGATTATCCTCATAATTATCGTCGTTAATATCGTCGTTATTTTGTGATAATCATCGTCGTTAATGTCGTCGTTATTATTGTCATTATCTTCGTTGTTATCGTCATAATTATCATCGTTAATACCGTCGTTATTATTGTCATTATCTTCTTTTTATCGTCGTTATTATCGTCGTTAATATCGTCGTTATTATCGTCGTTAATATCGTCGTTAATATCGTCGTTAATATCGTCATTATCATCGTTGTTATCGTCGTTATTATCGTCGTTAATATCCTCGTTATTTTGTCATAATCATCGTCGTTAATGTCGTCGTTATTATCGTCATTATCTTCGTTGTTATCGTCCTTATTATCCTCATAATTAACGTCGTTAATATCGTCGTTATTTTGTGATAATCATCGTCGTTAATATCGTCGTTGTTATCGTCCTTATTATCCTCATAATTATCGTCGTTAATATCGTCGTTATTTTGTCATAATCATCGTCGTTAATGTCGTCGTTATTATCGTCATTATCTTCGTTGTTATCGTCCTTATTATCCTCATAATTAACGTCGTTAATATCGTCGTTATTTTGTGATAATCATCGTCGTTAATATCGTCGTTATTATCGTCGTTATTATCGTCGTTAATATCGTCGTTATTTTGTGATAATCATCGTCGTTAATGTCGTCGTTATTATCGTCATTACCATCGTTGTTATCGTCCTTATTATCCTCATAATTATCGTCATTAATATCGTCGTTATTTTGTCATAATCATCGTCGTTAATGTCGTCGTTATTATCGTCATTATCATCGTTGTTATCGTCCTTATTATCCTCATAATTATCGTCGTTAATATCGTCGTTATTTTGTCATAATCATCGTCGTTAATGTCGTCGTTATTATCGTCATTATCTTCGTTGTTATCGTCATAATTATCATCTTTAATATCGTCGTTATTATTGTCATTATCTTCTTTTTATCGTCGTTATTATCGTCGTTAATATCGACGTTATTATCGTCGTTATTATCGTCGTTAATATCGTCGTTAATATCGTCATTATCATAGTTGTTATCGTCGTTATTATCGTCGTTATATCCTCGTTATTTTGTCATAATCATCGTCGTTAATGTCGTCGTTATTATCGTCATTATCTTCGTTGTTATCGTCCTTATTATCCTCATAATTAACGTCGTTAATATCGTCGTTATTTTGTGATAATCATCGTCGTTAATATCGTCGTTATTATCGTCGTTATTATCGTCGTTAATATCGTCGTTATTTTGTGATAATCATCGTCGTTAATGTTGTCGCTATTATCGTAATTACCATCGTTGTTATCGTCCTGATTATCCTCATAATTATCGTCGTTAATATCGTCGTTATTTTGTGATAATCATCGTCGTTAATGTCGTCGTTATTATTGTCATTATCTTCGTTGTTATCGTCATAATTATCATCGTTAATACCGTCGTTATTATTGTCATTATCTTCTTTTTATTGTCGTTATTATCGTCGTTAATATCGTCGTTATTATCGTCGTTATTATCGTCGTTAATATCGTCGTTAATATCGTCATTATCATCGTTGTTATCGTCGTTATTATCGTCGTTAATATCCTCGTTATTTTGTCATAATCATCGTCGTTAATGTCGTCGTTATTATCGTCATTATCTTCGTTGTTATCGTCCTTATTATCCTCATAATTAACGTCGTTAATATCGTCGTTAATTTGTGATAATCATCGTCGTTAATATCGTCTTTATTAACGTCGTTATTATCGTCGTTAATATCGTCGTTATTTTGTGATAATCATCGTCGTTAATGTCGTCGTTATTATCGTCATTACCATCGTTGTTATCGTCCTTATTATCCTCATAATTATCGTCGTTAATATCGTCGTTATTTTGTCATAATCATCGTCGTTAATGTCGTCGTTATTATCGTCATTATCATCGTTGTTATCGTCCTTATTATCCTCATAATTATCGTCATTAATATCGTCGTTTTTTTGTGATAATCATCGTCGTTAATGTCGTCGTTATTATCGTCATTATCTTCGTTGTTATCGTCCTTATTATCCTCATAATTAACGTCGTTAATATCGTCGTTAATTTGTGATAATCATCGTCGTTAATATCGTCTTTATTATCGTCGTTATTATCGTCGTTAATATCGTCGTTATTTTGTGATAATCATCGTCGTTAATGTCGTCGTTATTATCGTCATTACCATCGTTGTTATCGTCCTTATTATCCTCATAATTATCGTCGTTAATATCGCCGTTATTTTGTCATAATCATCGTCGTTAATGTCGTCGTTATTATCGTCATTATCATCGTTGTTATCGTCCTTATTATCCTCATAATTATCGTCGTTAATATCGTCGTTTTTTTGTTATAATCATCGTCGTTAATGTCGTCGTTATTATCGTCATTATCTTCGTTGTTATCGTCCTTATTATCCTCATAATTAACGACGTTTATATCGTCGTTATTTTGTGATAATCATCGTCGTTATTATCGTCGTTAATATCGTCGTTATTTTGTCATAATCATCGTCGTTAATGTCGTCGTTATTATCGTCATTATATTCGTTGTTATCGTCCTTATTATCCTCATAATTAACGTCGTTAATATCGTCGTTATTTTGTGATAATCATCGTTGTTAATATCGTCGTTATTATCGTCGTTATTATCGTCGTTATTATCGTCGTTAATATCGTCGTTATTTTGTGATAATCATCGTCGTTAATGTCGTCGTTATTATCGTCATTACCATCGTTGTTATCGTCCTTATTATCCTCATAATTATCGTCGTTAATATCGTCGTTATTTTGTCATAATCATCGTCGTTAATGTCCTCGTTAATATCGTCATTATCTTCGTTGTTATCGTCATAATTAACATCGTTAATACCGTCGTTATTATTGTCATTATCTTCTTTTTATCGTCGTTATTATCGTCGTTAATATCGTCGTTATTATCGTCGTTATTATCGTCGTTAATATCGTCGTTAATATCGTCATTATCATCGTTGTTATCGTCCTTATTATCCTCATAATTATCGTCGTTAATATCGTCGTTATTTTGTGATAATCATCGTCGTTAATGTTGTCGTTATTATCGTCATAACCATCGTTGTTATCGTTCTTATTATCCTCATAATTATCGTCGTTAATATCGTCGTTATTTTGTGAAAATCATCGTCGTTAATGTCGTCGTTATTATCGTCATTATCTTCGTTGTTATCGTCATAATTATCATCGTTAATACCGTCGTTATTATTGTCATTATCTTCTTTTTATCGTCGTTATTATCGTCGTTAATATCGTCGTTATTATCGTCGTTATTATCGTCGTTAATATCGTCGTTAATATCGTCATTATCATCGTTGTTATCGTCGTTATTATCGTCGTTAATGTCCTCGTTATTTTGTCATAATCATCGTCGTTAATGTCGTCGTTATTATCGTCGTTATTATCGTCGTTAATATCGTCGTTATTTTGTCATAATCATCGTCGTTAATGTCGTCGTTATTATCGTCATTATCTTCGTTGTTATCGTCCTTATTATCCTCATAATTATCGTCGTTAATATCGTCGTTATTTTGTCATAATCATCGTCGTTAATGTCGTCGTTATTATCGTCATTATCTTCGTTGTTATCGTCCTTATTATCCTCATAATTAACGACGTTTATATCGTCGTTATTTTGTGATAATCATCGTCGTTATTATCGTCGTTAATATCGTCGTTATTTTGTGATAATCATCGTCGTAATTGTCGTCGTTATTATCGTCATTATCATCGTTGTTATCGTCCTTATTATCCTGATAATTATCGTCGTTAATATCGTCGTTATTTTGTCATAATCATCGTCGTTTATATCGTCATTATCATCGTTGTTATCGTCCTTATTATCCTCATAATTATCGTCGTCAATATCGTCGTTATTTTGTCATAATCATCGTCGTTAATGTCGTCGTTATTATCGTCATTATCTTCGTTGTTATCGTCATAATTATCATCGTTAATATCGTCGTTATTATTGTCACTATCTTCTTTTTATCGTCGTTATTATCGTCGTTAATATCGTCGTTATTATCGTCGTTATTATCGTCGTTAATATCGTCGTTCATATCGTCATTATCATCGTAGTTATCGTCGTTATTATCGTCGTTAATATCCTCGTTATTTTGTCATATTCATCGTCTTTAATGTCGTCGTTATTATCGTCATTATCTTCCTTGTTATCGTCCTTATTATCCTCATAATTAACGTCGTTAATATCGTAGTTATTTTGTGATAATCATCGTCGTTAATATCGTCGTTATTATCGTCGTTATTATCGTCGTTAATATCGTCGTTAATTTCGTCATTATCTTCGTTGTTATCGTCCTTATTATCCTCATAATTATCGTCGTTAATATCGTCGTTATTTTGTGATAATCATCGTCGTTAATGTCGTCGTTATTATCGTCATTACCATCGTTGTTATCGTCCTTATTATCCTCATAATTATCGTCGTTAATATCGTCGTTATTTTGTGATAATCATCGTCGTTAATATCGTCGTTATTATCGTCGTTATTATCGTCGTTAATATCGTCGTTATTTTGTGATAATCATCGTCGTTCATGTCGTCGTTATTATCGTCATTACCATCGTTGTTATCTTCCTTATTATCCTCATAATTATCGTCGATAATATCGTCGTTATTTTGTGATAATCGTCGTCGTTAATATCGTCGTTATTATCGTCGTTAATATCGTCGTTATTTTATGATAATCATCGTCGTTAATGTCGTCGTTATTATCGTCATTACCATCGTTGTTATCGTCCTTATTATCCTCATAATTATCGTCGTCAATATCGTCGTTATTTTGTCATAATCATCGTCGTTAATGTCGTCGTTAATATCGTCATTATCTTCGTTGTTATCGTCATAATTATCATCGTTAATATCGTCGTTATTATTGTCACTATCTTCTTTTTATCGTCGTTATTATCGTCGTTAATATCGTCGTTATTATCGTCGTTATTATCGTCGTTAATATCGTCGTTAATGTCGTCATTATCATCGTTGTTATCGTCGTTATTATTGTCGTTAATATCCTCGTTATTTTGTCATAATCATCGTCTTTAATGTCGTCGTTATTATCGTCATTATCTTCGTTGTTATCGTCCTTATTATCCTCATAATTAACGTCGTTAATATCGTCGTTATTTTGTGATAATCATCGTCGTTAATATCGTCGTTATTATCGTCGTTATTATCATCGTTAATATCGTCGTTAATTTAGTCATTATCATCGTTGTTATCGTCCTTATTATCCTCATAATTATCGTCGTTAATATCGTCGTTATTTTGTCATAATCATCGTCGTTAATGTCGTCGTTATTATCGTCATTATCTTCGTTGTTATCGTACTTATTATCCTCATAATTATCGTCGTTAATATCGTCGTTATTTTGTCATAATCATCGTCGTTAATGTCGTCGTTATTATCGTCATTATCATCGTTGTTATCGTCCTTATTATCCTCATAATTATCGTCGTTAATATCGTCGTTATTTTGTCATAATCATCGTCGTTAATGTCGTCGTTATTATCGTCATTATCTTCGTTGTTATCGTCATAATTATCATCGTTAATTTCGTCGTTATTATTGTCATTATCTTCTTTTTATCGTCGTTATTATCGTCGTTAATATCGTCGTTATTATCGTCGTTATTATCGTCGTTAATATCGTCGTTAATATCGTCATTATCATCGTTGTTATCGTTGTCATTATCGTCGTTAATATCCTCGTTATTTTGTCATCATCATCGTCGTTAATATCGTCGTTAATTTCGTCATTATCGTCGTTGTTATCGTCCTTATTATCCTCATAATTATCGTCGTTAATATCGTCGTTATTTTGTGATAATCATCGTCGTTAATATCGTCGTTATTATCGTCGTTATTATCGTCGTTAATATCGTCGTTATTTTGTCATAATCATCGTCGTTAATGTCGTCGTTATTATCGTCATTATCTTCGTTGTTATCGTCCTTATTATCCTCATAATTATCGTCGTTAATATCGTCGTTATTTTGTCATAATCATCGTCGTTAATGTCGTCGTTATTATCGTCATTATCATCGTTGTTATCGTCCTTATTATCCTCATAATTATCGTCGTTAATATCGTCGTTATTTTGTCATAATCATCGTCGTTTATATCGTCATTATCATCGTTGTTATCGTCCTTATTATCCTCATAATTATCGTCGTTAATATCGTCGTTATTTTGTCATAATCATCGTCGTTAATGTCGTCGTTATTCTCGTCATTATCTTCGTTGTTATCGTCATAATTATTATCGTTAATACCGTCGTTATTATTGTCATTATCTTCTTTTTATCGTCGTTATTATCGTCGTTAATATCGTCGTTATTATCGTCGTTAATATCGTCGTTAATATCGTCATTATCGTCGTTGTTATCGTCCTTATTATCATCATAATTATCGTCATTAATATCGTCGTTATTTTGTGATAAACATCGTCGTTAATGTTGTCGTTATTATCGTCATTACCATCGTTGTTATCGTCCTTATTATCCTCATAATTATCGTAGTTAATATCGTCGTTATTTTGTCATAATCATCGTCGTTTATATCGTCATTATCTTTGTTGTTATCGTCCTTATTATCCTCATAATTATCGTCGTTAATATCGTCGTTATTTTGTCATAATCATCGTCGTTAATGTCGTCGTTATTATCGTCATTATCTTCGTTGTTATCGTCATAACTATCATCGTTAATACCGTCGTTATTATTGTCTTTATCTTCTTTTTATCGTCGTTAATATCGTCGTTAATATCGTCGTTATTATCGTCGTTAATATCGTCGTTAATATCGTCATTATCGTCGTTGTTATCGTCCTTATTATCATCATAATTATCGTCGTTAATATCGTCGTTATTTTGTCATAATCATCGTCGTTAATGTCGTCGTTATTATCGTCATTATCATCGTTGTTATCGTCCTTATTATCCTCATAATTATCGTCGTTAATATCGTCGTTATTTTGTCATAATCATCGTCGTTAATGTCGTCGTTATTATCGTCATTACCATCGTTGTTATCTTCCTTATTATCCTCATAATTAACGTCGTTAATATCGTCGTTATTTTGAGATAATCATCGTCGTTAATATCGTCGTTATTATCGTCGTTATTATCGTCGTTAATATCGTCGTTAATTTCGTCATTATCATCGTTGTTATCGTCCTTATTATCCTCATAATTATCGTCGTTAATATCGTCGTTATTTTGTGATAATCATCGTCGTAATTGTCGTCGTTATTATCGTCATTATCATCGTTGTTATCGTCCTTATTATCCTGATAATTATCGTCGTTAATATCGTCGTTATTTTGTCATAATCATCGTCGTTTATATCGTCATTATCATCGTTGTTATCGTCCTTATTATCCTCATAATTATCGTCGTCAATATCGTCGTTATTTTGTCATAATCATCGTCGTTAATGTCGTCGTTATTATCGTCATTATCTTCGTTGTTATCGTCATAATTATCATCGTTAATATCGTCGTTATTATTGTCACTATCTTCTTTTTATCGTCGTTATTATCGTCGTTAATATCGTCGTTATTATCGTCGTTATTATCGTCGTTAATATCGTCGTTCATATCGTCATTATCATCGTTGTTATCGTCGTTATTATCGTCGTTAATATCCTCGTTATTTTGTCATAATCATCGTCTTTAATGTCGTCGTTATTATCGTCATTATCTTCGTTGTTATCGTCCTTATTATCCTCATAATTAACGTCGTTAATATCGTAGTTATTTTGTGATAATCATCGTCGTTAATATCGTCGTTATTATCGTCGTTATTATCGTCGTTAATATCGTCGTTAATTTCGTCATTATCTTCGTTGTTATCGTCCTTATTATCCTCATAATTATCGTCGTTAATATCGTCGTTATTTTGTGATAATCATCGTCGTTAATGTCGTCGTTATTATCGTCATTACCATCGTTGTTATCGTCCTTATTATCCTCATAATTATCGTCGTTAATATCGTCGTTATTTTGTCATAATCATCGTCGTTATTATCGTCATTATCATCGTTGTTATCGTCGTTATTATCCTCATAATTATCGTCGTTAATATCGTCGTTATTTTGTCATAATCATCGTCGTTAATGTCGTCGTTATTATCGTCATTATCTTCGTTGTTATCGTCATAATTATCATCGTTAATGTCGTCGTTATTATTGTGATTATCTTCTCTTTATCGTCGTTATTATCGTCGTTAATATCGTCGTTTTTATCGTCGTCAATATCGTCGTTAATATCGTCATTATCATCGTTGTTATCGTCCTTATTATCCTCATAATTATCGTCGTTAATATCGTCGTTATTTTGTGATAATCATCGTCGTTAATGTTGTCGTTATTATCGTCATTACCATCGTTGTTATCGTCCTAATTATCCTCATAATTATCCTTGTTAATATCGTCGTTATTTTGTCATAATCATCGTCGTTAATGTCGTCGTTATTATCGTCATTATCTTCGTTGTTATCGTCATAATTATGCTCATAATTATCGTCGTTAATATCGTCGTTATTTTGTCATAATCATCGTCGTTAATGTCGTCGTTATTATCGTCATTATCTTCGTTGTTATCGTCATAATTATCCTCATAATTATCGTCGTTAATATCGTCGTTATTTTGTCATAATCATCGTCGTTAGTGTCGTCGTTATTATCGTCATTATCTTCGTTGTTATCGTCATAATTATCCTCATAATTATCGTCGTTAATATCGTCGTTATTTTGTCATAATCATCGTCGTTAATGTCGTCGTTATTATCGTCATTATCTTCGTTGTTATCGTCATAATTATCCTCATAATTATCGTCGTTAATATCGTCGATATTTTGTCATAATCATCGTCGTTAGTGTCGTCGTTATTATCGTCATTATCTTCGTTGTTATCGTCATAATTATCCTCATAATTATCGTCGTTAATATCGTCATTATTTTGTCATAATCATCGTCGTTAATGTCGTCGTTATTATCGTCATTATTTTCGTTGTTATCGTCCTTATTATCCTCATAATTAACGTCGTTAATATCGTCGTTATTTTGTGATAATCATCGTCGTTAATATCGTCGTTATTATCGTCGTTATTATCGTCGTTAATATCGTCGTTATTTTGTCATAATCATCGTCTTTAATGTCGTCGTTATTATCGTCATTATCTTCGTTGTTATCGTCCTTATTATCCTCATAATTAACGTCGTTAATATCGTCGTTATTTTGTGATAATCATCGTCGTTAATGTCGTCGTTATTATCGTCATTATCTTCGTTGTTATCGTCCTTATTATCCTCATAATTAACGTCGTTAATATCGTCGTTATTTTGTGATAATCATCGTCGTTAATATCGTCGTTATTATCGTCGTTATTATCGTCGTTAATATCGTCGTTATTTTGTGATAATCATCGTCGTTAATGTTGTCGCTATTATCGTAATTACCATCGTTGTTATCGTCCTGATTATCCTCATAATTATCGTCGTTAATATCGTCGTTATTTTGTGATAATCATCGTCGTTAATGTCGTCGTTATTATTGTCATTATCTTCGTTGTTATCGTCATAATTATCATCGTTAATACCGTCGTTATTATTGTCATTATCTTCTTTTTATCGTCGTTATTATCGTCGTTAATATCGTCGTTATTATCGTCGTTAATATCGTCGTTAATATCGTCGTTAATATCGTCATTATCATCGTTGTTATCGTCGTTATTATCGTCGTTAATATCCTCGTTATTTTGTCATAATCATCGTCGTTAATGTCGTCGTTATTATCGTCATTATCTTCGTTGTTATCGTCCTTATTATCCTCATAATTAACGTCGTTAATATCGTCGTTATTTTGTGATAATCATCGTCGTTAATATCGTCGTTGTTATCGTCCTTATTATCCTCATAATTATCGTCGTTAATATCGTCGTTATTTTGTCATAATCATCGTCGTTAATGTCGTCGTTATTATCGTCATTATCTTCGTTGTTATCGTCCTTATTATCCTCATAATTAACGTCGTTAATATCGTCGTTATTTTGTGATAATCATCGTCGTTAATATCGTCGTTATTATCGTCGTTATTATCGTCGTTAATATCGTCGTTATTTTGTGATAATCATCGTCGTTAATGTCGTCGTTATTATCGTCATTACCATCGTTGTTATCGTCCTTATTATCCTCATAATTATCGTCATTAATATCGTCGTTATTTTGTCATAATCATCGTCGTTAATGTCGTCGTTATTATCGTCATTATCATCGTTGTTATCGTCCTTATTATCCTCATAATTATCGTCGTTAATATCGTCGTTATTTTGTCATAATCATCGTCGTTAATGTCGTCGTTATTATCGTCATTATCTTCGTTGTTATCGTCATAATTATCATCTTTAATATCGTCGTTATTATTGTCATTATCTTCTTTTTATCGTCGTTATTATCGTCGTTAATATCGACGTTATTATCGTCGTTATTATCGTCGTTAATATCGTCGTTAATATCGTCATTATCATAGTTGTTATCGTCGTTATTATCGTCGTTATATCCTCGTTATTTTGTCATAATCATCGTCGTTAATGTCGTCGTTATTATCGTCATTATCTTCGTTGTTATCGTCCTTATTATCCTCATAATTAACGTCGTTAATATCGTCGTTATTTTGTGATAATCATCGTCGTTAATATCGTCGTTATTATCGTCGTTATTATCGTCGTTAATATCGTCGTTATTTTGTGATAATCATCGTCGTTAATGTTGTCGCTATTATCGTAATTACCATCGTTGTTATCGTCCTGATTATCCTCATAATTATCGTCGTTAATATCGTCGTTATTTTGTGATAATCATCGTCGTTAATGTCGTCGTTATTATTGTCATTATCTTCGATGTTATCGTCATAATTATCATCGTTAATACCGTCGTTATTATTGTCATTATCTTCTTTTTATTGTCGTTATTATCGTCGTTAATATCGTCGTTATTATCGTCGTTATTATCGTCGTTAATATCGTCGTTAATATCGTCATTATCATCGTTGTTATCGTCGTTATTATCGTCGTTAATATCCTCGTTATTTTGTCATAATCATCGTCGTTAATGTCGTCGTTATTATCGTCATTATCTTCGTTGTTATCGTCCTTATTATCCTCATAATTAACGTCGTTAATATCGTCGTTAATTTGTGATAATCATCGTCGTTAATATCGTCTTTATTAACGTCGTTATTATCGTCGTTAATATCGTCGTTATTTTGTGATAATCATCGTCGTTAATGTCGTCGTTATTATCGTCATTACCATCGTTGTTATCGTCCTTATTATCCTCATAATTATCGTCGTTAATATCGTCGTTATTTTGTCATAATCATCGTCGTTAATGTCGTCGTTATTATCGTCATTATCATCGTTGTTATCGTCCTTATTATCCTCATAATTATCGTCATTAATATCGTCGTTTTTTTGTGATAATCATCGTCGTTAATGTCGTCGTTATTATCGTCATTATCTTCGTTGTTATCGTCCTTATTATCCTCATAATTAACGTCGTTAATATCGTCGTTAATTTGTGATAATCATCGTCGTTAATATCGTCTTTATTATCGTCGTTATTATCGTCGTTAATATCGTCGTTATTTTGTGATAATCATCGTCGTTAATGTCGTCGTTATTATCGTCATTACCATCGTTGTTATCGTCCTTATTATCCTCATAATTATCGTCGTTAATATCGTCGTTATTTTGTCATAATCATCGTCGTTAATGTCGTCGTTATTATCGTCATTATCATCGTTGTTATCGTCCTTATTATCCTCATAATTATCGTCGTTAATATCGTCGTTTTTTTGTTATAATCATCGTCGTTAATGTCGTCGTTATTATCGTCATTATCTTCGTTGTTATCGTCCTTATTATCCTCATAATTAACGACGTTTATATCGTCGTTATTTTGTGATAATCATCGTCGTTATTATCGTCGTTAATATCGTCGTTATTTTGTGATAATCATCGTCGTTAATGTCGTCGTTATTATCGTCATTATATTCGTTGTTATCGTCCTTATTATCCTCATAATTAACGTCGTTAATATCGTCGTTATTTTGTGATAATCATCGTTGTTAATATCGTCGTTATTATCGTCGTTATTATCGTCGTTATTATCGTCGTTAATATCGTCGTTATTTTGTGATAATCATCGTCGTTAATGTCGTCGTTATTATCGTCATTACCATCGTTGTTATCGTCCTTATTATCCTCATAATTATCGTCGTTAATATCGTCGTTATTTTGTCATAATCATCGTCGTTAATGTCCTCGTTATTATCGTCATTATCTTCGTTGTTATCGTCATAATTAACATCGTTAATACCGTCGTTATTATTGTCATTATCTTCTTTTTATCGTCGTTATTATCGTCGTTAATATCGTCGTTATTATCGTCGTTATTATCGTCGTTAATATCGTCGTTAATATCGTCATTATCATCGTTGTTATCGTCCTTATTATCCTCATAATTATCGTCGTTAATATCGTCGTTATTTTGTGATAATCATCGTCGTTAATGTTGTCGTTATTATCGTCATAACCATCGTTGTTATCGTTCTTATTATCCTCATAATTATCGTCGTTAATATCGTCGTTATTTTGTGAAAATCATCGTCGTTAATGTCGTCGTTATTATCGTCATTATCTTCGTTGTTATCGTCATAATTATCATCGTTAATACCGTCGTTATTATTGTCATTATCTTCTTTTTATCGTCGTTATTATCGTCGTTAATATCGTCGTTATTATCGTCGTTATTATCGTCGTTAATATCGTCGTTAATATCGTCATTATCATCGTTGTTATCGTCGTTATTATCGTCGTTAATGTCCTCGTTATTTTGTCATAATCATCGTCGTTAATGTCGTCGTTATTATCGTCGTTATTATCGTCGTTAATATCGTCGTTATTTTGTCATAATCATCGTCGTTAATGTCGTCGTTATTATCGTCATTATCTTCGTTGTTATCGTCCTTATTATCCTCATAATTATCGTCGTTAATATCGTCGTTATTTTGTCATAATCATCGTCGTTAATGTCGTCGTTATTATCGTCATTATCTTCGTTGTTATCGTCCTTATTATCCTCATAATTAACGACGTTTATATCGTCGTTATTTTGTGATAATCATCGTCGTTATTATCGTCGTTAATATCGTCGTTATTTTGTGATAATCATCGTCGTTAATGTCGTCGTTATTATCGTCATTATATTCGTTGTTATCGTCCTTATTATCCTCATAATTAACGTCGTTAATATCGTCGTTATTTTGTGATAATCATCGTTGTTAATATCGTCGTTATTATCGTCGTTATTATCGTCGTTATTATCGTCGTTAATATCGTCGTTATTTTGTGATAATCATCGTCGTTAATGTCGTCGTTATTATCGTCATTACCATCGTTGTTATCGTCCTTATTATCCTCATAATTATCGTCGTTAATATCGTCGTTATTTTGTCATAATCATCGTCGTTAATGTCCTCGTTATTATCGTCATTATCTTCGTTGTTATCGTCATAATTAACATCGTTAATACCGTCGTTATTATTGTCATTATCTTCTTTTTATCGTCGTTATTATCGTCGTTAATATCGTCGTTATTATCGTCGTTATTATCGTCGTTAATATCGTCGTTAATATCGTCATTATCATCGTTGTTATCGTCCTTATTATCCTCATAATTATCGTCGTTAATATCGTCGTTATTTTGTGATAATCATCGTCGTTAATGTTGTCGTTATTATCGTCATTACCATCGTTGTTATCGTCCTTATTATCCTCATAATTATCGTCGTTAATATCGTCGTTATTTTGTGAAAATCATCGTCGTTAATGTCGTCGTTATTATCGTCATTATCTTCGTTGTTATCGTCATAATTATCATCGTTAATACCGTCGTTATTATTGTCATTATCTTCTTTTTATCGTCGTTATTATCGTCGTTAATATCGTCGTTATTATCGTCGTTATTATCGTCGTTAATATCGTCGTTAATATCGTCATTATCATCGTTGTTATCGTCGTTATTATCGTCGTTAATGTCCTCGATATTTTGTCATAATCATCGTCGTTAATGTCGTCGTTATTATCGTCGTTATTATCGTCGTTAATATCGTCGTTATTTTGTCATAATCATCGTCGTTAATGTCGTCGTTATTATCGTCATTATCTTCGTTGTTATCGTCCTTATTATTCTCATAATTATCGTCGTTAATATCGTCGTTATTTTGTCATAATCATCGTCGTTAATGTCGTCGTTATTATCGTCATTATCTTCGTTGTTATCGTCCTTATTATCCTCATAATTAACGTCGTTAATATCGTCGTTATTTTGTGATAATCATCGTCGTTAATATCGTCGTTATTATCGTCGTTATTATCGTCGTTAATATCGTCGTAATTTTGTGATAATCATCGTCGTTTATGTCGTCGTTATTATCGTCATTACCATCGTTGTTATCGTCCTTAGTATCCTCATAATTATCGTCGTTAATATCGTCGTTATTTTGTGATAATCATCGTCGTTAATGTCGTCGTTATTATCGTCATTACCATCGTTGTTATCTTCCTTATTATCCTCATAATTAACGTCGTTAATATCGTCGTTATTTTGAGATAATCATCGTCGTTAATATCGTCGTTATTATCGTCGTTATTATCGTCGTTAATATCGTCGTTAATTTCGTCATTATCATCGTTGTTATCGTCCTTATTATCCTCATAATTATCGTCGTTAATATCGTCGTTATTTTGTGATAATCATCGTCGTAATTGTCGTCGTTAATATCGTCATTATCATCGTTGTTATCGTCCTTATTATCCTGATAATTATCGTCGTTAATATCGTCGTTATTTTGTCATAATCATCGTCGTTTATATCGTCATTATCATCGTTGTTATCGTCCTTATTATCCTCATAATTATCGTCGTCAATATCGTCGTTATTTTGTCATAATCATCGTCGTTAATGTCGTCGTTATTATCGTCATTATCTTCGTTGTTATCGTCATAATTATCATCGTTAATATCGTCGTTATTATTGTCACTATCTTCTTTTTATCGTCGTTATTATCGTCGTTAATATCGTCGTTATTATCGTCGTTATTATCGTCGTTAATATCGTCGTTCATATCGTCATTATCATCGTTGTTATCGTCGTTATTATCGTCGTTAATATCCTCGTTATTTTGTCATAATCATCGTCTTTAATGTCGTCGTTATTATCGTCATTATCTTCGTTGTTATCGTCCTTATTATCCTCATAATTAACGTCGTTATTATCGTAGTTATTTTGTGATAATCATCGTCGTTAATATCGTCGTTATTATCGTCGTTATTATCGTCGGTAATATCGTCGTTAATTTCGTCATTATCTTCGTTGTTATCGTCCTTATTATCCTCATAATTATCGTCGTTAATATCGTCGTTATTTTGTGATAATCATCGTCGTTAATGTCGTCGTTATTATCGTCATTACCATCGTTGTTATCGTCCTTATTATCCTCATAATTATCGTCGTTAATATCGTCGTTATTTTGTCATAATCATCGTCGTTATTATCGTCATTATCATCGTTGTTATCGTCGTTATTATCCTCATAATTATCGTCGTTAATATCGTCGTTATTTTGTCATAATCATCGTCGTTTATATCGTCATTATCATCGTTGTTATCGTCCTTATTATCCTCATAATTATCGTCGTTAATATCGTCGTTATTTTGTCATAATCATCGTCGTTAATGTCGTCGTTATTATCGTCATTATCTTCGTTGTTATCGTCATAATTATCATCGTTAATGTCGTCGTTATTATTGTGATTATCTTCTCTTTATCGTCGTTCTTATCGTCGTTAATATCGTCGTTTTTATCGTCGTCAATATCGTCGTTAATATCGTCATTATCATCGTTGTTATCGTCCTTATTATCCTCATAATTATCGTCGTTAATATCGTCGTTATTTTGTGATAATCATCGTCGTTAATGTTGTCGTTATTATCGTTATTACCATCGTTGTTATCGTCCTAATTATCCTCATAATTATCCTTGTTAATATCGTCGTTATTTTGTGATAATCATCGTCGTTAATGTCGTCGTTATTATCGTCATTACCATCGTTGTTATCGTCCTTATTATCCTCATAATTATCGTCGTTAATATCGTCGTTATTTTGTCATAATCATCGTCGTTAATGTCCTCGTTATTATCGTCATTATCTTCGTTGTTATCGTCATAATTAACATCGTTAATACCGTCGTTATTATTGTCATTATCTTCTTTTTATCGTCGTTATTATCGTCGTTAATATCGTCGTTATTATCGTCGTTATTATCGTCGTTAATATCGTCGTTAATATCGTCATTATCATCGTTGTTATCGTCCTTATTATCCTCATAATTATCGTCGTTAATATCGTCGTTATTTTGTGATAATCATCGTCGTTAATGTTGTCGTTATTATCGTCATAACCATCGTTGTTATCGTCCTTATTATCCTCATAATTATCGTCGTTAATATCGTCGTTATTTTGTGAAAATCATCGTCGTTAATGTCGTCGTTATTATCGTCATTATCTTCGTTGTTATCGTCATAATTATCATCGTTAATACCGTCGTTATTATTGTCATTATCTTCTTTTTATCGTCGTTATTATCGTCGTTAATATCGTCGTTATTATCGTCGTTATTATCGTCGTTAATATCGTCGTTAATATCGTCATTATCATCGTTGTTATCGTCGTTATTATCGTCGTTAATGTCCTCGTTATTTTGTCATAATCATCGTCGTTAATGTCGTCGTTATTATCGTCGTTATTATCGTCGTTAATATCGTCGTTATTTTGTCATAATCATCGTCGTTAATGTCGTCGTTATTATCGTCATTATCTTCGTTGTTATCGTCCTTATTATCCTCATAATTATCGTCGTTAATATCGTCGTTATTTTGTCATAATCATCGTCGTTAATGTCGTCGTTATTATCGTCATTATCTTCGTTGTTATCGTCCTTATTATCCTCATAATTAACGTCGTTAATATCGTCGTTATTTTGTGATAATCATCGTCGTTAATATCGTCGTTATTATCGTCGTTATTATCGTCGTTAATATCGTCGTAATTTTGTGATAATCATCGTCGTTTATGTCGTCGTTATTATCGTCATTACCATCGTTGTTATCGTCCTTAGTATCCTCATAATTATCGTCGTTAATATCGTCGTTATTTTGTGATAATCATCGTCGTTAATGTCGTCGTTATTATCGTCATTACCATCGTTGTTATCTTCCTTATTATCCTCATAATTAACGTCGTTAATATCGTCGTTATTTTGAGATAATCATCGTCGTTAATATCGTCGTTATTATCGTCGTTATTATCGTCGTTAATATCGTCGTTAATTTCGTCATTATCATCGTTGTTATCGTCCTTATTATCCTCATAATTATCGTCGTTAATATCGTCGTTATTTTGTGATAATCCTCGTCGTAATTGTCGTCGTTATTATCGTCATTATCATCGTTGTTATCGTCCTTATTATCCTGATAATTATCGTCGTTAATATCGTCGTTATTTTGTCATAATCATCGTCGTTTATATCGTCATTATCATCGTTGTTATCGTCCTTATTATCCTCATAATTATCGTCGTCAATATCGTCGTTATTTTGTCATAATCATCGTCGTTAATGTCGTCGTTATTATCGTCATTATCTTCGTTGTTATCGTCATAATTATCATCGTTAATATCGTCGTTATTATTGTCACTATCTTCTTTTTATCGTCGTTATTATCGTCGTTAATATCGTCGTTATTATCGTCGTTATTATCGTCGTTAATATCGTCGTTCATATCGTCATTATCATCGTTGTTATCGTCGTTATTATCGTCGTTAATATCCTCGTTATTTTGTCATAATCATCGTCTTTAATGTCGTCGTTATTATCGTCATTATCTTCGTTGTTATCGTCCTTATTATCCTCATAATTAACGTCGTTATTATCGTAGTTATTTTGTGATAATCATCGTCGTTAATATCGTCGTTATTATCGTCGTTATTATCGTCGGTAATATCGTCGTTAATTTCGTCATTATCTTCGTTGTTATCGTCCTTATTATCCTCATAATTATCGTCGTTAATATCGTCGTTATTTTGTGATAATCATCGTCGTTAATGTCGTCGTTATTATCGTCATTACCATCGTTGTTATCGTCCTTATTATCCTCATAATTATCGTCGTTAATATCGTCGTTATTTTGTCATAATCATCGTCGTTATTATCGTCATTATCATCGTTGTTATCGTCGTTATTATCCTCATAATTATCGTCGTTAATATCGTCGTTATTTTGTCATAATCATCGTCGTTTATATCGTCATTATCATCGTTGTTATCGTCCTTATTATCCTCATAATTATCGTCGTTAATATCGTCGTTATTTTGTCATAATCATCGTCGTTAATGTCGTCGTTATTATCGTCATTATCTTCGTTGTTATCGTCATAATTATCATCGTTAATGTCGTCGTTATTATTGTGATTATCTTCTTTTTATCGTCGTTATTATCGTCGTTAATATCGTCGTTTTTATCGTCGTCAATATCGTCGTTAATATCGTCATTATCATCGTTGTTATCGTCCTTATTATCCTCATAATTATCGTCGTTAATATCGTCGTTATTTTGTGATAATCATCGTCGTTAATGTTGTCGTTATTATCGTCATTACCATCGTTGTTATCGTCCTAATTATCCTCATAATTATCCTTGTTAATATCGTCGTTATTTTGTCATAATCATCGTCGTTAATGTCGTCGTTATTATCGTCATTATCTTCGTTGTTATCGTCATAATTATCGTCGTTAATATCGTCGTTATTTTGTCATAATCATCGTCGTTAATGTCGTCGTTATTATCGTCATTATCTTCGTTGTTATCGTCATAATTATCCTCATAATTATCGTCGTTAATATCGTCGTTATTTTGTCATAATCATCGTCGTTAGTGTCGTCGTTATTATCGTCATTATCTTCGTTGTTATCGTCATAATTATCCTCATAATTATCGTCGTTAATATCGTCGTTATTTTGTCATAATCATCGTCGTTAATGTCGTCGTTATTATCGTCATTATCTTCGTTGTTATCGTCATAATTATCCTCATAATTATCGTCGTTAATATCGTCGTTATTTTGTCATAATCATCGTCGTTAGTGTCGTCGTTAATATCGTCATTATCATCGTTGTTATCGTCGTTATTATCGTCGTTAATGTCCTCGTTATTTTGTCATAATCATCGTCGTTAATGTCGTCGTTATTATCGTCATTATCTTCGTTGTTATCGTCCTTATTATCCTCATAATTAACGTCGTTAATATCGTCGTTATTTTGTGATAATCATCGTCGTTAATATCGTCGTTATTATCGTCGTTATTATCGTCGTTAATATCGTCGTTATTTTGTGATAATCATCGTCGTTCATGTCGTCGTTATTATCGTCATTACCATCGTTGTTATCTTCCTTATTATCCTCATAATTATCGTCGTTAATATCGTCGTTATTTTGTGATAATCATCGTCGTTAATGTCGTCGTTATTATCGTCATTACCATCGTTGTTATCGTCCTTTTTATCCTCATAATTATCGTCGTTAATATCGTCGTTATTTTGTGATAATCATCGTCGTTAATATCGTCGTTATTATCGTCGTTAATATCGTCGTTAATTTCGTCATTATAATCGTTGTTATCGTCCTTATTATCCTCATAATTATCGTCGTTAATATCGTCGTTATTATCGTCGTTATTATCGTCGTTAATGTCGTCGTTAATATCGTCATTATCATCGTTGTTATCGTCGTTATTATCGTCGTTAATATCCTCGTTATTTTGTCATAATCATCGTCGTTAATGTCGTCGTTATTATCGTCATTATCTTCGTTGTTATCGTCCTTATTATCCTCATAATTAACGTCGTTAATATCGTCGTTATTTTGTGATAATCATCGTCGTTAATATCGTCGTTGTTATCGTCCTTATTATCCTCATAATTATCGTCGTTAATATCGTCGTTATTTTGTCATAATCATCGTCGTTAATGTCGTCGTTATTATCGTCATTATCTTCGTTGTTATCGTCCTTATTATCCTCATAATTAACGTCGTTAATATCGTCGTTATTTTGTGATAATCATCGTCGTTAATATCGTCGTTATTATCGTCGTTATTATCGTCGTTAATATCGTCGTTATTTTGTGATAATCATCGTCGTTAATGTCGTCGTTATTATCGTCATTACCATCGTTGTTATCGTCCTTATTATCCTCATAATTATCGTCATTAATATCGTCGTTATTTTGTCATAATCATCGTCGTTAATGTCGTCGTTATTATCGTCATTATCATCGTTGTTATCGTCCTTATTATCCTCATAATTATCGTCGTTAATATCGTCGTTATTTTGTCATAATCATCGTCGTTAATGTCGTCGTTGTTATCGTCATTATCTTCGTTGTTATCGTCATAATTATCATCTTTAATATCGTCGTTATTATTGTCATTATCTTCTTTTTATCGTCGTTATTATCGTCGTTAATATCGACGTTATTATCGTCGTTATTATCGTCGTTAATATCGTCGTTAATATCGTCATTATCATAGTTGTTATCGTCGTTATTATCGTCGTTATATCCTCGTTATTTTGTCATAATCATCGTCGTTAATGTCGTCGTTATTATCGTCATTATCTTCGTTGTTATCGTCCTTATTATCCTCATAATTAACGTCGTTAATATCGTCGTTATTTTGTGATAATCATCGTCGTTAATATCGTCGTTATTATCGTCGTTATTATCGTCGTTAATATCGTCGTTATTTTGTGATAATCATCGTCGTTAATGTTGTCGCTATTATCGTAATTACCATCGTTGTTATCGTCCTGATTATCCTCATAATTATCGTCGTTAATATCGTCGTTATTTTGTGATAATCATCGTCGTTAATGTCGTCGTTATTATTGTCATTATCTTCGTTGTTATCGTCATAATTATCATCGTTAATACCGTCGTTATTATTGTCATTATCTTCTTTTTATCGTCGTTATTATCGTCGTTAATATCGTCGTTATTATCGTCGTTATTATCGTCGTTAATATCGTCGTTAATATCGTCATTATCATCGTTGGTATCGTCGTTATTATCGTCGTTAATATCCTCGTTATTTTGTCATAATCATCGTCGTTAATGTCGTCGTTATTATCGTCATTATCTTCGTTGTTATCGTCCTTATTATCCTCATAATTAACGTCGTTAATATCGTCGTTAATTTGTGATAATCATCGTCGTTAATATCGTCTTTATTATCGTCGTTATTATCGTCGTTAATATCGTCGTTATTTTGTGATAATCATCGTCGTTAATGTCGTCGTTATTATCGTCATTACCATCGTTGTTATCGTCCTTATTATCCTCATAATTATCGTCGTTAATATCGTCGTTATTTTGTCATAATCATCGTCGTTAATGTCGTCGTTATTATCGTCATTATCATCGTTGTTATCGTCCTTATTATCCTCATAATTATCGTCATTAATATCGTCGTTTTTTTGTGATAATCATCGTCGTTAATGTCGTCGTTATTATCGTCATTATCTTCGTTGTTATCGTCCTTATTATCCTCATAATTAACATCGTTTATATCGTCGTTATTTTGTGATAATCATCGTCGTTAATATCGTCGTTATTATCGTCGTTATTATCGTCGTTATTATCGTCGTTAATATCGTCGTTATTTTGTGATAACCATCGTCGTTAATGTCGTCGTTATTATCGTCATTATATTCGTTGTTATCGTCCTTATTATCCTCATAATTAACGTCGTTAATATCGTCGTTATTTTGTGATAATCATCGTCGTTAATATCGTCGTTATTATCGTCGTTATTATCGTCGTTATTATCGTCGTTAATATCGTCGTTATTTTGTGATAATCATTGTCGTTAATGTCGTCGTTATTATCGTCATTACCATCGTTGTTATCGTCCTTATTATCCTCGTAATTATCGTCATTAATATCGTCGTTATTTTGTCATAATCATCGTCGTTAATGTCGTCGTTATTATCGTCATTATCTTCGTTGTTATCGTCCTTATTATCCTCATAATTAACGTCGTTAATATCGTCGTTATTTTGTGATAATCATCGTCGTTAATGTCGTCGTTATTATGGTCATTATCTTCGTTTTTATCGTCATAATTATCATCGTTAATACCGTCGTTATTATTGTCATTATCTTCTTTTTATCGATGTTATTATCGTCGTTAATATCGTCGCTATTATCGTCGTTATTATCGTCGTTAATATCGTCGTTAATATCGTCATTATCATCGTTGTTATCGTCGTTATTATCGTCGTTAATATCCTCGTTATTTTGTCATAATCATCGTCGTTAATGTCGTCGTTATTATCGTCATTATCTTCGTTGTTATCATCCTTATTATCCTCATAATTAACGTCGTTAATATCGTCGTTATTTTGTGATAATCATCGTCGTTAATATCGTCGTTATTATCGTCGTTATTATCGTCGTTAATATCGTCGTTATTTTGTGATAATCATCGTCGTTAATGTCGTCGTTATTATCGTCATTACCATCGTTGTTATCGTCCTTATTATCCTCATAATTATCGTCATTAATATCGTCGTTATTTTGTCATAATCATCGTCGTTAATGTCGTCGTTATTATCGTCATTATTATCGTTGTTATCGTCCTTATTATCCTCATAATTATCGTCGGTAATATCGTAGTTATTTTGTCATAATCATCGTCGTTAATGTCGTCGTTATTATCGTCATTATCTTCGTTGTTATCGTCATAATTATCATCGTTAATATCGTCGTTTATTATTGTCATTATCTTCTTTTTATCGTCGTTAATATCGTCGTTATTATCGTCGTTATTATCGTCGTTAATATCGTCATTATCATCGTTGTTATCGTCCTTATTATCCTCATAATTATAGTCGTTAATATTGTCGTTATTTTGTCATAATCATCGTCGTTAGTGTCGTCGTCATTATCGTCATTATCTTCTTTGTTATTGTCGTTATTATCGTCGTTAATATCGTCATTATCATCGTTGTTATCGTCGTTATTATCGTCGTTATATCAACGTTATTTTGTCATAATCATCGTCGTTAATGTCGTCGTTATTATCGTCATTATCTTCGTTGTTATCGTCCTTAGTATCCTCATAATTAACGTCGTTAATATCGTCGTTATTTTGTGATAATCATCGTCGTTAATATCGTCGTTATTATCGTCGTTATTATCGTCGTTAATATCGTCGTTATTTTGTGATAATCATCGTCGTTAATGTCGTCGTTATTATCGTCATTATCTTCGTTGTTATCGTCCTTATTATCCTCATAATTATCGTCGTTAATATCGTCGTTATTTTGTGATAATCATCGTCGTTAATATCGTCGTTATTATCGTCGTTAATATCGTCGTTATTTTGTGATAATCATCGTCGTTAATGTCGTCGTTATTATCGTCATTACCATCGTTGTTATCGTCCTTATTATCCTCATAATTATCGTCGTTAATATCGTCGTTATTTTGTCATAATTATCGTCGTTAATGTCGTCGTTATTATCGTCATTATCATCGTTGTTATCGTCCTTATTATCCTCATAATTATCGTCGTTAATATCGTCGTTATTTTGTCATAATCATCGCCGTTAATGTCGTCGTTATTATCGTCATTATCTTCGTTGTTATCGTCCTTATAATCCTTATAATTATCGTCGTTAATATCGTCGTTATTTTGTCATAATCATCGTCGTTAATGTCGTCATTATTATCGTCATTATCTTCGTTGTTATCGTCATAATTATCATCGTTAATATCGTCGTTATTATTGTCATTATCTTCTTTTTATCGTCGTTAATATCGTCGTTATTATCGTCGTTAGATATCGTCGTTAATATCGTCATTATCATCGTTGTTATCGTCCTTATTATCCTCATAATTAACGTCGTTAATATGGTCGTTATTTTGTGATAATCATCGTCGTTAATATCGTCGTTATTATCGTCGTTATTATCGTCGTTAATATCGTCGTTATTTTGTGATAATCATCGTCGTTAATGTCGTCGTTATTATCGTCATTATCTTCGTTGTTATCGTCCTTATTATCCTCATAATTAACGTCGTTAATATCGTCGTTATTTTGTGATAATCATCGTCGTTAATATCGTCGTTATTATCGTCGTTATTATCGTCGTTAATATCGTCGTTATTTTGTGATAATCATCGTCGTTAATGTCGTCGTTATTATCGTCATTACCATCGTTGTTATCGTCCTAATTATCCTCATAATTATCGTCGTTAATATCGTCGTTATTTTGTCATAATCATCGTCGTTAATGTCGTCGTTATTATCGTCATTATCATCGTTGTTATCGTCCTTATTATCCTCATAATTATCGTCGTTAATATCGTCGTTATTTTGTCATAATCATCGCCGTTAATGTCGTCGTTATTATCGTCATTATCTTCGTTGTTATCGTCCTTATTATCCTCATAATTATCGTCGTTAATATCGTCGTTATTTTGTCATAATCATCGTCGTTAATGTCGTCATTATTATCGTCATTATCTTCGTTGTTATCGTCATAATTATCATCGTTAATATCGTCGTTATTATTGTCATTATCTTCTTTTTATCGTCGTTAATATCGTCGTTATTATCGTCGTTAGATATCGTCGTTAATATCGTCATTATCATCGTTGTTATCGTCCTTATTATCCTCATAATTATCGTCGTTAATATCGTCGTTATTTTGTCATAATCATCGTAGTTAATGTCGTCGTTATTATCGTCATTATCTTCGTTGTTATCGTCATAATTATCATCTTTAAAATCGTCGTTATTATTGTCATTATCTTCTTTTTATCGTCGTTATTATCGTCGTTAATATCGACGTTATTATCGTCGTTAATATCGTCGTTAATATCGTAATTATCATCGTTGTTATCGTCGTTATTATCGTCGTTAATATCCTCGTTATTTTGTCATAATCATCTTCGTTAATATCGTCGTTAATATCGTCATTATCATCGTTGTTATCGTCCTTATTATCCT
This sequence comes from Dolichovespula media, assembly GCA_911387685.1. NCBI lineage: Eukaryota > Metazoa > Arthropoda > Insecta > Hymenoptera > Vespidae > Dolichovespula > Dolichovespula media. The sequence goes on along the minus strand of CAJVQJ010000012.1, from coordinate 374,008 downwards.
CATAATTATCGTCATTAATATCGTCGTTATTTTGTCATAATCATCGTCGTTAATGTCGTCGTTATTAACGTCATTATCTTCGTTGTTATCGTCATAATTATCATCGTTAATATCGTCGTTATTATTGTCATTATCTTCTTTTTATCGTCGTTAATATCGTCGTTATTTTGTCATAATCATCGTCGTTAATGTCGTCGTTATTATCGACATTATCATCGTTGTTATCGTCCTTAGTATCCTCATAATTAACGTCGTTAATATCGTCGTTATTTTGTGATAATCATCGTCGTTAATATCGTCGTTATTATCGTCGTTATTATCGTCGTTAATATCGTCGTTATTTTGTCATAATCATCGTCGTTAATGTCGTCGTTATTATCGTCATTATCTTCGTTGTTATCGTCATAATTATCATCGTTAATATCGTCGTTTATTATTGTCATTATCTTCTTTTTATCGTCGTTAATATCGTCGTTATTATCGTCGTTATTATCGTCGTTAATATCGTCATTATCATCGTTGTTATCGTCCTTATTATCCTCATAATTATAGTCGTTAATATTGTCGTTATTTTGTCATAATCATCGTCGTTAGTGTCGTCGTCATTATCGTCATTATCTTCTTTGTTATTGTCGTTATTATCGTCGTTAATATCGTCATTATCATCGTTGTTATCGTCGTTATTATCGTCGTTATATCAACGTTATTTTGTCATAATCATCGTCGTTAATGTCGTCGTTATTATCGTCATTATCTTCGTTGTTATCGTCCTTAGTATCCTCATAATTAACGTCGTTAATATCGTCGTTATTTTGTGATAATCATCGTCGTTAATATCGTCGTTATTATCGTCGTTATTATCGTCGTTAATATCGTCGTTATTTTGTGATAATCATCGTCGTTAATGTCGTCGTTATTATCGTCATTATCTTCGTTGTTATCGTCCTTATTATCCTCATAATTATCGTCGTTAATATCGTCGTTATTTTGTGATAATCATCGTCGTTAATATCGTCGTTATTATCGTCGTTAATATCGTCGTTATTTTGTGATAATCATCGTCGTTAATGTCGTCGTTATTATCGTCATTACCATCGTTGTTATCGTCCTTATTATCCTCATAATTATCGTCGTTAATATCGTCGTTATTTTGTCATAATTATCGTCGTTAATGTCGTCGTTATTATCGTCATTATCATCGTTGTTATCGTCCTTATTATCCTCATAATTATCGTCGTTAATATCGTCGTTATTTTGTCCTAATCATCGCCGTTAATGTCGTCGTTATTATCGTCATTATCTTCGTTGTTATCGTCCTTATAATCCTTATAATTATCGTCGTTAATATCGTCGTTATTTTGTCATAATCATCGTCGTTAATGTCGTCATTATTATCGTCATTATCTTCGTTGTTATCGTCATAATTATCATCGTTAATATCGTCGTTATTATTGTCATTATCTTCTTTTTATCGTCGTTAATATCGTCGTTATTATCGTCGTTAGATATCGTCGTTAATATCGTCATTATCATCGTTGTTATCGTCCTTATTATCCTCATAATTAACGTCGTTAATATGGTCGTTATTTTGTGATAATCATCGTCGTTAATATCGTCGTTATTATCGTCGTTATTATCGTCGTTAATATCGTCGTTATTTTGTGATAATCATCGTCGTTAATGTCGTCGTTATTATCGTCATTATCTTCGTTGTTATCGTCCTTATTATCCTCATAATTAACGTCGTTAATATCGTCGTTATTTTGTGATAATCATCGTCGTTAATATCGTCGTTATTATCGTCGTTATTATCGTCGTTAATATCGTCGTTATTTTGTGATAATCATCGTCGTTAATGTCGTCGTTATTATCGTCATTACCATCGTTGTTATCGTCCTAATTATCCTCATAATTATCGTCGTTAATATCGTCGTTATTTTGTCATAATCATCGTCGTTAATGTCGTCGTTATTATCGTCATTATCATCGTTGTTATCGTCCTTATTATCCTCATAATTATCGTCGTTAATATCGTCGTTATTTTGTCATAATCATCGCCGTTAATGTCGTCGTTATTATCGTCATTATCTTCGTTGTTATCGTCCTTATAATCCTCATAATTATCGTCGTTAATATCGTCGTTATTTTGTCATAATCATCGTCGTTAATGTCGTCATTATTATCGTCATTATCTTCGTTGTTATCGTCATAATTATCATCGTTAATATCGTCGTTATTATTGTCATTATCTTCTTTTTATCGTCGTTAATATCGTCGTTATTATCGTCGTTAGATATCGTCGTTAATATCGTCATTATCATCGTTGTTATCGTCCTTATTATCCTCATAATTATCGTCGTTAATATCGTCGTTATTTTGTCATAATCATCGTAGTTAATGTCGTCGTTATTATCGTCATTATCTTCGTTGTTATCGTCATAATTATCATCTTTAAAATCGTCGTTATTATTGTCGTTATCTTCTTTTTATCGTCGTTATTATCGTCGTTAATATCGACGTTATTATCGTCGTTAATATCGTCGTTAATATCGTAATTATCATCGTTGTTATCGTCGTTATTATCGTCGTTAATATCCTCGTTATTTTGTCATAATCATCTTCGTTAATATCGTCGTTAATATCGTCATTATCATCGTTGTTATCGTCCTTATTATCCTCATAATTATCGTCATTAATATCGTCGTTATTTTGTCATAATCATCGTCGTTAATGTCGTCGTTATTATCGTCATTATCTTCGTTGTTATCGTCATAATTATCATCGTTAATATCGTCGTTATTATTGTCATTATCTTCTTTTTATCGTCGTTAATATCGTCGTTATTTTGTCATAATCATCGTCGTTAATGTCGTCGTTATTATCGTCATTATCATCGTTGTTATCGTCCTTAGTATCCTCATAATTAACGTCGTTAATATCGTCGTTATTTTGTGATAATCATCGTCGTTAATATCGTCGTTATTATCGTCGTTATTATCGTCGTTAATATCGTCGTTATTTTGTCATAATCATCGTCGTTAATGTCGTCGTTATTATCGTCATTATCTTCGTTGTTATCGTCATAATTATCATCGTTAATATCGTCGTTTATTATTGTCATTATCTTCTTTTTATCGTCGTTAATATCGTCGTTATTATCGTCGTTATTATCGTCGTTAATATCGTCATTATCATCGTTGTTATCGTCCTTATTATCCTCATAATTATAGTCGTTAATATTGTCGTTATTTTGTCATAATCATCGTCGTTAGTGTCGTCGTCATTATCGTCATTATCTTCTTTGTTATTGTCGTTATTATCGTCGTTAATATCGTCATTATCATCGTTGTTATCGTCGTTATTATCGTCGTTATATCAACGTTATTTTGTCATAATCATCGTCGTTAATGTCGTCGTTATTATCGTCATTATCTTCGTTGTTATCGTCCTTAGTATCCTCATAATTAACGTCGTTAATATCGTCGTTATTTTGTGATAATCATCGTCGTTATTATCGTCGTTATTATCGTCGTTATTATCGTCGTTAATATCGTCGTTATTTTGTGATAATCATCGTCGTTAATGTCGTCGTTATTATCGTCATTATCTTCGTTGTTATCGTCCTTATTATCCTCATAATTAACGTCGTTAATATCGTCGTTATTTTGTGATAATCATCGTCGTTAATATCGTCGTTATTATCGTCGTTAATATCGTCGTTATTTTGTGATAATCATCGTCATTAATGTCGTCGTTATTATCGTCATTACCATCGTTGTTATCGTCCTTATTATCCTCATAATTATCGTCGTTAATATCGTCGTTATTTTGTCATAATTATCGTCGTTAATGTCGTCGTTATTATCGTCATTATCATCGTTGTTATCGTCCTTATTATCCTCATAATTATCGTCGTTAATATCGTCGTTATTTTGTCATAATCATCGCCGTTAATGTCGTCGTTATTATCGTCATTATCTTCGTTGTTATCGTCCTTATAATCCTTATAATTATCGTCGTTAATATCGTCGTTATTTTGTCATAATCATCGTCGTTAATGTCGTCATTATTATCGTCATTATCTTCGTTGTTATCGTCATAATTATCATCGTTAATATCGTCGTTATTATTGTCATTATCTTCTTTTTATCGTCGTTAATATCGTCGTTATTATCGTCGTTAGATATCGTCGTTAATATCGTCATTATCATCGTTGTTATCGTCCTTATTATCCTCATAATTAACGTCGTTAATATGGTCGTTATTTTGTGATAATCATCGTCGTTAATATCGTCGTTATTATCGTCGTTATTATCGTCGTTAATATCGTCGTTATTTTGTGATAATCATCGTCGTTAATGTCGTCGTTATTATCGTCATTATCTTCGTTGTTATCGTCCTTATTATCCTCATAATTAACGTCGTTAATATCGTCGTTATTTTGTGATAATCATCGTCGTTAATATCGTCGTTATTATCGTCGTTATTATCGTCGTTAATATCGTCGTTATTTTGTGATAATCATCGTCGTTAATGTCGTCGTTATTATCGTCATTACCATCGTTGTTATCGTCCTTATTATCCTCATAATTATCGTCGTTAATATCGTCGTTATTTTGTCATAATCATCGTCGTTAATGTCGTCGTTATTATCGTCATTATCATCGTTGTTATCGTCCTTATTATCCTCATAATTATCGTCGTTAATATCGTCGTTATTTTGTCATAATCATCGCCGTTAATGTCGTCGTTATTATCGTCATTATCTTCGTTGTTATCGTCCTTATAATCCTCATAATTATCGTCGTTAATATCGTCGTTATTTTGTCATAATCATCGTCGTTAATGTCGTCATTATTATCGTCATTATCTTCGTTGTTATCGTCATAATTATCATCGTTAATATCGTCGTTATTATTGTCATTATCTTCTTTTTATCGTCGTTAATATCGTCGTTATTATCGTCGTTAGATATCGTCGTTAATATCGTCATTATCATCGTTGTTATCGTCCTTATTATCCTCATAATTATCGTCGTTAATATCGTCGTTATTTTGTCATAATCATCGTAGTTAATGTCGTCGTTATTATCGTCATTATCTTCGTTGTTATCGTCATAATTATCATCTTTAATATCGTCGTTATTATTGTCATTATCTTCTTTTTATCGTCGTTATTATCGTCGTTAATATCGACGTTATTATCGTCGTTAATATCGTCGTTAATATCGTAATTATCATCGTTGTTATCGTCGTTATTATCGTCGTTAATATCCTCGTTATTTTGTCATAATCATCTTCGTTAATATCGTCGTTAATATCGTCATTATCATCGTTGTTATCGTCCTTATTATCCTCATAATTATCGTCATTAATATCGTCGTTATTTTGTCATAATCATCGTCGTTAATGTCGTCGTTATTATCGTCATTATCTTCGTTGTTATCGTCATAATTATCATCGTTAATATCGTCGTTATTATTGTCATTATCTTCTTTTTATCGTCGTTAATATCGTCGTTATTTTGTCATAATCATCGTCGTTAATGTCGTCGTTATTATCGACATTATCATCGTTGTTATCGTCCTTATTATCCTCATAATTATGGTCGTTAATATCGTCGTTTTTTTGTGATAATCATCGTCGTTAATGTCGTCGTTATTATCGTCATTATCTTCGTTGTTATCGTCATAATTATCATCGTTAATACCGTCGTTATTATTGTCATTATCTTCTTTTTATCGTCGTTATTATCGTCTTTAATTTCTTCGTTATTATCGTCGTTATTATCGTCGTTAATATCGTCGTTAATATCGTCATTATCATCGTTGTTAATATCGTCATTATCATCGTTGTTATCGTCGTTATTATCGTCGTTAATATCCTCGTTATTTTGTCATAATCATCGTCGTTAATGTCGTCGTTATTATCGTCATTACCTTCGTTGTTATCGTCCTTATTATCCTCATAATTAACGTCGTTAATATCGTCGTTATTTTGTGATAATCATCGTCGTTAATATCGTCGTTATTATCGTCGTTATTATCGTCGTTATTATCGTCGTTAATATCGTCGTTATTTTGTGATAATCATCGTCGTTAATGTCGTCGTTATTATCGTAATTATATTCGTTGTTATCGTCCTTATTATCCTCATAATTAACGTCGTTAATATCGTCGTTATTTTGTGATAATCATCGTCGTTAATTTCGTCGTTATTATCGTCGTTATTATCGTCGTTATTATAGTCGTTAATATCGTCGTTATTTTGTGATAATCATCGTCGTTAATGTCGTCGTTATTATCGTCATTACCATCGTTGTTATCGTCCTTATTATCCTCATAATTATCGTCGTTAATATCGTCGTTATTTTGTCATAATCATCGTCGTTAATGTCGTCGTTATTATCGTCATTATCTTCGTTGTTATCGTCCTTATTATCCTCATAATTAACGTCGTTAATATCGTCGTTATTTTGTGATAATCATCGTTGTTAATGTCGTCGTTATTATCGTCATTACCATCGTTGTTATCGTCCTTAGTATCCTCATAATTATCGTCGTTAATATCGTCGTTATTTTGTCATAATCATCGTTATTAATGTCGTCGTTATAATCGTCATTATCATCGTTGTTATCGTCCTTATTATCCTCCTAATTATCGTCATTAATATCGTCGTTATTTTGTCATAATCATCTTCGTTAATATCGTCGTTAATATCGTCATTATCATCGTTGTTATCGTCCTTATTATCCTCATAATTATCGTCGTTAATATCGTCGTTATTTTGTGATAATCATCGTCGTTAATGTCGTCGTTATTATCGTCATTATCTTCGATGTTATAGTCATAATTATCATCGTTAATATCGTCGTTATTATTGTCATTATCTTCTTTTTATCGTCGTTAATATCGTCGTTATTTTCGTCGTTATTATCGTCGTTAATATCGTCGTTAATATCGTCATTATCAGCGTTGTTATCGTCCTTATTATCCTCATAATTATCGTCGTTAATATCGTCGTTATTTTGTGATAATCATCGTCGTTAATGTCGTCGTTATTATCGTCATTACCATCGTTGTTATCGTCCTTATTATCCTCATAATTATCGTCGTTAATATCGTCGTTATTTTGTCATAATCATCGTCGTTAATGTTGTCGATATTATCGTCATTACCATCGTTGTTATCGTCCTTATTATCCTCATAATTATCGTCGTTAATATCGTCGTTATTTTGTCATAATCATCGTCGTTAATGTCGTCGTTATTATCGACATTATCATCGTTGTTATCGTCCTTATTATCCTGATAATTATGGTCGTTAATATCGTCGTTTTTTTGTGATAATCATCGTCGTTAATGTCGTCGTTATTATCGTCATTATCTTCGTTGTTATCGTCATAATTATCATCGTTAATACCGTCGTTATTATTGTCATTATCTTCTTTTTATCGTCGTTATTATCGTCTTTAATTTCTTCGTTATTATCGTCGTTATTATCGTCGTTAATATCGTCGTTAATATCGTCATTATCATCGTTGTTAATATCGTCGTTATCATCGTTGTTATCGTCGTTATTATCGTCGTTAATATCCTCGTTATTTTGTCATAATCATCGTCGTTAATGTCGTCGTTATTATCGTCATTATCTTCGTTGTTATCGTCCTTATTATCCTCATAATTAACGTCGTTAATATCGTCGTTATTTTGTGATAATCATCGTCGTTAATATCGTCGTTATTATCGTCGTTATTATCGTCGTTATTATCGTCGTTAATATCGTCGTTATTTTGTGATAATCATCGTCGTTAATGTCGTCGTTATTATCGTCATTACCATCGTTGTTATCGTCCTTATTATCCTCATAATTATCGTCGTTAATATCGTCGTTATTTTGTCATAATCATCGTCGTTAATGTCGTCGTTATTATCGTCATTATCTTCGTTGTTATCGTCCTTATTATCCTCATAATTAACGTCGTTAATATCGTCGTTATTTTGTGATAATCATCGTCGTTAATATCGTCGTTATTATCGTCGTAATTATCGTCGTTAATATCGTCGTTATTTTGTGATAATCATCGTCGTTAATGTTGTCGCTATTATCGTAATTACCATCGTTGTTATCGTCCTGATTATCCTCATAATTATCGTCGTTAATATCGTCGTTATTTTGTGATAATCATCGTCGTTAATGTCGTCGTTATTATTGTCATTATCTTCGTTGTTATCGTCATAATTATCATCGTTAATACCGTCGTTATTATTGTCATTATCTTCTTTTTATCGTCGTTATTATCGTCGTTAATATCGTCGTTATTATCGTCGTTATTATCGTCTTTAATATCGTCGTTAATATCGTCATTATCATCGTTGGTATCGTCGTTATTATCGTCGTTAATATCCTCGTTATTTTGTCATAATCATCGTCGTTAATGTCGTCGTTATTATCGTCATTATCTTCGTTGTTATCGTCCTTATTATCCTCATAATTAACGTCGTTAATATCGTCGTTAATTTGTGATAATCATCGTCGTTAATATCGTCTTTATTATCGTCGTTATTATCGTCGTTAATATCGTCGTTATTTTGTGATAATCATCGTCGTTAATGTCGTCGTTATTATCGTCATTACCATCGTTGTTATCGTCCTTATTATCCTCATAATTATCGTCGTTAATATCGTCGTTATTTTGTCATAATCATCGTCGTTAATGTCGTCGTTATTATCGTCATTATCATCGTTGTTATCGTCCTTATTATCCTCATAATTATCGTCATTAATATCGTCGTTTTTTTGTGATAATCATCGTCGTTAATGTCGTCGTTATTATCGTCATTATCTTCGTTGTTATCGTCCTTATTATCCTCATAATTAACGTCGTTTATATCGTCGTTATTTTGTGATAATCATCGTCGTTAATATCGTCGTTATTATCGTCGTTATTATCGTCGTTATTATCGTCGTTAATATCGTCGTTATTTTGTGATAACCATCGTCGTTAATGTCGTCGTTATTATCGTCATTATATTCGTTGTTATCGTCCTTATTATCCTCATAATTAACGTCGTTAATATCGTCGTTATTTTGTGATAATCATCGTCGTTAATATCGTCGTTATTATCGTCGTTATTATCGTCGTTATTATCGTCGTTAATATCGTCGTTATTTTGTGATAATCATTGTCGTTAATGTCGTCGTTATTATCGTCATTACCATCGTTGTTATCGTCCTTATTATCCTCGTAATTATCGTCATTAATATCGTCGTTATTTTGTCATAATCATCGTCGTTAATGTCGTCGTTATTATCGTCATTATCATCGTTGTTATCGTCCTTATTATCCTCATAATTATCGTCGTTAATATCGTCGTTATTTTGTCATAATTATCGTCGTTAATGTCGTCGTTGTTATCGTCATTATCTTCGTTGTTATCGTCATAATTATCATCGTTAATATCGTCGTTATTATTGTCATTATCTTCTTTTTATCGTCGTTAATATCGTCGTTATTATCGTCGTTATTATCGTCGTTAATATCGTCATTATCATCGTTGTTATCGTCCTTATTATCCTCATAATTATCGTCGTTAATATCGTCGTTATTTTGTCATAATCATCGTCGTTAATGTCGTCGTTATTATCGTCATTATCTTCGTTGTTATCGTCATAATTATCATCTTTAATATCGTCGTTATTATTGTCATTATCTTCTTTTTATCGTCGTTATTATCGTCGTTAATATCGACGTTATTATCGTCGTTATTATCGTCGTTAATATCGTCGTTAATATCGTCATTATCATCGTTGTTATCGTCGTTATTATCGTCGTTATATCCTCGTTTTTTTGTCATAATCATCGTCGTTAATGTCGTCGTTATTATCGTCATTATCTTCGTTGTTATCTTCCTTATTATCCTCATAATTAACGTCGTTAATATCGTCGTTATTTTGTGATAATCATCGTCGTTAATATCGTCGTTATTATCGTCGTTATTATCGTCGTTAATATCGTCGTTATTTTGTGATAATCATCGTCGTTAATGTTGTCGTTATTATCGTAATTACCATCGTTGTTATCGTCCTGATTATCCTCATAATTATCGTCGTTCATATCGTCGTTATTTTGTGATAATCATCGTCGTTAATGTCGTCGTTATTATCGTCATTATCTTCGTTGTTATCGTCCTTATTATCCTCATAATTAACGTCGTTAATATCGTCGTTAATTTGTGATAATCATCGTCGTTAATATCGTCTTTATTATCGTCGTTATTATCGTCGTTAATATCGTCGTTATTTTGTGATAATCATCGTCGTTAATGTCGTCGTTATTATCGTCATTACCATCGTTGTTATCGTCCTTATTATCCTCATAATTATCGTCGTTAATATCGTCGTTATTTTGTCATAATCATCGTCGTTAATGTCCTCGTTATTATCGTCATTATCTTCGTTGTTATCGTCATAATTAACATCGTTAATACCGTCGTTATTATTGTCATTATCTTCTTTTTATCGTCGTTATTATCGTCGTTAATATCGTCGTTATTATCGTCGTTATTATCGTCGTTAATATCGTCGTTAATATCGTCATTATCATCGTTGTTATCGTCCTTATTATCCTCATAATTATCGTCGTTAATATCGTCGTTATTTTGTGATAATCATCGTCGTTAATGTTGTCGTTATTATCGTCATTACCATCGTTGTTATCGTCCTTATTATCCTCATAATTATCGTCGTTAATATCGTCGTTATTTTGTGATAATCATCGTCGTTAATATCGTCGTTATTATCGTCGTTATTATCGTCGTTAATATCGTCGTTATTTTGTGATAATCATCGTCGTTAATGTCGTCGTTATTATCGTCATTACCATCGTTGTTATCGTCCTTATTATCCTCATAATTATCGTCGTTAATATCGTCGTTATTTTGTCATAATCATCGTCGTTAATGTCGTCGTTATTATCGTCATTATCATCGTTGTTATCGTCCTTATTATCCTCATAATTATCGTCGTTAATATCGTCGTTATTTTGTCATAATCATCGCCGTTAATGTCGTCGTTATTATCGTCATTATCTTCGTTGTTATCGTCCTTATAATCCTCATAATTATCGTCGTTAATATCGTCGTTATTTTGTCATAATCATCGTCGTTAATGTCGTCATTATTATCGTCATTATCTTCGTTGTTATCGTCATAATTATAATCGTTAATATCGTCGTTATTATTGTCATTATCTTCTTTTTATCGTCGTTAATATCGTCGTTATTATCGTCGTTAGATATCGTCGTTAATATCGTCATTATCATCGTTGTTATCGTCCTTATTATCCTCATAATTATCGTCGTTAATATCGTCGTTATTTTGTCATAATCATCGTAGTTAATGTCGTCGTTATTATCGTCATTATCTTCGTTGTTATCGTCATAATTATCATCTTTAATATCGTCGTTATTATTGTCATTATCTTCTTTTTATCGTCGTTATTATCGTCGTTAATATCGACGTTATTATCGTCGTTAATATCGTCGTTAATATCGTAATTATCATCGTTGTTATCGTCGTTATTATCGTCGTTAATATCCTCGTTATTTTGTCATAATCATCTTCGTTAATATCGTCGTTAATATCGTCATTATCATCGTTGTTATCGTCCTTATTATCCTCATAATTATCGTCATTAATATCGTCGTTATTTTGTCATAATCATCGTCGTTAATGTCGTCGTTATTATCGTCATTATCTTCGTTGTTATCGTCATAATTATCATCGTTAATACCGTCGTTATTATTGTCATTATCTTCTTTTTATCGTCGTTATTATCGTCTTTAATTTCTTCGTTATTATCGTCGTTATTATCGTCGTTAATATCGTCGTTAATATCGTCATTATCATCGTTGTTAATATCGTCATTATCATCGTTGTTATCGTCGTTATTATCGTTGTTAATATCCTCGTTATTTTGTCATAATCATCGTCGTTAATGTCGTCGTTATTATCGTCATTACCTTCGTTGTTATCGTCCTTATTATCCTCATAATTAACGTCGTTAATATCGTCGTTATTTTGTGATAATCATCGTCGTTAATATCGTCGTTATTATCGTCGTTATTATCGTCGTTATTATCGTCGTTAATATCGTCGTTATTTTGTGATAATCATCGTCGTTAATGTCGTCGTTATTATCGTAATTATATTCGTTGTTATCGTCCTTATTATCCTCATAATTAACGTCGTTAATATCGTCGTTATTTTGTGATAATCATCGTCGTTAATTTCGTCGTTATTATCGTCGTTATTATCGTCGTTATTATCGTCGTTAATATCGTCGTTATTTTGTGATAATCATCGTCGTTAATGTCGTCGTTATTATCGTCATTACCATCGTTGTTATCGTCCTTATTATCCTCATAATTATCGTCGTTAATATCGTCGTTATTTTGTCATAATCATCGTCGTTAATGTCGTCGTTATTATCGTCATTATCTTCGTTGTTATCGTCCTTATTATCCTCATAATTAACGTCGTTAATATCGTCGTTATTTTGTGATAATCATCGTCGTTAATGTCGTCGTTATTATCGTCATTACCATCGTTGTTATCGTCCTTATTATCCTCATAATTATCGTCGTTAATATCGTCGTTATTTTGTCATAATCATCGTCGTTAATGTCGTCGTTATTATCGTCATTATCATCGTTGTTATCGTCCTTATTATCCTCATAATTATCGTCGTTAATATCGTCGTTATTTTGTCATAATCATCGCCGTTAATGTCGTCGTTATTATCGTCATTATCTTCGTTGTTATCGTCCTTATAATCCTCATAATTATCGTCGTTAATATCGTCGTTATTTTGTCATAATCATCGTCGTTAATGTCGTCATTATTATCGTCATTATCTTCGTTGTTATCGTCATAATTATAATCGTTAATATCGTCGTTATTATTGTCATTATCTTCTTTTTATCGTCGTTAATATCGTCGTTATTATCGTCGTTAGATATCGTCGTTAATATCGTCATTATCATCGTTGTTATCGTCCTTATTATCCTCATAATTATCGTCGTTAATATCGTCGTTATTTTGTCATAATCATCGTAGTTAATGTCGTCGTTATTATCGTCATTATCTTCGTTGTTATCGTCATAATTATCATCTTTAATATCGTCGTTATTATTGTCATTATCTTCTTTTTATCGTCGTTATTATCGTCGTTAATATCGACGTTATTATCGTCGTTAATATCGTCGTTAATATCGTAATTATCATCGTTGTTATCGTCGTTATTATCGTCGTTAATATCCTCGTTATTTTGTCATAATCATCTTCGTTAATATCGTCGTTAATATCGTCATTATCATCGTTGTTATCGTCCTTATTATCCTCATAATTATCGTCATTAATATCGTCGTTATTTTGTCATAATCATCGTCGTTAATGTCGTCGTTATTATCGTCATTATCTTCGTTGTTATCGTCATAATTATCATCGTTAATACCGTCGTTATTATTGTCATTATCTTCTTTTTATCGTCGTTATTATCGTCTTTAATTTCTTCGTTATTATCGTCGTTATTATCGTCGTTAATATCGTCGTTAATATCGTCATTATCATCGTTGTTAATATCGTCATTATCATCGTTGTTATCGTCGTTATTATCGTCGTTAATATCCTCGTTATTTTGTCATAATCATCGTCGTTAATGTCGTCGTTATTATCGTCATTACCTTCGTTGTTATCGTCCTTATTATCCTCATAATTAACGTCGTTAATATCGTCGTTATTTTGTGATAATCATCGTCGTTAATATCGTCGTTATTATCGTCGTTATTATCGTCGTTATTATCGTCGTTAATATCGTCGTTATTTTGTGATAATCATCGTCGTTAATGTCGTCGTTATTATCGTAATTATATTCGTTGTTATCGTCCTTATTATCCTCATAATTAACGTCGTTAATATCGTCGTTATTTTGTGATAATCATCGTCGTTAATTTCGTCGTTATTATCGTCGTTATTATCGTCGTTATTATCGTCGTTAATATCGTCGTTATTTTGTGATAATCATCGTCGTTAATGTCGTCGTTATTATCGTCATTACCATCGTTGTTATCGTCCTTATTATCCTCATAATTATCGTCGTTAATATCGTCGTTATTTTGTCATAATCATCGTCGTTAATGTCGTCGTTATTATCGTCATTATCTTCGTTGTTATCGTCCTTATTATCCTCATAATTAACGTCGTTAATATCGTCGTTATTTTGTGATAATCATCGTCGTTAATGTCGTCGTTATTATCGTCATTACCATCGTTGTTATCGTCCTTATTATCCTCATAATTATCGTCGTTAATATCGTCGTTATTTTGTCATAATCATCGTTGTTAATGTCGTCGTTATAATCGTCATTATCATCGTTGTTATCGTCCTTATTATCCTCCTAATTATCGTCATTAATATCGTCGTTATTTTGTCATAATCATCTTCGTTAATATCGTCGTTAATATCGTCATTATCATCGTTGTTATCGTCCTTATTATCCTCATAATTATCGTCGTTAATATCGTCGTTATTTTGTGATAATCATCGTCGTTAATGTCGTCGTTATTATCGTCATTATCTTCGATGTTATAGTCATAATTATCATCGTTAATATCGTCGTTATTATTGTCATTATCTTCTTTTTATCGTCGTTAATATCGTCGTTATTTTCGTCGTTATTATCGTCGTTAATATCGTCGTTAATATCGTCATTATCAGCGTTGTTATCGTCCTTATTATCCTCATAATTATCGTCGTTAATATCGTCGTTATTTTGTGATAATCATCGTCGTTAATGTCGTTGTTATTATCGTCATTACCATCGTTGTTATCGTCCTTATTATCCTCATAATTATCGTCGTTAATATCGTCGTTATTTTGTCATAATCATCGTCGTTAATGTTGTCGATATTATCGTCATTACCATCGTTGTTATCGTCCTTATTATCCTCATAATTATCGTCGTTAATATCGTCGTTATTTTGTCATAATCATCGTCGTTAATGTCGTCGTTATTATCGACATTATCATCGTTGTTATCGTCCTTATTATCCTGATAATTATGGTCGTTAATATCGTCGTTTTTTTGTGATAATCATCGTCGTTAATGTCGTCGTTATTATCGTCATTATCTTCGTTGTTATCGTCATAATTATCATCGTTAATATCGTCGTTATTATTGTCATTATCTTCTTTTTATCGTCGTTATTATCGTCTTTAATTTCTTCGTTATTATCGTCGTTATTATCGTCGTTAATATCGTCGTTAATATCGTCATTATCATCGTTGTTAATATCGTCATTATCATCGTTGTTATCGTCGTTATTATCGTCGTTAATATCCTCGTTATTTTGTCATATTCATCGTCGTTAATGTCGTCGTTATTATCGTCATTATCTTCGTTGTTATCGTCCTTATTATCCTCATAATTAACGTCGTTAATATCGTCGTTATTTTGTGATAATCATCGTCGTTAATATCGTCGTTATTATCGTCGTTATTATCGTCGTTTTTATCGTCGTTAATATCGTCGTTATTTTGTGATAACCATCGTTGTTAATGTCGTCGTTATTATCGTCATTATATTCGTTGTTATCGTCCTTATTATCCTCATAATTAACGTCGTTAATATCGTCGTTATTTTGTGATAATCATCGTCGTTAATTTCGTCGTTATTATCGTCGTTATTATCGTCGTTATTATCGTCGTTAATATCGTCGTTATTTTGTGATAATCATCGTCGTTAATGTCGTCGTTATTATCGTCATTACCATCATTGTTATCGTCCTTATTATCCTCATAATTATCGTCGTTAATATCGTCGTTATTTTGTCATAATCATCGTCGTTAATGTCGTCGTTATTATCGTCATTACCATCGTTGTTATCGTCCTTATTATCCTCATAATTATCGTCGTTAATATCGTCGTTATTTTGTCATAATCATCGTCGTTAATGTCGTCGTTATTATCGTCATTATCTTCGTTGTTATCGTCCTTATTATCCTCATAATTAACGTCGTTAATATCGTCGTTATTTTGTGATAATCATCGTCGTTAATGTCGTCGTTATTATCGTCATTACCATCGTTGTTATCGTCCTTATTATCCTCATAATTATCGTCGTTAATATCGTCGTTATTTTGTCATAATCATCGTCGTTAATGTCGTCGTTATTATCGTCATTATCATCGTTGTTATCGTCCTTATTATCCTCATAATTATCGTCGTTAATATCGTCGTTATTTTGTCATAATCATCGCCGTTAATGTCGTCGTTATTATCGTCATTATCTTCGTTGTTATCGTCCTTATAATCCTCATAATTATCGTCGTTAATATCGTCGTTATTTTGTCATAATCATCGTCGTTAATGTCGTCATTATTATCGTCATTATCTTCGTTGTTATCGTCATAATTATAATCGTTAATATCGTCGTTATTATTGTCATTATCTTCTTTTTATCGTCGTTAATATCGTCGTTATTATCGTCGTTTGATATCGTCGTTAATATCGTCATTATCATCGTTGTTATCGTCCTTATTATCCTCATAATTATCGTCGTTAATATCGTCGTTATTTTGTCATAATCATCGTAGTTAATGTCGTCGTTATTATCGTCATTATCTTCGTTGTTATCGTCATAATTATCATCTTTAATATCGTCGTTATTATTGTCATTATCTTCTTTTTATCGTCGTTATTATCGTCGTTAATATCGACGTTATTATCGTCGTTAATATCGTCGTTAATATCGTAATTATCATCGTTGTTATCGTCGTTATTATCGTCGTTAATATCCTCGTTATTTTGTCATAATCATCTTCGTTAATATCGTCGTTAATATCGTCATTATCATCGTTGTTATCGTCCTTATTATCCTCATAATTATCGTCATTAATATCGTCGTTATTTTGTCATAATCATCGTCGTTAATGTCGTCGTTATTAACGTCATTATCTTCGTTGTTATCGTCATAATTATCATCGTTAATATCGTCGTTATTATTGTCATTATCTTCTTTTTATCGTCGTTAATATCGTCGTTATTTTGTCATATTCATCGTCGTTAATGTCGTCGTTATTATCGACATTATCATCGTTGTTATCGTCCTTATTATCCTCATAATTATGGTCGTTAATATCGTCGTTTTTTTGTGATAATCATCGTCGTTAATGTCGTCGTTATTATCGTCATTATCTTCGTTGTTATCGTCATAATTATCATCGTTAATACCGTCGTTATTATTGTCATTATCTTCTTTTTATCGTCGTTATTATCGTCTTTAATTTCTTCGTTATTATCGTCGTTATTATCGTCGTTAATATCGTCGTTAATATCGTCATTATCATCGTTGTTAATATCGTCATTATCATCGTTGTTATCGTCGTTATTATCGTCGTTAATATCCTCGTTATTTTGTCATAATCATCGTCGTTAATGTCGTCGTTATTATCGTCATTACCTTCGTTGTTATCGTCCTTATTATCCTCATAATTATCGTCGTTAATATCGTCGTTATTTTGTGATAATCATCGTCGTTAATATCGTCGTTATTATCGTCGTTATTATCGTCGTTATTATCGTCGTTAATATCGTCGTTATTTTGTGATAATCATCGTCGTTAATGTCGTCGTTATTATCGTAATTATATTATTTGTTATCGTCCTTATTATCCTCATAATTAACGTCGTTAATATCGTCGTTATTTTGTGATAATCATCGTCGTTAATTTCGTCGTTATTATCGTCGTTATTATCGTCGTTATTATCGTCGTTAATATCGTCGTTATTTTGTGATAATCATCGTCGTTAATGTCGTCGTTATTATCGTCATTACCATCGTTGTTATCGTCCTTATTATCCTCATAATTATCGTCGTTAATATCGTCGTTATTTTGTCATAATCATCGTCGTTAATGTCGTCGTTATTATCGTCATTATCTTCGTTGTTATCGTCCTTATTATCCTCATAATTAACGTCGTTAATATCGTCGTTATTTTGTGATAATCATCGTCGTTAATGTCGTCGTTATTATCGTCATTACCATCGTTGTTATCGTCCTTATTATCCTCATAATTATCGTCGTTAATATCGTCGTTATTTTGTCATAATCATCGTTGTTAATGTCGTCGTTATAATCGTCATTATCATCGTTGTTATCGTCCTTATTATCCTCCTAATTATCGTCATTAATATCGTCGTTATTTTGTCATAATCATCTTCGTTAATATCGTCGTTAATATCGTCATTATCATCGTTGTTATCGTCCTTATTATCCTCATAATTATCGTCGTTAATATCGTCGTTATTTTGTGATAATCATCGTCGTTAATGTCGTCGTTATTATCGTCATTATCTTCGATGTTATAGTCATAATTATCATCGTTAATATCGTCGTTATTATTGTCATTATCTTCTTTTTATCGTCGTTAATATCGTCGTTATTTTCGTCGTTATTATCGTCGTTAATATCGTCGTTAATATCGTCATTATCAGCGTTGTTATCGTCCTTATTATCCTCATAATTATCGTCGTTAATATCGTCGTTATTTTGTGATAATCATCGTCGTTAATGTCGTTGTTATTATCGTCATTACCATCGTTGTTATCGTCCTTATTATCCTCATAATTATCGTCGTTAATATCGTCGTTATTTTGTCATAATCATCGTCGTTAATGTTGTCGATATTATCGTCATTACCATCGTTGTTATCGTCCTTATTATCCTCATAATTATCGTCGTTAATATCGTCGTTATTTTGTCATAATCATCGTCGTTAATGTCGTCGTTATTATCGACATTATCATCGTTGTTATCGTCCTTATTATCCTGATAATTATGGTCGTTAATATCGTCGTTTTTTTGTGATAATCATCGTCGTTAATGTCGTCGTTATTATCGTCATTATCTTCGTTGTTATCGTCATAATTATCATCGTTAATATCGTCGTTATTATTGTCATTATCTTCTTTTTATCGTCGTTATTATCGTCTTTAATTTCTTCGTTATTATCGTCGTTATTATCGTCGTTAATATCGTCGTTAATATCGTCATTATCATCGTTGTTAATATCGTCATTATCATCGTTGTTATCGTCGTTATTATCGTCGTTAATATCCTCGTTATTTTGTCATATTCATCGTCGTTAATGTCGTCGTTATTATCGTCATTATCTTCGTTGTTATCGTCCTTATTATCCTCATAATTAACGTCGTTAATATCGTCGTTATTTTGTGATAATCATCGTCGTTAATATCGTCGTTATTATCGTCGTTATTATCGTCGTTTTTATCGTCGTTAATATCGTCGTTATTTTGTGATAACCATCGTTGTTAATGTCGTCGTTATTATCGTCATTATATTCGTTGTTATCGTCCTTATTATCCTCATAATTAACGTCGTTAATATCGTCGTTATTTTGTGATAATCATCGTCGTTAATTTCGTCGTTATTATCGTCGTTATTATCGTCGTTATTATCGTCGTTAATATCGTCGTTATTTTGTGATAATCATCGTCGTTAATGTCGTCGTTATTATCGTCATTACCATCATTGTTATCGTCCTTATTATCCTCATAATTATCGTCGTTAATATCGTCGTTATTTTGTCATAATCATCGTCGTTAATGTCGTCGTTATTATCGTCATTATCTTCGTTGTTATCGTCCTTATTATCCTCATAATTAACGTCGTTAATATCGTCGTTATTTTGTGATAATCATCGTCGTTAATGTCGTCGTTATTATCGTCATTACCATCGTTGTTATCGTCCTTATTATCCTCATAATTATCGTCGTTAATATCGTCGTTATTTTGTCATAATCATCGTTGTCAATGTCGTCGTTATAATCGTCATTATCATCGTTGTTATCGTCCTTATTATCCTCCTAATTATCGTCATTAATATCGTCGTTATTTTGTCATAATCATCTTCGTTAATATCGTCGTTAATATCGTCATTATCATCGTTGTTATCGTCCTTATTATCCTCATAATTATCGTCGTTAATATCGTCGTTATTTTGTGATAATCATCGTCGTTAATGTCGTCGTTATTATCGTCATTACCATCTTTGTTATCGTCCTTATTATCCTCATAATTATCGTCGTTAATATCGTAGTTATTTTGTCATAATCATCGTCGTTAATGTCGTCGTTATTATCGTCATTACCATCGTTGTTATCGTCCTTATTATCCTCATAATTAACGTCGTTAATATCGTCGTTAATTTGTCATAATCATCGTCGTTAATGTCGTCGTTATTATCGTCATTATCATCGTTGTTATCGTCCTTATTATCCTCATAATTATCGTCGTTAATATCGTCGTTATTTTGTCATAATCATCATCGTTAATGTCGTCGTTATTATCGTCATTATCATCGTTGTTATCGTCCTTATTATCCTCATAATTATCGTCGTTAATAACGTCGTTATTTTGTCATAATCATCGTCGTTAATGTCGTCGTTATTATCGTCATTATCTTCGTTGTTATCGTCATAATTATCATCGTTAATATCGTCGTTATTATTGTCATTATCTTCTTTTTATCGTCGTCAATATCGTCGTTAATATCGTCATTATCATCGTTGTTATCGTCCTTATTATCCTCATAATTAACGTCGTTAATATCGTCGTTAATTTGTCATAATCATCGTCGTTAATGTCGTCGTTATTATCGTCATTATCATCGTTGTTATCGTCCTTATTATCCTCATAATTATCGTCGTTAATATCGTCGTTATTTTGTCATAATCATCATCGTTAATGTCGTCGTTATTATCGTCATTATCATCGTTGTTATCGTCCTTATTATCCTCATAATTATCGTCGTTATTATCGTCGTTATTTTGTGATAATCATCGTCGTTAATGTCGTCGTTATTATCGTCATTATCTTCGTTGTTATCGTCATAATTATCATCGTTAATACCGTCGTTATTATTGTCATTATCTTCTTTTTATCGTCGTTATTATCGTCGTTAATATCGTCGTTATTATCGTCGATATTATCGTCGTTAATATCGTCGTTAATATCGTCATAATCATCGTTGTTATCGTCGTTATTATCGTCGTTAATATCCTCGTTATTTTGTCATAATCATCGTCGTTAATGTCGTCGTTATTATCGTCATTATCTTCGTTGTTATCGCCCTTATTATCCTCATAATTAACGTCGTTAATATCGTCGTTATTTTGTGATAATCATCGTCGTTAATATCGTCGTTATTATCGTCGTTATTATCGTCGTTAATATCGTCGTTATTTTGTGATAATCATCGTCGTTAATGTCGTCGTTATTATCGTCATTACCATCGTTGTTATCGTCCTTATTATCCTCATAATTATCGTCGTTAATATCGTCGTTATTTTGTCATAATCATCGTCGTTAATGTCGTCGTTATTATCGTCATTACCATCGTTGTTATCGTCCTTATTATCCTCATAATTATCGTCGTTAATATCGTCGTTATTTTGTCATAATCATCGTCGTTAATGTCGTCGTTATTATCGTCATTATCTTCGTTGTTATCGTCATAATCATCGTCGTTAATGTCGTCGTTATTATCGTCATTATCTTCGTTGTTATCGTCCTTATTATCCTCATAATTATCGTCGTTAATATCGTCGTTATTTTGTCATAATCATCATCGTTAATGTCGTCGTTATTATCGTCATTATCATCGTTGTTATCGTCCTTATTATCCTCATAATTATCGTCGTTAATAACGTCGTTATTTTGTCATAATCATCGTCGTTAATGTCGTCGTTATTATCGTCATTATCTTCGTTGTTATCGTCATAATTATCATCGTTAATATCGTCGTTATTATTGTCATTATCTTCTTTTTATCGTCGTCAATATCGTCGTTAATATCGTCATTATCATCGTTGTTATCGTCCTTATTATCCTCATAATTAACGTCGTTAATATCGTCGTTAATTTGTCATAATCATCGTCGTTAATGTCGTCGTTATTATCGTCATTATCATCGTTGTTATCGTCCTTATTATCCTCATAATTATCGTCGTTAATATCGTCGTTATTTTGTCATAATCATCATCGTTAATGTCGTCGTTATTATCGTCATTATCATCGTTGTTATCGTCCTTATTATCCTCATAATTATCGTCGTTATTATCGTCGTTATTTTGTGATAATCATCGTCGTTAATGTCGTCGTTATTATCGTCATTATCTTCGTTGTTATCGTCATAATTATCATCGTTAATACCGTCGTTATTATTGTCATTATCTTCTTTTTATCGTCGTTATTATCGTCGTTAATATCGTCGTTATTATCGTCGATATTATCGTCGTTAATATCGTCGTTAATATCGTCATAATCATCGTTGTTATCGTCGTTATTATCGTCGTTAATATCCTCGTTATTTTGTCATAATCATCGTCGTTAATGTCGTCGTTATTATCGTCATTATCTTCGTTGTTATCGCCCTTATTATCCTCATAATTAACGTCGTTAATATCGTCGTTATTTTGTGATAATCATCGTCGTTAATATCGTCGTTATTATCGTCGTTATTATCGTCGTTAATATCGTCGTTATTTTGTGATAATCATCGTCGTTAATGTCGTCGTTATTATCGTCATTACCATCGTTGTTATCGTCCTTATTATCCTCATAATTATCGTCGTTAATATCGTCGTTATTTTGTCATAATCATCGTCGTTAATGTCGTCGTTATTATCGTCATTACCATCGTTGTTATCGTCCTTATTATCCTCATAATTATCGTCGTTAATATCGTCGTTATTTTGTCATAATCATCGTCGTTAATGTCGTCGTTTTTATCGTCATTATCTTCGTTGTTATCGTCATAATTATCATCGTTAATACCGTCGTTATTATTGTCATTATCTTCTTTTTATCGTCGTTATTATCGTCGTTAATATCGTCGTTGTTATCGTCGTTATTATCGTCGTTAATATCGTCGTTAATATCGTCATTATCATCGTTGTTATCGTCCTTATTATCCTCATAATTATCGTCGTTAATATCGTCGTTATTTTGTGATAATCATCGTCGTTAATGCAGTCGTTATTATCGTCATTATCTTCGTTGTTATCATCCTTATTATCCTCATAATTAACGTCGTTAATATCGTCGTTATTTTGTGATAATCATCGTCGTTAATATCGTCGTTATTATCGTCGTTATTATCGTCGTTATTATCGTCGTTAATATCGTCGTTATTTTGTGATAATCATCGTTGTTAATGTCGTCGTTATTATCGTCATTACCATCGTTGTTATCGTCCTTATTATCCTCATAATTATCGTCATTAATATCGTCGTTATTTTGTCATAATCATCGTCGTTAATTTCGTCGTTATTATCGTCATTATCTTCGTTGTTATCGTCATAATTATCATCGTTAATATCGTCGTTATTATTGTCATTATCTTCTTTTTATCGTCGTTAATATCGACGTTATTTTCGTCGTTATTTTCGTCGTTAATATCGTCGTTAATATCGTCATTATCAGCTTTGTTATCGTCCTTATTATCCTCATAATTATCGTCGTTAATATTGTCGTTATTTTGTGATAATCATCGTCGTTAATGTCGTTATTATCGTCATTATCTTCGTTGTTATCGTCATAATTATCATCGTTAATACCGTCGTTATTATTGTCATTATCTTCTTTTTATCGTCGTTATTATCGTCGTTAATATCGTTTTTATTATCGTCGTTATTATCGTCGTTAATATCGTCGTTAATATCGTCATTATCATCGTTGTTATCGTCGTTATTATCGTCGTTAATATCGTCGTTATTTTGTGATAATCATCGTCGTTAATGTCGTCGTTATTATCGTCATTACATTCGTTCTTTTCGTCCTTATTATCCTCATAATTAACGTCGTTAATATCGTCGTTATTTTGTGATAATTATCGTCGTTAATATCGTCGTTATTATCGTCATTATTATCGTCGTTATTATCGTCGTTAATATCGTCGTTATTTTGTGATAATCATCGTCGTTAATGTCGTCGTTATTATCGTCATTACCATCGTTTGTGTCGTCCTTATTATCCTCATAATTATCGTCGTTAATATCGTCGTTATTTTGTCATAATCATCGTCGTTAATGTCGTCGTTATTATCGTCATTATCTTCGTTGTTATCGTCCTTATTATCCTCATAATTAACGTCGTTAATATCGTCGTTATTTTGTGATAATCATCGTCGTTAATATCGTCGTTATTATCGTCGTTATTATCGTCGTTAATATCGTCGTTATTTTGTGATAATCATCGTCGTTAATGTCGTCGTTATTATCGTCATTACCATCGTTGTTATCGTCCTTATTCTCCTCATAATTATCGTCGTTAATATCGTCGTTATTTTGTCATAATCATCGTCGTTAATGTCGTCGTTATTATCGTCATTATCTTCGTTGTTATCGTCCTTATTATCCTCATAATTAACGTCGTTAATATCGTCGTTATTTTGTGATAATCATCGTCGTTAATATCGTCGTTATTATCGTCGTTATTATCGTCGTTAATATCGTCGTTATTTTGTGATAATCATCGTCGTTAATGTCGTCGTTATTATCGTCATTATCATCGTTGTTATCGTCCTTATTACCCTCATAATTATCGTCGTTAATATCGTCGTTATTTTGTCATAATCATCGTTGTTAATGTCGTCGTTATATTCGTCATTATCATCGTTGTTATCGTCCTTATTATCCTCCTAAGTATCGTCATTAATATCGTCGTTATTTTGTCATAATCATCTTCGTTAATATCGTCGTTAATATCGTCATTATCATCGTTGTTATCGTCCTTATTATACTCATAATTATCGTCATTATTATCGTCGTTATTTTGTCATAATCATCGTCGTTAATGTCGTCGTTATTAACGTCATTATCTTCGTTGTTATCGTCATAATTATCATCGTTAATGTCGTCGTTATTATCGTCATTATCTTCCTTGTTATCGTCCTTATTATCCTCATAATTAACGTCGTTAATATCGTCGTTATTTTGTGATAATCATCGTCGTTAATGTCGTCGTTATTATCGTCATTATCTTCGTTGTTATCGTCATAATTATCATCGTTAATATCGTCGTTATTATTGTCATTATCTTCTTTTTATCGTCGTTATTTTCGTCGTTATTATCGTCGTTAATAACGTCGTTAATATCGTCATTATCATCGTTGTTATCGTCCTTATTATCCTCATAATTATCGTCGTTAATATCGTCGTTATTTTGTCATAATCATCGTCGTTAATGTCATCGTTATTATCGTCATTATCTTCGTTGTTATCGTCATAATTATCATCGTTAATACCGTCGTTATTATTGTCATTATCTTCTTTTTATCGTCGTTATTATCGTCGTTAATATCGTCGTTATTATCGTCGTTATTATCGTCGTTAATATCGTCGTTAATATCGTCATTATCATCGTTGTTATTGTCCTTATTATCCTCATAATTATCGTCGTTAATATCGTCGTTATTTTGTAATAATCATCGTCGTTAATGTCGTCGTTATTATCGTCATTATCTTCGTTGTTATCGTCATAATTATCATCGTTAATATCGTCGTTATTATTGTCATTATCTTCTTTTTATCGTCGTTAATATCGTCGTTATTTTCGTCGTTATTATCGTCGTTAATAACGTCGTTAATATCGTCATTATCATCGTTGTTATCGTCCTTATTATCCTCATAATTATCGTCGTTAATATCGTCGTTATTTTGTGATAATCATCGTCGTTAATGTCGTCATTATTATCGTCGTTATTGTCGTCGTTAATATCGTCGTTAATATCGTCATTATCATCGTTGTTATCGTCGTTATTATCGTCGTTAATATCCTCGTTATTTTGTCATAATCATCGTCGTTAATGTCGTCGTTATTATCGTCATTATCTTCGTTGTTATCGTCCTTATTATCCTCATAATTAACGTCGTTAATATCGTCGTTATTTTGTGATAATCATCGTCGTTAATGTCGTTTATTATCGTCATTATCTTCGTTGTTATCGTCATAATTATCATCGTTAATACCGTCGTTATTATTGTCATTATCTTCTTTTTATCGTCGTTATTATCGTCGTTAATATCGTCGTTATTATCGTCGTTAATATCGTCGTTATTATCGTCGTTATTATCGTCGTTAATATCGTCGTTATTTTGTGATAATCATCGTCGTTAATGTCGTCGTTATTATCATCATTACCATCGTTGTTATCGTCCTTATTATCCTCATAATTAACCTCATTTATATCGTCGTTATTTTGTCATAATCATCGTCGTTAATGTCGTCGTTATTATCGTCATTATCATCGTTGTTATCGTCCTTATTATCCTCATAATTATCGTCGTTAATATCGTCGTTATTTTGTCATAATCATCGTCGTTAATGTCGTCGTTATTATCGTCGTTATTATCGTCGTTATTATCGTCGGTAATATCGTCTTTATTTTGTGATAATCATCGTTGTTAATGTCGTCGTTATTATCGTCATTACCATCGTTGTTATCGTCCTTATTATCCTCATAATTATCGTCGTTAATATCGTCGTTATTTTGTCATAATCATCGTCGTTAATGTCGTCGTTATTATCGTCATTATCTTCGTTGTTATCGTCATAATTATCATCGTTAATATCGACGTTATTATTGTCATTATCTTCTTTTTATCGTCGTTAATATCGTCGTTATTTTCGTCGTTATTATCGTCTTTAATAACGTCGTTAATATCGTCATTATCATTGTTGTTATCGTCCTTATTATCCTCATAATTATCGTCGTTAATATCGTCGTTATTTTGTGATAATCATCGTCGTTAATGTCGTCGTTATTATCGTCATTACCATCGTTGTTATCGTCCTTATTATCCTCATAATTATCGTCGTTAATATCGTCGTTATTTTGTGATAATCATCGTCGTTAATGTCGTCGTTATTATCGTCATTATCTTCGTTGTTATCGTCATAATTATCATCGTTAATACCGTCGTTATTATTGTCATTATCTTCTTTTTTATCGTCTTTATTATCGTCGTTAATATCGTCGTTATTATCGTCGTTATTATCGTCGTTAATATCGTCGTTAATATCGTCATTATCGTCGTTGTTATCGTCGTTATTATCGTCGTTAATATCCTCGTTATTTTGTCATAATCATCGTCGTTAATTTCGTCGTTATTATCGTCATTATCTTCGTTGTTATCGTCCTTAATATCCTCATAATTAACGTCGTTAATATCGTCGTTATTTTGTGATAATCATCGTCGTTAATATCGTCGTTATTATCGTCGTTATTATCGTCATTAATATCGTCGTTATTTTGTGATAATCATCGTCGTTAATGTCGTCGTTATTATCGTCATTACCATCGTTGTTATCGTCCTTATTATCCTCATAATTAACGTCATTTATATCGTCGTTATTTTGTCATAATCATCGTCGTTAATGTCGTCGTTATTATCGTCATTATCATCGTTGTTATCGTCCTTATTATCCTCATAATTATCGTCGTTAATATCGTCGTTAATATCGTAATTATCATCGTTGTTATAGTCGTTATTATCGTCGTTAATTTCCTCGTTATTTTGTCATAATCATCGTCGTTAATGTCATCGTTATTATCGTCATTATCTTCGTTGTTATCGTCCTTATTATCCTCATAATTAACGTCGTTAATATCGTCGTTATTTTGTGATAATCATCGTCGTTAATATCGTCGTTATTATCGTCGTTATTATCGTCGTTAATATCGTCGTTATTTTGTGATAATCATCGTCGTTAATGTCGTCGTTATTATCGTCATTACCATCGTTGTTATCGTCCTGATTATCCTCATAATTATCGTCGTTAATATCGTCGTTATTTTGTGATAATCATCGTCGTTAATGTCGTCGTTATTATCGTCATTACCATCGTTGTTATCGTCCTTATTATCCTCATAATTATCGTCGTTAATATCGTCGTTATTTTGTCATAATCATCGTCGTTAATGTCATCGTTATTATCGTCATTATCTTCGTTGTTATCGTCATAATTATCATCGTTAATACCGTCGTTATTATTGTCATTATCTTCTTTTTATCGTCGTTATTATCGTCGTTAATATCGTCGTTATTATCGTCGTTATTATCGTCGTTAATATCGTCGTTAATATCGTCATTATCATCGTTGTTATCGTCCTTATTATCCTCATAATTATCGTCGTTAATATCGTCGTTATTTTGTTATAATCATCGTCGTTAATGTCGTCGTTATTATCGTCATTATCTTCGTTGTTATCGTCATAATTATCATCGTTAATATCGACGTTATTATTGTCATTATCTTCTTTTTATCGTCGTTAATATCGTCGTTATTTTCGTCGTTATTATCGTCTTTAATAACGTCGTTAATATCGTCATTATCATTGTTGTTATCGTCCTTATTATCCTCATAATTATCGTCGTTAATATCGTCGTTATTTTGTGATAATCATCGTCGTTAATGTCGTCGTTATTATCGTCATTACCATCGTTGTTATCGTCCTTATTATCCTCATAATTATCGTCGTTAATATCGTCGTTATTTTGTCATAATCATCGTCGTTAATGTCGTCGTTATTATCGTCATTATCTTCGTTGTTATCGTCCTTATTATCCTCTTAATTAACGTCGTTAATATCGTCGTTATTTTGTGATAATCATCGTCGTTAATATCGTCGTTATTATCGTCGTTATTATCGTCGTTAATATCGTCGTTATTTTGTGATAATCATCGTCGTTAATGTCGTCGTTATTATCGTCATTACCATCGTTGTTATCGTCCTTAGTATCCTCATAATTATCGTCATTAATATCGTCGTTATTTTGTCATAATCATCGTCGTTAATGTCGTCGTTATTATCGTCATTATCATCGTTGTTATCGTCCTTATTATCCTCATAATTATCGTCGTTAATATCGTCGTTATTTTGTCATAATCATCGTCGTTAATGTCGTCGTTATTATCGTCATTATCTTCGTTGTTATCGTCATAATTATCATCGTTTATATCGTCGTTATTATTGTCATTATCTTCTTTTTATCGTCGTTAATATCGTCGTTATTATCGTCGTTATTATCGTCGTTAATATCGTCATTATCATCGTTGTTATCGTCCTTATTATCCTCATAATTATCGTCGTTAATATCGTCGTTATTTTGTCATAATCATCGTCGTTAATGTCGTCGTTATTATCGTCATTATCTTCGTTGTTATCGTCATAAATATCATCTTTAATATCGTCGTTATTATTGTCATTATCTTCTTTTTATCGTCGTTATTATCGTCGTTAATATCGACGTTATTATCGTCGTTATTATCGTCGTTAATATCGTCGTTAATATCGTAATTATCATCGTTGTTATCGTCGTTATTATCGTCGTTAATTTCCTCGTTATTTTGTCATAATCATCGTCGTTAATGTCATCGTTATTATCGTCATTATCTTCGTTGTTATCGTCCTTATTATCCTCATAATTAACGTCGTTAATATCGTCGTTATTTTGTGATAATCATCGTCGTTAATATCGTCGTTATTATCGTCGTTATTATCGTCGTTAATATCGTCGTTATTTTGTGATAATCATCGTCGTTAATGTCGTCGTTATTATCGTCATTACCATCGTTGTTATCGTCCTGATTATCCTCATAATTATCGTCGTTAATATCGTCGTTATTTTGTGATAATCATCGTCGTTAATATCGTCGTTAATATCGTCATTATCATCGTTGTTATCGTCCTTATTATCCTCATAATTATCGTCGTTAATATCGTCGTTATTTTGTTATAATCATCGTCGTTAATGTCGTCGTTATTATCGTCATTATCTTCGTTGTTATCGTCATAATTATCATCGTTAATATCGAAGTTATTATTGTCATTATCTTCTTTTTATCGTCGTTAATGTCGTCGTTATTTTCGTCGTTATTATCGTCGTTAATAACGTCGTTAATATCGTCATTATCATTGTTGTTATCGTCCTTATTATCCTCATAATTATCGTCGTTAATATCGTCGTTATTTTGTGATAATCATCGTCGTTAATGTCGTCGTTATTATCGTCATTACCATCGTTGTTATCGTCCTTATTATCCTCATAATTATCGTCGTTAATATCGTCGTTATTTTGTGATAATCATCGTCGTTAATGTCGTCGTTATTATCGTCATTATCTTCGTTGTTATCGTCATAATTATCATCGTTAATACCGTCGTTATTATTGTCATTATCTTCTTTTTATCGTCTTTATTATCGTCGTTAATATCGTCGTTATTATCGTCGTTATTATCGTCGTTAATATCGTCGTTAATATCGTCATTATCATCGTTGTTATCGTCGTTATTATCGTCGTTAATATCCTCGTTATTTTGTCATAATCATCGTCGTTAATGTCGTCGTTATTATCGTCATTATCTTCGTTGTTATCGTCCTTATTATCCTCTTAATTAACGTCGTTAATATCGTCGTTATTTTGTGATAATCATCGTCGTTAATATCGTCGTTATTATCGTCGTTATTATCGTCGTTAATATCGTCGTTATTTTCTGATAATCATCGTCGTTAATGTCGTCGTTATTATCGTCATTACCATCGTTGTTATCGTCCTTATTATCCTCATAATTATCGTCATTAATATCGTCGTTATTTTGTCATAATCATCGTCGTTAATATCGTCATTATCATCGTTGTTATCGTCGTTATTATCGTCGTTAATATCCTCGTTATTTGGTCATAATCATCGTCGTTAATGTCGTCGTTATTATCGTCATTATCTTCGTTGTTATCGTCCTTATTATCCTCTTAATTAACGTCGTTAATATCGTCGTTATTTTGTCATAATCATCGTCGTTAATATCGTCGTTATTATCGTCGTTAATATCGTCGTTATTTTGTGATAATCATCGTCGTTAATGTCGTCGTTATTATCGTCATTACCATCGTTGTTATCGTCCTTATTATCCTCATAATTATCGTCATTAATATCGTCGTTATTTTGTCATAATCATCGTCGTTAATGTCGTCGTTATTATCGTCATTATCATCGTTGTTATCGTCCTTATTATCCTCATAATTATCGTCGTTAATATCGTCGTTATTTTGTCATAATCATCGTCGTTAATGTCGTCGTTATTATCGTCATTATCTTCGTTGTTATCGTCATAATTATCATCGTTTATATCGTCGTTATTATTGTCATTATCTTCTTTTTATCGTCGTTAATATCGTCGTTATTATCGTCGTTATTATCGTCGTTAATATCGTCATTATCATCGTTGTTATCGTCCTTATTATCCTCATAATTATCGTCGTTAATATCCTCGTTAATTTGTCATAATCATCGTCGTTAATGTCGTCGTTATTATCGTCATTATCTTCGTTGTTATCGTCATAAATATCATCTTTAATATCGTCGTTATTATTGTCATTATCTTCTTTTTATCGTCGTTATTATCGTCGTTAATATCGACGTTATTATTGTCGTTATTATCGTCGTTAATATCGTCGTTAATATCGTAATTATCATCGTTGTTATCGTCGTTATTATCGTCGTTAATTTCCTCGTTATTTTGTCATAATCATCGTCGTTAATGTCATCGTTATTATCGTCATTATCTTCGTTGTTATCGTCCTTATTATTCTCATAATTAACGTCGTTAATATCGTCGTTATTTTGTGATAATCATCGTCGTTAATATCGACGTTATTATCGTCGTTATTATCGTCGTTAATATCGTCGTTAATATCGTAATTATCATCGTTGTTATAGTCGTTATTATCGTCGTTAATTTCCTCGTTATTTTGTCATAATCATCGTCGTTAATGTCATCGTTATTATCGTCATTATCTTCGTTGTTATCGTCCTTATTATCCTCATAATTATCGTCGTTAATATCGTCGTTATTTTGTCATAATCATCGTCGTTAATGTCATCGTTATTATCGTCATTATCTTCGTTGTTATCGTCATAATAATCATCGTTAATACCGTCGTTATTATTGTCATTATCTTCTTTTTATCGTCGTTATTATCGTCGTTAATATCGTCGCTATTATCGTCGTTATTATCGTCGTTAATATCGTCGTTAATATCGTCATTATCATCGTTGTTATCGTCCTTATTATCCTCATAATTATCGTCGTTAATATCGTCGTTATTTTGTCATAATCATCGTCGTTAATGTCGTCGTTATTATCGTCATTATCATCGTTGTTATCGTCCTTATTATCCTCATAATTATCGTCGTTAATATCGTCGTTATTTTGTCATAATCATCGTCGTTAATGTCGTCGTTATTATCGTCATTATCTTCGTTGTTATCGTCATAATTATCATCGTTAATATCGTCGTTAATATTGTCATTATCTTCTTTTTATCGTCGTTAATATCGTCGTTATTATCGTCGTTAATATCGTAATTATCATCGTTGTTATCGTCCTTATTATCCTCATAATTATCGTCGTTAATATCGTCGTTATTTTGTCATAATCATCGTCGTTAATGTCGTCGTTAATATCGTCATTATCATCGTTGTAATCGTCCTTATTATCCTCATAATTATCGTCGTTAATATCGTCGTTATTATGTGATAATCATCGTCGTTAATGTCGTCGTTATTATCGTCATTACCATCGTTGTTATCGTCCTTATTATCCTCATAATTATCGTCGTTAATATCGTCGTTATTTTGTCATAATCATCGTCGTTAATGTCGTCGTTATTATCGTCATTACCATCGTTGTTATCGTCCTTATTATCCTTATAATTATCGTCGTTAATATCGTCGTTATTTTGTGATAATCATCGTCGTTAATATCGTCGTTACTATCGTCATTATTATCGTCGTTAATATCGTCGTTAATATCGTCATTATCATCGTTCTTATCGTCCTTATTATCCTCATAATTATCGTCGTTAATATCGTCGTTATTTTGTCATAATCATCGTCGTTAATGTCGTCGTTATTATCGTCATTACCATCGTTGTTATCGTCATTATTATCCGCATAATTATCGTCGTTAATATCGTCGTTATTTTGTCATAATCATCGTCGTTAATGTCG
Source organism: Dolichovespula media (assembly GCA_911387685.1). NCBI lineage: Eukaryota > Metazoa > Arthropoda > Insecta > Hymenoptera > Vespidae > Dolichovespula > Dolichovespula media. The sequence goes on along the minus strand of CAJVQJ010000012.1, from coordinate 340,852 downwards.
TCGTTATTATCGTCATTATCATCGTTGTTATCGTCCTTATTATCCTCATAATTATCGTCGTTAATATCGTCGTTATTTTGTCATAATCATCGTCGTTAATATCGTCGATATTATCGTCATTATCTTCGTTGTTATCGTCGTTATTATCGTCATAATTATCATCGTCATTATCGTCGTTTTTATCATCATGATTATAGTCGTCATTATCGTCGTTAATATCGTCATTATCATCGTTCTTATCGTTCTTATTATCCTCATAATTATCGTCGTTAATATCGTCGATATTATCGTCATTATCTTCGTTGTTATCGTCCTTATTATCGTCGTTATTTTCGTCATATTTATCATCGACATTATCGTCGTGAATATCGTCGTTATTTTGTCATAATCATCGTCGTTAATGTCGTCGTTATTATCGTCATTATCATCGTTGTTTTGGTCCTTATTATCCTCATAATTATCGTCGTTAATATCGTCGTTATTTTGTCATAATCATCGTCGTTAATGTCATCGTTATTATCGTGATTATCATCGTTGTTATCGTCCTTATTATCCTCATAATTATCGTCGTTAATATCGTCGTTATTTTGTCATAATCATCGTCGTTAATGTCGTCGTTATTATCGTCATTATCTTCGTTGTTATCGTCATAATTATCCTCATAATTAACGTCGTTAATATCGTCGTCAATTTGTGATAATGATCGTCGTTAATATCGTCGTTATTATCGTCGTTATTATCGTCGTTAATATCGTCGTTATTTTGTGAAAATCATCGTCGTTAATGTCGTCGTTATTATCGTCATTACCATCGTTGATATCGTCCTGATTATCCTCATAATTATCGTCGTTAATATCGTCGTTATTTTGTGATAATCATCGTCGTTAATGTCGTCGTTATTATCGTCATTACCATCGTTGTTATCGTTCTTATTATCCTCATAATTATCGTCGTTAATATCGTCGTTATTTTGTCATAATCATCGTCGCTAATGTCGTCGTTATTATCGTCATTATCTTCGTTGTTATCGTCATAATTATCATCGTTAATACCGTCGTTATTATTGTCATTATCTTCTTTTTATCGTCGTTATTATCGTCGTTAATATCGTCGTTATTATCGTCGTTATTATCGTCGTTAATATCGTCGTTAATATCGTCATTATCATCGTTGTTATCGTCCTTATTATCCTCATAATTATCGTCGTTAATATCGTCGTTATTTTGTGATAATCATCGTCGTTAATGTTGTCGTTATTATCGTCATTACCATCGTTGTTATCGTCCTTAATATCCTCATAATTATCGTCGTTAATATCGTAGTTATTTTGTCATAATCATCGTCGTTAATGTCGTCGTTATAATCGTCATTACCATCGTTGTTATCGTCCTTATTATCCTCATAATTATCGTCGTTAATATCGTCGTTATTTTGTCATAATCATCGTCGTTAATGTCGTCGTTATTATCGTCATTTTCATCGTTGTTATCGTCCTTTTTATCCTCCTAATTATCGTCATTAATATCGTCGTTATTTTGTCATAATCATCTTCGTTAATATCGTCGTTAATATCGTCATTATCATCGTTGTTATCGTCCTTATTATCCTCATAATTATCGTCATTAATATCGTCGTTATTTTGTCATAATCATCGTCGTTAATGTCGTCGTTATTATCGTCATTATCTTCGTTGTTATCGTCATAATTATCATCGTTAATATCGTCGTTATTATTGTCATTATCTTCTTTTTATCGTCGTTAATATCGTCGTTATTTTCGTCGTTATTATCGTCGTTAATATCGTCGTTAATATCGTCATTATCATCGTTGTTATCGTCCTTATTATCCTCATAATCATCGTCGTTAATGTCGTCGTTATTATCGTCATTACCATCGTTGTTATCGTCCTTATTATCCTCATAATTATCGTCGTTAATATCGTCGTTATTTTGTCATAATCATCGTCGTTAATGTCGTCGTTATTATCGTCATTACCATCGTTGTTATCGTCCTTATTATCCTCATAATTATCGTCGTTAATATCGTCGTTATTTTGTCATAATCATCGTCGTTAATGTCGTCGTTATTATCGTCATTACCATCGTTGTTATCGTCCTTATTATCCTCATAATTATCGTCGTTAATATCGTCGTCATTTTGTCATAATCATCGTCCTTAATGTCGTCGTTATTATCGTCATTATCATCGTTGTTATCTTCCTTATTATCCTCATAATTATCGTCGTTAATATCGTCGTTATTTTGTCATAATCATCGTCGTTAATAGCGTCGATATTATCGTCATTATCGTCGTTTTTATCATCATAATTATAGTCGTCATTATCGTCGTTAATATCGTCATTATCATCGTTCTTATCGTTCTTATTATACTCATAATTATCGTCGTTGATATCGTCATTATCATCGTTCTTATCGTTCTTATTATCCTCATAATTATCGTCGTTAATATCGTCGATATTATCGTCATTATCTTCGTTGTTATCGTCCTTATTATCCTCATAATTAACGTCGTTAATATCGTCGTTATTTTGTCATAATCATCGTCGTTAATGTCATCGTTATTATCGTCATTATCTTCGTTGTTATCGTCATAATAATCATCGTTAATACCGTCGTTATTATTGTCATTATCTTCTTTTTATCGTCGTTATTATCGTCGTTAATATCGTCGCTATTATCGTCGTTATTATCGTCGTTAATATCGTCGTTAATATCGTCATTATCATCGTTGTTATCGTCCTTAATATCCTCATAATTATCGTCGTTAATATCGTAGTTATTTTGTCATAATCATCGTCGTTAATGTCGTCGTTATTTTGTGATAATCATCGTCGTTAATATCGTCGTTATTATCGTCGTTATTATCGTCGTTAATATCGTCGTTATTTTGTGATAATCATCGTCGTTAATGTCGTCGTTATTATCGTCATTACCATCGTTGTTATCGTCCTGATTATCCTCATAATTATCGTCGTTAATATCGTCGTTATTTTGTGATAATCATCGTCGTTAATATCGTCGTTAATATCGTCATTATCATCGTTGTTATCGTCCTTATTATCCTCATAATTATCGTCGTTAATATCGTCGTTATTTTGTTATAATCATCGTCGTTAATGTCGTCGTTATTATCGTCATTATCTTCGTTGTTATCGTCATAATTATCATCGTTAATATCGACGTTATTATTGTCATTATCTTCTTTTTATCGTCGTTAATGTCGTCGTTATTTTCGTCGTTATTATCGTCGTTAATAACGTCGTTAATATCGTCATTATCATTGTTGTTATCGTCCTTATTATCCTCATAATTATCGTCGTTAATATCGTCGTTATTTTGTGATAATCATCGTCGTTAATGTCGTCGTTATTATCGTCATTACCATCGTTGTTATCGTCCTTATTATCCTCATAATTATCGTCGTTAATATCGTCGTTATTTTGTGATAATCATCGTCGTTAATGTCGTCGTTATTATCGTCATTATCTTCGTTGTTATCGTCATAATTATCATCGTTAATACCGTCGTTATTATTGTCATTATCTTCTTTTTATCGTCTTTATTATCGTCGTTAATATCGTCGTTATTATCGTCGTTATTATCGTCGTTAATATCGTCGTTAATATCGTCATTATCATCGTTGTTATCGTCGTTATTATCGTCGTTAATATCCTCGTTATTTTGTCATAATCATCGTCGTTAATGTCGTCGTTATTATCGTCATTATCTTCGTTGTTATCGTCCTTATTATCCTCTTAATTAACGTCGTTAATATCGTCGTTATTTTGTGATAATCATCGTCGTTAATATCGTCGTTATTATCGTCGTTATTATCGTCGTTAATATCGTCGTTATTTTGTGATAATCATCGTCGTTAATGTCGTCGTTATTATCGTCATTACCATCGTTGTTATCGTCCTTATTATCCTCATAATTATCGTCATTAATATCGTCGTTATTTTGTCATAATCATCGTCGTTAATATCGTCATTATCATCGTTGTTATCGTCGTTATTATCGTCGTTAATATCCTCGTTATTTTGTCATAATCATCGTCGTTAATGTCGTCGTTATTATCGTCATTATCTTCGTTGTTATCGTCCTTATTATCCTCTTAATTAACGTCGTTAATATCGTCGTTATTTTGTGATAATCATCGTCGTTAATATCGTCGTTATTATCGTCGTTAATATCGTCGTTATTTTGTGATAATCATCGTCGTTAATGTCGTCGTTATTATCGTCATTACCATCGTTGTTATCGTCCTTATTATCCTCATAATTATCGTCATTAATATCGTCGTTATTTTGTCATAATCATCGTCGTTAATGTCGTCGTTATTATCGTCATTATCATCGTTGTTATCGTCCTTATTATCCTCATAATTATCGTCGTTAATATCGTCGTTATTTTGTCATAATCATCGTCGTTAATGTCGTCGTTATTATCGTCATTATCTTCGTTGTTATCGTCATAATTATCATCGTTTATATCGTCGTTATTATTGTCATTATCTTCTTTTTATCGTCGTTAATATCGTCGTTATTATCGTCGTTATTATCGTCGTTAATATCGTCATTATCATCGTTGTTATCGTCCTTATTATCCTCATAATTATCGTCGTTAATATCCTCGTTAATTTGTCATAATCATCGTCGTTAATGTCGTCGTTATTATCGTCATTATCTTCGTTGTTATCGTCATAAATATCATCTTTAATATCGTCGTTATTATTGTCATTATCTTCTTTTTATCGTCGTTATTATCGTCGTTAATATCGACGTTATTATTGTCGTTATTATCGTCGTTAATATCGTCGTTAATATCGTAATTATCATCGTTGTTATCGTCGTTATTATCGTCGTTAATTTCCTCGTTATTTTGTCATAATCATCGTCGTTAATGTCATCGTTATTATCGTCATTATCTTCGTTGTTATCGTCCTTATTATTCTCATAATTAACGTCGTTAATATCGTCGTTATTTTGTGATAATCATCGTCGTTAATATCGACGTTATTATCGTCGTTATTATCGTCGTTAATATCGTCGTTAATATCGTAATTATCATCGTTGTTATAGTCGTTATTATCGTCGTTAATTTCCTCGTTATTTTGTCATAATCATCGTCGTTAATGTCATCGTTATTATCGTCATTATCTTCGTTGTTATCGTCCTTATTATCCTCATAATTAACGTCGTTAATATCGTCGTTATTTTGTCATAATCATCGTCGTTAATGTCATCGTTATTATCGTCATTATCTTCGTTGTTATCGTCATAATAATCATCGTTAATACCGTCGTTATTATTGTCATTATCTTCTTTTTATCGTCGTTATTATCGTCGTTAATATCGTCGCTATTATCGTCGTTATTATCGTCGTTAATATCGTCGTTAATATCGTCATTATCATCGTTGTTATCGTCCTTATTATCCTCATAATTATCGTCGTTAATATCGTCGTTATTTTGTCATAATCATCGTCGTTAATGTCGTCGTTATTATCGTCATTATCATCGTTGTTATCGTCCTTATTATCCTCATAATTATCGTCGTTAATATCGTCGTTATTTTGTCATAATCATCGTCGTTAATGTCGTCGTTATTATCGTCATTATCTTCGTTGTTATCGTCATAATTATCATCGTTAATATCGTCGTTAATATTGTCATTATCTTCTTTTTATCGTCGTTAATATCGTCGTTATTATCGTCGTTAATATCGTAATTATCATCGTTGTTATCGTCCTTATTATCCTCATAATTATCGTCGTTAATATCGTCGTTATTTTGTCATAATCATCGTCGTTAATGTCGTCGTTAATATCGTCATTATCATCGTTGTAATCGTCCTTATTATCCTCATAATTATCGTCGTTAATATCGTCGTTATTATGTGATAATCATCGTCGTTAATGTCGTCGTTATTATCGTCATTACCATCGTTGTTATCGTCCTTATTATCCTCATAATTATCGTCGTTAATATCGTCGTTATTTTGTCATAATCATCGTCGTTAATGTCGTCGTTATTATCGTCATTACCATCGTTGTTATCGTCCTTATTATCCTTATAATTATCGTCGTTAATATCGTCGTTATTTTGTGATAATCATCGTCGTTAATATCGTCGTTACTATCGTCATTATTATCGTCGTTAATATCGTCGTTAATATCGTCATTATCATCGTTCTTATCGTCCTTATTATCCTCATAATTATCGTCGTTAATATCGTCGTTATTTTGTCATAATCATCGTCGTTAATGTCGTCGTTATTATCGTCATTACCATCGTTGTTATCGTCATTATTATCCGCATAATTATCGTCGTTAATATCGTCGTTATTTTGTCATAATCATCGTCGTTAATGTCGTCGTTATTATCGTCATTATCATCGTTGTTATCGTCCTTATTATCCTCATAATTATCGTCGTTAATATCGTCGTTATTTTGTCATAATCATCGTCGTTAATATCGTCGATATTATCGTCATTATCTTCGTTGTTATCGTCGTTATTATCGTCATAATTATCATCGTCATTATCGTCGTTTTTATCATCATGATTATAGTCGTCATTATCGTCGTTAATATCGTCATTATCATCGTTCTTATCGTTCTTATTATCCTCATAATTATCGTCGTTAATATCGTCGATATTATCGTCATTATCTTCGTTGTTATCGTCCTTATTATCGTCGTTATTTTCGTCATATTTATCATCGACATTATCGTCGTGAATATCGTCGTTATTTTGTCATAATCATCGTCGTTAATGTCGTCGTTATTATCGTCATTATCATCGTTGTTTTGGTCCTTATTATCCTCATAATTATCGTCGTTAATATCGTCGTTATTTTGTCATAATCATCGTCGTTAATGTCATCGTTATTATCGTGATTATCATCGTTGTTATCGTCCTTATTATCCTCATAATTATCGTCGTTAATATCGTCGTTATTTTGTCATAATCATCGTCGTTAATGTCGTCGTTATTATCGTCATTATCTTCGTTGTTATCGTCATAATTATCCTCATAATTAACGTCGTTAATATCGTCGTCAATTTGTGATAATGATCGTCGTTAATATCGTCGTTATTATCGTCGTTATTATCGTCGTTAATATCGTCGTTATTTTGTGAAAATCATCGTCGTTAATGTCGTCGTTATTATCGTCATTACCATCGTTGATATCGTCCTGATTATCCTCATAATTATCGTCGTTAATATCGTCGTTATTTTGTGATAATCATCGTCGTTAATGTCGTCGTTATTATCGTCATTACCATCGTTGTTATCGTTCTTATTATCCTCATAATTATCGTCGTTAATATCGTCGTTATTTTGTCATAATCATCGTCGTTAATGTCGTCGTTATTATCGTCATTATCTTCGTTGTTATCGTCATAATTATCATCGTTAATACCGTCGTTATTATTGTCATTATCTTCTTTTTATCGTCGTTATTATCGTCGTTAATATCGTCGTTATTATCGTCGTTATTATCGTCGTTAATATCGTCGTTAATATCGTCATTATCATCGTTGTTATCGTCCTTATTATCCTCATAATTATCGTCGTTAATATCGTCGTTATTTTGTGATAATCATCGTCGTTAATGTTGTCGTTATTATCGTCATTACCATCGTTGTTATCGTCCTTAATATCCTCATAATTATCGTCGTTAATATCGTAGTTATTTTGTCATAATCATCGTCGTTAATGTCGTCGTTATAATCGTCATTACCATCGTTGTTATCGTCCTTATTATCCTCATAATTATCGTCGTTAATATCGTCGTTATTTTGTCATAATCATCGTCGTTAATGTCGTCGTTATTATCGTCATTTTCATCGTTGTTATCGTCCTTTTTATCCTCCTAATTATCGTCATTAATATCGTCGTTATTTTGTCATAATCATCTTCGTTAATATCGTCGTTAATATCGTCATTATCATCGTTGTTATCGTCCTTATTATCCTCATAATTATCGTCATTAATATCGTCGTTATTTTGTCATAATCATCGTCGTTAATGTCGTCGTTATTATCGTCATTATCTTCGTTGTTATCGTCATAATTATCATCGTTAATATCGTCGTTATTATTGTCATTATCTTCTTTTTATCGTCGTTAATATCGTCGTTATTTTCGTCGTTATTATCGTCGTTAATATCGTCGTTAATATCGTCATTATCATCGTTGTTATCGTCCTTATTATCCTCATAATCATCGTCGTTAATGTCGTCGTTATTATCGTCATTACCATCGTTGTTATCGTCCTTATTATCCTCATAATTATCGTCGTTAATATCGTCGTTATTTTGTCATAATCATCGTCGTTAATGTCGTCGTTATTATCGTCATTACCATCGTTGTTATCGTCCTTATTATCCTCATAATTATCGTCGTTAATATCGTCGTTATTTTGTCATAATCATCGTCGTTAATGTCGTCGTTATTATCGTCATTACCATCGTTGTTATCGTCCTTATTATCCTCATAATTATCGTCGTTAATATCGTCGTCATTTTGTCATAATCATCGTCCTTAATGTCGTCGTTATTATCGTCATTATCATCGTTGTTATCTTCCTTATTATCCTCATAATTATCGTCGTTAATATCGTCGTTATTTTGTCATAATCATCGTCGTTAATAGCGTCGATATTATCGTCATTATCGTCGTTTTTATCATCATAATTATAGTCGTCATTATCGTCGTTAATATCGTCATTATCATCGTTCTTATCGTTCTTATTATACTCATAATTATCGTCGTTGATATCGTCATTATCATCGTTCTTATCGTTCTTATTATCCTCATAATTATCGTCGTTAATATCGTCGATATTATCGTCATTATCTTCGTTGTTATCGTCCTTATTATCCTCATAATTAACGTCGTTAATATCGCCGTTATTTTGTCATAATCATCGTCGTTAATGTCATCGTTATTATCGTCATTATCTTCGTTGTTATCGTCATAATAATCATCGTTAATACCGTCGTTATTATTGTCATTATCTTCTTTTTATCGTCGTTATTATCGTCGTTAATATCGTCGCTATTATCGTCGTTATTATCGTCGTTAATATCGTCGTTAATATCGTCATTATCATCGTTGTTATCGTCCTTATTATCCTCATAATTATCGTCGTTAATATCGTCGTTATTTTGTCATAATCATCGTCGTTAATGTCGTCGTTATTATCGTCATTATCATCGTTGTTATCGTCCTTATTATCCTCATAATTATCGTCGTTAATATCGTCGTTATTTTGTCATAATCATCGTCGTTAATGTCGTCGTTATTATCGTCATTATCTTCGTTGTTATCGTCATAATTATCATCGTTAATATCGTCGTTAATATTGTCATTATCTTCTTTTTATCGTCGTTAATATCGTCGTTATTATCGTCGTTAATATCGTAATTATCATCGTTGTTATCGTCCTTATTATCCTCATAATTATCGTCGTTAATATCGTCGTTATTTTGTCATAATCATCGTCGTTAATGTCGTCGTTAATATCGTCATTATCATCGTTGTAATCGTCCTTATTATCCTCATAATTATCGTCGTTAATATCGTCGTTATTATGTGATAATCATCGTCGTTAATGTCGTCGTTATTATCGTCATTACCATCGTTGTTATCGTCCTTATTATCCTCATAATTATCGTCGTTAATATCGTCGTTATTTTGTCATAATCATCGTCGTTAATGTCGTCGTTATTATCGTCATTACCATCGTTGTTATCGTCCTTATTATCCTTATAATTATCGTCGTTAATATCGTCGTTATTTTGTGATAATCATCGTCGTTAATATCGTCGTTACTATCGTCATTATTATCGTCGTTAATATCGTCGTTAATATCGTCATTATCATCGTTGTTATCGTCCTTATTATCCTCATAATTATCGTCGTTAATATCGTCGTTATTTTGTCATAATCATCGTCGTTAATGTCGTCGTTATTATCGTCATTACCATCGTTGTTATCGTCATTATTATCCGCATAATTATCGTCGTTAATATCGTCGTTATTTTGTCATAATCATCGTCGTTAATGTCGTCGTTATTATCGTCATTATCATCGTTGTTATCGTCCTTATTATCCTCATAATTATCGTCGTTAATATCGTCGTTATTTTGTCATAATCATCGTCGTTAATATCGTCGATATTATCGTCATTATCTTCGTTGTTATCGTCGTTATTATCGTCATAATTATCATCGTCATTATCGTCGTTTTTATCATCATGATTATAGTCGTCATTATCGTCGTTAATATCGTCATTATCATCGTTCTTATCGTTCTTATTATCCTCATAATTATCGTCGTTAATATCGTCGATATTATCGTCATTATCTTCGTTGTTATCGTCCTTATTATCGTCGTTATTTTCGTCATATTTATCATCGACATTATCGTCGTGAATATCGTCGTTATTTTGTCATAATCATCGTCGTTAATGTCGTCGTTATTATCGTCATTATCATCGTTGTTTTGGTCCTTATTATCCTCATAATTATCGTCGTTAATATCGTCGTTATTTTGTGATAATCATCGTCGTTAATGTCGTCGTTATTATCGTCATTACCATCGTTGTTATCGTCCTTATTATCCTCATAATTATCGTCGTTAATATCGTCGTTATTTTGTGATAATCATCGTCGTTAATGTCGTCGTTATTATCGTCATTATCTTCGTTGTTATCGTCATAATTATCATCGTTAATACCGTCGTTATTATTGTCATTATCTTCTTTTTTATCGTCTTTATTATCGTCGTTAATATCGTCGTTATTATCGTCGTTATTATCGTCGTTAATATCGTCGTTAATATCGTCATTATCATCGTTGTTATCGTCGTTATTATCGTCGTTAATATCCTCGTTATTTTGTCATAATCATCGTCGTTAATGTCGTCGTTATTATCGTCATTATCTTCGTTGTTATCGTCCTTATTATCCTCATAATTAACGTCGTTAATATCGTCGTTATTTTGAGATAATCATCGTCGTTAATGTCGTCGTTATTATCGTCATTATCTTCGTTGTTATCGTCAGAATTATCATCGTTAATACCGTCGTTATTATTGTCATTATCTTCTTTTTATCGTCGTTATTATCGTCGTTAATATCGTCGTTATTATCGTCTTTATTATCGTAGTTAATATCGTCGTTAATATCGTCATTATCATCGTTGTTATCGTCGTTATTATCGTCGTTAATATCCTCGTTATTTTGTCATAATCATCGTCGTTAATGTCGTCGTTATTATCGTCATTATCTTCGTTGTTATCGTCCTTATTATCCTCTTAATTAACGTCGTTAATATCGTCGTTATTTTGTGATAATCATCGTCGTTAATATCGTCGTTATTATCGTCGTTATTATCGTCGTTAATATCGTCGTTATTTTGTGATAATCATCGTCGTTAATGTCGTCGTTATTATCGTCATTACCATCGTTGTTATCGTCCTTAGTATCCTCATAATTATCGTCATTAATATCGTCGTTATTTTGTCATAATCATCGTCGTTAATGTCGTCGTTATTATCGTCATTATCATCGTTGTTATCGTCCTTATTATCCTCATAATTATCGTCGTTAATATCGTCGTTATTTTGTCATAATCATCGTCGTTAATGTCGTCGTTATTATCGTCATTATCTTCGTTGTTATCGTCATAATTATCATCGTTTATATCGTCGTTATTATTGTCATTATCTTCTTTTTATCGTCGTTAATATCGTCGTTATTATCGTCGTTATTATCGTCGTTAATATCGTCATTATCATCGTTGTTATCGTCCTTATTATCCTCATAATTATCGTCGTTAATATCGTCGTTATTTTGTCATAATCATCGTCGTTAATGTCGTCGTTATTATCGTCATTATCTTCGTTGTTATCGTCATAAATATCATCTTTAATATCGTCGTTATTATTGTCATTATCTTCTTTTTATCGTCGTTATTATCGTCGTTAATATCGACGTTATTATCGTCGTTATTATCGTCGTTAATATCGTCGTTAATATCGTAATTATCATCGTTGTTATCGTCGTTATTATCGTCGTTAATTTCCTCGTTATTTTGTCATAATCATCGTCGTTAATGTCATCGTTATTATCGTCATTATCTTCGTTGTTATCGTCCTTATTATCCTCATAATTAACGTCGTTAATATCGTCGTTATTTTGTGATAATCATCGTCGTTAATATCGTCGTTATTATCGTCGTTATTATCGTCGTTAATATCGTCGTTATTTTGTGATAATCATCGTCGTTAATGTCGTCGTTATTATCGTCATTACCATCGTTGTTATCGTCCTGATTATCCTCATAATTATCGTCGTTAATATCGTCGTTATTTTGTGATAATCATCGTCGTTAATATCGTCGTTAATATCGTCATTATCATCGTTGTTATCGTCCTTATTATCCTCATAATTATCGTCGTTAATATCGTCGTTATTTTGTTATAATCATCGTCGTTAATGTCGTCGTTATTATCGTCATTATCTTCGTTGTTATCGTCATAATTATCATCGTTAATATCGACGTTATTATTGTCATTATCTTCTTTTTATCGTCGTTAATGTCGTCGTTATTTTCGTCGTTATTATCGTCGTTAATAACGTCGTTAATATCGTCATTATCATTGTTGTTATCGTCCTTATTATCCTCATAATTATCGTCGTTAATATCGTCGTTATTTTGTGATAATCATCGTCGTTAATGTCGTCGTTATTATCGTCATTACCATCGTTGTTATCGTCCTTATTATCCTCATAATTATCGTCGTTAATATCGTCGTTATTTTGTGATAATCATCGTCGTTAATGTCGTCGTTATTATCGTCATTATCTTCGTTGTTATCGTCATAATTATCATCGTTAATACCGTCGTTATTATTGTCATTATCTTCTTTTTATCGTCTTTATTATCGTCGTTAATATCGTCGTTATTATCGTCGTTATTATCGTCGTTAATATCGTCGTTAATATCGTCATTATCATCGTTGTTATCGTCGTTATTATCGTCGTTAATATCCTCGTTATTTTGTCATAATCATCGTCGTTAATGTCGTCGTTATTATCGTCATTATCTTCGTTGTTATCGTCCTTATTATCCTCTTAATTAACGTCGTTAATATCGTCGTTATTTTGTGATAATCATCGTCGTTAATATCGTCGTTATTATCGTCGTTATTATCGTCGTTAATATCGTCGTTATTTTGTGATAATCATCGTCGTTAATGTCGTCGTTATTATCGTCATTACCATCGTTGTTATCGTCCTTATTATCCTCATAATTATCGTCATTAATATCGTCGTTATTTTGTCATAATCATCGTCGTTTATATCGTCATTATCATCGTTGTTATCGTCGTTATTATCGTCGTTAATATCCTCGTTATTTGGTCATAATCATCGTCGTTAATGTCGTCGTTATTATCGTCATTATCTTCGTTGTTATCGTCCTTATTATCCTCTTAATTAACGTCGTTAATATCGTCGTTATTTTGTGATAATCATCGTCGTTAATATCGTCGTTATTATCGTCGTTAATATCGTCGTTATTTTGTGATAATCATCGTCGTTAATGTCGTCGTTATTATCGTCATTACCATCGTTGTTATCGTCCTTATTATCCTCATAATTATCGTCATTAATATCGTCGTTATTTTGTCATAATCATCGTCGTTAATGTCGTCGTTATTATCGTCATTATCATCGTTGTTATCGTCCTTATTATCCTCATAATTATCGTCGTTAATATCGTCGTTATTTTGTCATAATCATCGTCGTTAATGTCGTCGTTATTATCGTCATTATCTTCGTTGTTATCGTCATAATTATCATCGTTTATATCGTCGTTATTATTGTCATTATCTTCTTTTTATCGTCGTTAATATCGTCGTTATTATCGTCGTTATTATCGTCGTTAATATCGTCATTATCATCGTTGTTATCGTCCTTATTATCCTCATAATTATCGTCGTTAATATCCTCGTTAATTTGTCATAATCATCGTCGTTAATGTCGTCGTTATTATCGTCATTATCTTCGTTGTTATCGTCATAAATATCATCTTTAATATCGTCGTTATTATTGTCATTATCTTCTTTTTATCGTCGTTATTATCGTCGTTAATATCGACGTTATTATTGTCGTTATTATCGTCGTTAATATCGTCGTTAATATCGTAATTATCATCGTTGTTATCGTCGTTATTATCGTCGTTAATTTCCTCGTTATTTTGTCATAATCATCGTCGTTAATGTCATCGTTATTATCGTCATTATCTTCGTTGTTATCGTCCTTATTATTCTCATAATTAACGTCGTTAATATCGTCGTTATTTTGTGATAATCATCGTCGTTAATATCGACGTTATTATCGTCGTTATTATCGTCGTTAATATCGTCGTTAATATCGTAATTATCATCGTTGTTATAGTCGTTATTATCGTCGTTAATTTCCTCGTTATTTTGTCATAATCATCGTCGTTAATGTCATCGTTATTATCGTCATTATCTTCGTTGTTATCGTCCTTATTATCCTCATAATTAACGTCGTTAATATCGTCGTTATTTTGTCATAATCATCGTCGTTAATGTCATCGTTATTATCGTCATTATCTTCGTTGTTATCGTCATAATAATCATCGTTAATACCGTCGTTATTATTGTCATTATCTTCTTTTTATCGTCGTTATTATCGTCGTTAATATCGTCGCTATTATCGTCGTTATTATCGTCGTTAATATCGTCGTTAATATCGTCATTATCATCGTTGTTATCGTCCTTATTATCCTCATAATTATCGTCGTTAATATCGTCGTTATTTTGTCATAATCATCGTCGTTAATGTCGTCGTTATTATCGTCATTATCATCGTTGTTATCGTCCTTATTATCCTCATAATTATCGTCGTTAATATCGTCGTTATTTTGTCATAATCATCGTCGTTAATGTCGTCGTTATTATCGTCATTATCTTCGTTGTTATCGTCATAATTATCATCGTTAATATCGTCGTTAATATTGTCATTATCTTCTTTTTATCGTCGTTAATATCGTCGTTATTATCGTCGTTAATATCGTAATTATCATCGTTGTTATCGTCCTTATTATCCTCATAATTATCGTCGTTAATATCGTCGTTATTTTGTCATAATCATCGTCGTTAATGTCGTCGTTAATATCGTCATTATCATCGTTGTAATCGTCCTTATTATCCTCATAATTATCGTCGTTAATATCGTCGTTATTATGTGATAATCATCGTCGTTAATGTCGTCGTTATTATCGTCATTACCATCGTTGTTATCGTCCTTATTATCCTCATAATTATCGTCGTTAATATCGTCGTTATTTTGTCATAATCATCGTCGTTAATGTCGTCGTTATTATCGTCATTACCATCGTTGTTATCGTCCTTATTATCCTTATAATTATCGTCGTTAATATCGTCGTTATTTTGTGATAATCATCGTCGTTAATATCGTCGTTACTATCGTCATTATTATCGTCGTTAATATCGTCGTTAATATCGTCATTATCATCGTTCTTATCGTCCTTATTATCCTCATAATTATCGTCGTTAATATCGTCGTTATTTTGTCATAATCATCGTCGTTAATGTCGTCGTTATTATCGTCATTACCATCGTTGTTATCGTCATTATTATCCGCATAATTATCGTCGTTAATATCGTCGTTATTTTGTCATAATCATCGTCGTTAATGTCGTCGTTATTATCGTCATTATCATCGTTGTTATCGTCCTTATTATCCTCATAATTATCGTCGTTAATATCGTCGTTATTTTGTCATAATCATCGTCGTTAATATCGTCGAAATTATCGTCATTATCTTCGTTGTTATCGTCGTTATTATCGTCATAATTATCATCGTCATTATCGTCGTTTTTATCATCATGATTATAGTCGTCATTATCGTCGTTAATATCGTCATTATCATCGTTCTTATCGTTCTTATTATCCTCATAATTATCGTCGTTAATATCGTCGATATTATCGTCATTATCTTCGTTGTTATCGTCCTTATTATCGTCGTTATTTTCGTCATATTTATCATCGACATTATCGTCGTGAATATCGTCGTTATTTTGTCATAATCATCGTCGTTAATGTCGTCGTTATTATCGTCATTATCATCGTTGTTTTGGTCCTTATTATCCTCATAATTATCGTCGTTAATATCGTCGTTATTTTGTCATAATCATCGTCGTTAATGTCATCGTTATTATCGTGATTATCATCGTTGTTATCGTCCTTATTATCCTCATAATTATCGTCGTTAATATCGTCGTTATTTTGTCATAATCATCGTCGTTAATGTCGTCGTTATTATCGTCATTATCTTCGTTGTTATCGTCATAATTATCCTCATAATTAACGTCGTTAATATCGTCGTCAATTTGTGATAATGATCGTCGTTAATATCGTCGTTATTATCGTCGTTATTATCGTCGTTAATATCGTCGTTATTTTGTGAAAATCATCGTCGTTAATGTCGTCGTTATTATCGTCATTACCATCGTTGATATCGTCCTGATTATCCTCATAATTATCGTCGTTAATATCGTCGTTATTTTGTGATAATCATCGTCGTTAATGTCGTCGTTATTATCGTCATTACCATCGTTGTTATCGTTCTTATTATCCTCATAATTATCGTCGTTAATATCGTCGTTATTTTGTCATAATCATCGTCGTTAATGTCGTCGTTATTATCGTCATTATCTTCGTTGTTATCGTCATAATTATCATCGTTAATACCGTCGTTATTATTGTCATTATCTTCTTTTTATCGTCGTTATTATCGTCGTTAATATCGTCGTTATTATCGTCGTTATTATCGTCGTTAATATCGTCGTTAATATCGTCATTATCATCGTTGTTATCGTCCTTATTATCCTCATAATTATCGTCGTTAATATCGTCGTTATTTTGTGATAATCATCGTCGTTAATGTTGTCGTTATTATCGTCATTACCATCGTTGTTATCGTCCTTAATATCCTCATAATTATCGTCGTTAATATCGTAGTTATTTTGTCATAATCATCGTCGTTAATGTCGTCGTTATAATCGTCATTACCATCGTTGTTATCGTCCTTATTATCCTCATAATTATCGTCGTTAATATCGTCGTTATTTTGTCATAATCATCGTCGTTAATGTCGTCGTTATTATCGTCATTTTCATCGTTGTTATCGTCCTTTTTATCCTCCTAATTATCGTCATTAATATCGTCGTTATTTTGTCATAATCATCTTCGTTAATATCGTCGTTAATATCGTCATTATCATCGTTGTTATCGTCCTTATTATCCTCATAATTATCGTCATTAATATCGTCGTTATTTTGTCATAATCATCGTCGTTAATGTCGTCGTTATTATCGTCATTATCTTCGTTGTTATCGTCATAATTATCATCGTTAATACCGTCGTTATTATTGTCATTATCTTCTTTTTATCGTTGTTATTATCGTCGTTAATATCGTCGTTATTATCGTCGTTATTATCGTCGTTAATATCGTCGTTAATATCGTCATTATCATCGTTGTTATCGTCCTTATTATCCTCATAATTATCGTCGTTAATATCGTCGTTATTTTGTGATAATCATCGTCGTTAATGTTGTCGTTATTATCGTCATTACCATCGTTGTTATCGTCCTTATTATCCTTATAATTATCGTCGTTAATATCGTAGTTATTTTGTCATAATCATAGTCGTTAATGTCGTCGTTATAATCGTCATTACCATCGTTGTTATCGTCCTTATTATCCTCATAATTATCGTCGTTAATATCGTCGTTATTTTGTCATAATCATCGTCGTTAATGTCGTCGTTATTATCGTCATTATCATCGTTGTTATCGTCCTTTTTATCCTCCTAAATATCGTCATTAATATCGTCGTTATTTTGTCATAATCATCTTCGTTAATATCGTCGTTAATATCGTCATTATCATCGTTGTTATCGTCCTTATTATCCTCATAATTATCGTCATTAATATCGTCGTTATTTTGTCATAATCATCGTCGTTAATGTCGTCGTTATTATCGTCATTATCTTCGTTGTTATCGTCATAATTATCATCGTTAATATCGTCGTTATTATTGTCATTATCTTCTTTTTATCGTCGTTAATATCGTCGTTATTTTCGTCGTTATTATCGTCGTTAATATCGTCGTTAATATCGTCATTATCATCGTTGTTATCGTCCTTATTATCCTCATAATCATCGTCATTAATGTCGTCGTTATTATCGTCATTACCATCGTTGTTATCGTCCTTATAATCCTCATAATTATCGTCGTTAATATCGTCGTTATTTTGTCATAATCATCGTCGTTAATGTCGTCGTTATTATCGTCATTATCTTCGTTGTTATCGTCATAATTTTCCTCATAATTAACGTCGATAATATCGTCGTTATTTTGTGATAATGATCGTCGTTAATATCGTCGTTATTATCGTCGTTATTATTGTCGTTAATATCGTCGTTATTTTGTGAAAATCATCGTCGTTAATGTCGTCGTTATTATCGTCATTACCATCGTTGATATCGTCCTGAATATCCTCATAATTATCGTCGTTAATATCGTCGTTATTTTGTGATAATCATCGTCGTTAATGTCGTCGTTATTATCGTCATTACCATCGTTGTTATCGTTCTTATTATCCTCATAATTATCGTCGTTAATATCGTCGTTATTTTGTCATATTCATCGTCGTTAATGTCGTCGTTATTATCGTCATTATCTTGGTTGTTATCGTCATAATTATCATCGTTAATACCGTCGTTATTATTCTCATTATCTTCTTTTTATCGTCGTTATTATCGTCGTTAATATCGTCGTTATTATCGTCGTTATTATCGTCGTAAATATCGTCGTTAATATCGTCATTATCATCGTTGTTATCGTCCTTATTATCCTCATAATTATCGTCGTTAATATCGTCGTTATTTTGTCATAATCATAATCGTTAATGTCGTCGTTATTATCGTCATTACCATCGTTGTTATCGTTCTTATTATCCTCATAATTATCGTCGTTAATATCGTCGTTATTTTTTCATATTCATCGTCGTTAATGTCGTCGTTATTATCGTCATTATCTTCGTTGTTATCGTCATAATTATCATCGTTAATACCGTCGTTATTATTGTCATTATCTTCTTTTTATCGTCGTTATTATCGTCGTTAATATCCTCGTTATTTTGTCATAATCATCGTCGTTAATGTCGTCGTTATTATCGTCATTATCTTCGTTGTTATCGTCCTCATTATCCTCATAATTAACGTCGTTAATGTCGTCGTTATTTTGTGATAATCATCGTCGTTAATATCGTCGTTATTGTCGTCGTTATTATCGTCGTTAATATCGTCGTTATCTTGTGATAATCATCGTCGTTAATGTCGTCGTTATTATCGTCATTATCTTCGTTGTTATCGTCATAATTATCATCGTCAATACCGACGTTATTATTGTCATTATCTTCTTTTTATCGTCGTTATTATCGTCGTTAATATCGTCGTTATTATCGTCGTTATTATCGTCGTTAATATCATCGTTAATATCGTCATTATCATCGTTGTTATCGTCGTTATTATCGTCCTTATTATCCTCATAATTATCGTCGTTAATATCGTCGTTATTATGTGATAATCATCGTCGTTAATGTCGTCGTTATTATCGTCATTACCATCGTTGTTATCGTCCTTATTATCCTCATAATTATCGTCGTTAATATCTTCGTTATTTTGTCATAATCATCGTCGTTAATGTCGTCGTTATTATCGTCATTACCATCGTTGTTATCGTCCTTATTATCCTCATAATTGTCGTCGTTAATATCGTCGTTATTTTGTGATAATCATCGTCGTTAATATCGTCGTTACTATCGTCATTATTATCGTCGTTAATATCGTCGTTAATATCGTCATTATCATCGTTCTTATCGTCCTTATTATCCTCATAATTATCGTCGTTAATATCGTCGTTATTTTGTGATAATCATCGTCGTTAATGTCGTCGTTATTATCGTCATTACCATCGTTGTTATCGTCCTTATTATCCGCATAATTATCGTCGTTAATATCGTCGTTATTTTGTCATAATCATCGTCGTTAATGTCGTCGTTATTATCGTTATTATCATCGTTGTTATCGTCCTTATTATCCTCATAATTATCGTCGTTAATATCGTCGTTATTTTGTCATAATCATCGTCGTTAATATCGTCGATATTATCGTCATTATCTTCGTTGTTATCTTCGTTATTATCGTCATAATTATCATCGTCATTATCGTCGTTATTTTGTGATAATGATCGTCGTTAATATCGTCGTTATTATCGTCGTTATTATCGTCGTTAATATCGTCGTTATTTTGTGAAAATCATCGTCGTTAATGTCGTCGTTATTATCGTCATTACCATCGTTGATATCGTCCTGATTATCCTCATAATTAACGTCGTTAATATCGTCGTTATTTTGTGATAATCATCGTCGTTATATCGTCGTTATTATCGTCGTTATTATCGTCGTTATTATCGTCGTTAATATCGTCGTTATTTTGTGAAAATCATCGTCGTTAATATCGTCTTTATTATCGTCGTTTTTATCGTCGTTATTATCGTCGTTAATAACGTCGTTATTTTGTGATAATCATCGTCGTTAATGTCGTCGTTATTATTGTCATTACCATCGTTGTTATCGTCCTTATTATCCTCATAATTATCGTCGTTAATACGTCGTTATTTTGTCATAATCATCGTCGTTAATGTCGTCGTTATTATCGTCATTATCATCGTTGTTATCGTCCTTTTTATCCTCCTAATTATCGTCATTAATATCGTCGTTATTTTGTCATAATCATCATCGTTAATATCGTCGTTAATATCGTCATTATCATCGTTGTTATCGTCATAATTATCATCGTTAATATCGCCGTTATTATTGTCATTATCTTCTTTTTATCGTCGTTAATATCGTCTTTATTATCATCGTTGTTATCGTCGTTATTATCGTCGTTAATATCCTCGTTATTTTGTCATAATCATCGTCGTTAATGTCGTCGTTATTATCGTCATTATCTTCGTTGTTATCGTCCTTATTATCCTCATAATTAACGTCGTTAATATCGTCGTTATTTTGTGATAATCATCGTCGTTAATGTCGTCGTTATTATCGTCATTATCATCGTTGTTATCGTCCTTTTTATCCTCCTAATTATCGTCATTAATATCGTCGTTATTTTGTCATAATCATCATCGTTAATATCGTCGTTAATATCGTCATTATCATCGTTGTTATCGTCCTTTTTATCCTCCTAATTATCGTCATTAATATCGTCGTTATTTTGTCATAATCATCATCGTTAATATCGTCGTTAATATCGTCATTATCATCGTTGTTATCGTCCTTATTATCCTCATAATTATCGTCATTAATATCGTCGTTATTTTGTCATAATCATCGTCGTTAATGTCGTCGTTATTATCGTCATTATCTTCGTTGTTATCGTCATAATTATCATCGTTAATATCGCCGTTATTATTGTCATTATCTTCTTTTTATCGTCGTTAATATCGTCTTTATTATCGTCGTTTTTATCGTCGTTATTATCGTCGTTAATAACGTCGTTATTTTGTGATAATCATCGTCGTTAATGTCGTCGTTATTATTGTCATTACCATCGTTGTTATCGTCCTTATTATCCTCATAATTATCGTCATTAATATCGTCGTTATTTTGTCATAATCATCGTCGTTAATGTCGTCGTTATTATCGTCATTATCTTCGTTGTTATCTTCATAATTATCATCGTTAATATCGCCGTTATTATTGTCATTATCTTCTTTTTATCGTCGTTAATATCGTCGTTATTTTCGTCGTTATTATCGTCGTTAATATCGTCGTTATTATCGTCATTATCTTCGTTGTTATCGTCATAATTATCATCGTTAATACCGTAGTTATTATTGTCATTATCTTCTTTTTATCGTCGTTATTATCGTCGTTAATATCGTCGTTATTATCGTCGTTATTATCGTCGTTAATATAGTAGTTAATATCGTCATTATCATCGTTGTTATCGTCGTTATTATCGTCGTTAATATCCTCGTTATTTTGTCATAATCATCGTCGTTAATGTCGTCGTTATTATCGTCATTATCTTCGTTGTTATCGTCCTTATTACCCTCATAATTATCGTCGTTAATATCGTCGTTATTTTGTCATAATCATCTTCGTTAATATCTTCGTTAATATCGTCGTTAATATCGTCATTATCATCTTTGTTATCGTCCTTATTATCCTCATAATTATCGTCATTAATATCGTCGTTATTTTGTCATAATCATCGTCGTTAATGTCGTCGTTATTATCGTCATTATCTTCGTTGTTATCGTCATAATTATCATCGTTAATATCGTCGTTATTATTGTCATTATCTTCTTTTTATCGTCGTTAAAATCGTCGTTATTTTCGTCGTTATTATCGTCGTTAATATCGTCGTTAATATCGTTATTATCATCGTTGTTATCGTTCTTATTATCCTCATAATTATCGTCGTTAATATCGTCGTCATTTTGTGATAATCATCGTCGTTAATGTCGTCGTTATTATCGTCATTATCTTCGTTGTTATCGTCATAATTATCATCGTTAATACCGTCGTTATTATTGTCATTATCTTCTTTTTATCGTCGTTATTATCGTCGTTAATATCGTCGTTATTATCGTCGTTATTATCGTCGTTAATATCGTCGTTAATATCGTCATTATCATCGTTGTTATCGTCGTTATTATCGTCGTTAATATCCTCGTTATTTTGTCATAATCATCGTCGTTAATGTCGTCGTTATTATCGTCATTATCTTCGTTGTTATCGTCCTTATTATCCTCATAATTAACGTCGTTAATATCGTCGTTATTTTGTGATAATTATCGTCGTTAATATCGTCGTTATTATCGTCGTTATTATCGTCGTTAATATCGTCGTTATTTTGTGATAATCATCGTCGTTAATGTCGTCGTTATTATCGTCATTACCATCGTTGTTATCGTCCTTATTACCCTCATAATTATCGTCGTTAATATCGTCGTTATTTTGTCATAATCATCGTCGTTAATGTCGTCGTTATTATCGTCATTATCATCGTTGTTATCGTCCTTATTATCCTCATAATTATCGTCGTTAATATCGTCGTTTTTTTGTGATAATCATCGTCGTTAATGTCGTCTTTATTATCGTCATTATCTTCGTTGTTATCGTCATAATTATCATCGTTAAAACCGTCGTTATTATTGTCATTATCTTCTTTTTATCGTCGTTATTATCGTCTTTAATTTCGTCGTTATTATCGTCGTTATTATCGTCGTTAATATCGTCGTTAATATCGTCATTATCATCGTTGTTAATATTGTCATTATCTTCGTTGTTATCGTCGTTATTATCGTCGTTAATATCATCGTTATTTTGTCATAATCATCGTCGTTAATGTCGTCGTTATTATCATCATTATCTTCGTTGTTGTCGTCCTTATTATCCTCATAATTAACGTCGTTAATATCGTCGTTATTTTGTGATAATCATCGTCGTTAATATCGTCGATATTATCGTCGTTATTATCGTCGTTATTATCGTCGTTAATATCGTCGTTATTTTGTGATAATCATCGTCGTTAATATCGTCTTTATTATCGTCGTTATTATCGTCGTTATTATCGTCGTTAATATCGTCGTTATTTTGTGATAATCATCGTCGTTAATGTCGTCGTTATTATCGTCATTACCATCGTTGTTATCGTCCTTATTATCCTCATAATTATCGTCGTTAATATCGTCGTTATTTTGTCATAATCATCGTCGTTAATGTCGTCGTTATTATCGTCATTATCTTCGTTGTTATCGTCATAATTATCATCGTTAATACCGTCGTTATTATTGTCATTATCTTCTTTTTATCGTCGTTATTATCGTCGTTAATATCGTCGTTATTATCGTCGTTATTATAGTCGTTAATATCGTCGTTATCATCTTTGTTATCGTCGTTATTATCTTCGTTAATATCCTCGTTATTTTGTCATAATCATCGTCGTTAATGTCGTCGTTATTATCGTCATTATCTTCGTTGTTATCGTCCTTATTATCCTCATAATTAACGTCGTTAATATCGTCGTTATTTTGTGATAATCATCAACGTTAATATCGTCGTTATTATCGTCGTTATTATCGTCGTTAATATCGTCGTTATTTTGTGATAATCATCGTCGTTAATGTCGTCGTTATAATCGTCATTACCATCGTTGTTATCGTCCTTATTATCCTCATAATTATCGTCATTAATATCGTCGTTATTTTGTCATAATCATCGTCGTTAATGTCGTCGTTATTATCGTCATTATCATCGTTGTTATCGTCCTTATTATCCTCATAATTATCGTCGTTAATATCGTCGTTATTTTGTCATAATCATCGTCGTTAATGTCGTCGTTATTATCGTCATTATCTTCGTTGTTATCGTCATAATTATCATCGTTAATATCGTCGTTATTATTGTCATTATCTTCTTTTTATCGTCGTTAATATCGTCGTTATTATCGTCGTTATTATCGTCGTTAATATCGTCATTATCATCGTTGTTATCGTCCTTATTATCCTCATAATTATCGTCGTTAATATCGTCGTTATTTTGTCATAATCATCGTCGTTAATGTCGTCGTTATTATCGTCATTATCTTCGTTGTTATCGTCATAAATATCATCTTTAATATCGTCGTTATTATTGTCATTATCTTCTTTTTATCGTCGTTATTATCGTCGTTAATATCGACGTTATTATCGTCGTTATTATCGTCGTTAATATCGTCGTTAATATCGTCATTATCATC
The DNA here is from genome assembly GCA_911387685.1 of Dolichovespula media. Taxonomy (NCBI): domain Eukaryota; kingdom Metazoa; phylum Arthropoda; class Insecta; order Hymenoptera; family Vespidae; genus Dolichovespula; species Dolichovespula media. The sequence continues at coordinate 315,881 of CAJVQJ010000012.1, read as the reverse complement.
GTTGTTATCGTCGTTATTATCGTCGTTAATATCCTCGTTATTTTGTCATAATCATCGTCGTTAATGTCGTCGTTATTATCGTCATTATCTTCGTTGTTATCGTCATAATTATCATCGTTAATACCGTCGTTATTATTGTCATTATCTTCTTTTTATCGTCGTTATTATCGTCGTTAATTTCGTCGTTATTATCGTCGTTATTATAGTCGTTAATATCGTCATTATCATCTTTGTTATCGTCGTTATTATCTTCGTTAATATCCTCGTTATTTTGTCATAATCATCGTCGTTAATGTCGTCGTTATTATCGTCATTATCTTCGTTGTTATCGTCCTTATTATCCTCATAATTAACGTCGTTAATATCGTCGTTATTTTGTGATAATCATCGTCGTTAATATCGTCGTTATTATCGTCGTTATTATCGTCGTTAATATCGTCGTTATTTTGTGATAATCATCGTCGTTAATGTCGTCGTTATAATCGTCATTACCATCGTTGTTATCGTCCTTATTATCCTCATAATTATCGTCATTAATATCGTCGTTATTTTGTCATAATCATCGTCGTTAATGTCGTCGTTATTATCGTCATTATCATCGTTGTTATCGTCCTTATTATCCTCATAATTATCGTCGTTAATATCGTCGTTATTTTGTCAAAATCATCGTCGTTAATGTCGTCGTTATTATCGTCATTATCTTCGTTGTTATCGTCATAATTATCATCGTTAATATCGTCGTTATTATTGTCATTATCTTCTTTTTATCGTCGTTAATATCGTCGTTATTATCGTCGTTATTATCGTCGTTAATATCGTCATTATCATCGTTGTTATCGTCCTTATTATCCTCATAATTATCGTCGTTAATATCGTCGTTATTTTGTCATAATCATCGTCGTTAATGTCGTCGTTATTATCGTCATTATCTTCGTTGTTATCGTCATAAATATCATCTTTAATATCGTCGTTATTATTGTCATTATCTTCTTTTTATCGTCGTTATTATCGTCGTTAATATCGACGTTATTATCGTCGTTATTATCGTCGTTAATATCGTCGTTAATATCGTCATTATCATCGTTGTTATCGTCGTTATTATCGTCGTTAATATCCTCGTTATTTTGTCATAATCATCGTCGTTAATGTCGTCGTTATTATCGTCATTATCTTCGTTGTTATCGTCCTTATTATCCTCATAATTAACGTCGTTAATATCGTCGTTATTTTGTGATAATCATCGGCGTTAATATCGTCGTTATTATCGTCGTTATTATCGTCGTTAATATCGTCGTTATTTTGTGATAATCATCGTCGTTAATGTCGTCGTTATTATCGTCATTACCATCGTTGTTGTCGTCCTTATTACCCTCATAATTATCGTCGTTAATATCGTCGTTATTTTGTCATAAATATCGTCGTTAATGTCGTCGTTATTATCGTCATTATCATCGTTGTTATCGTCCTTATTATCCTCATAATTATCGTCGTTAATATCGTCGTTTTTTTGTGAAAATCATCGTCGTTAATGTCGTCGTTATTATCGTCATTATCTTCGTTGTTATCGTCATAATTATCATCGTTAATACCGTCGTTATTATTGTCATTATCTTCTTTTTATCGTCGTTATTATCGTCTTTAATTTCGTCGTTATTATCGTCGTTATTATCGTCGTTAATATCGTCGTTAATATCGTCATTATCATCGTTGTTAATATCGTCATTATCATCGTTGTTATCGTCGTTATTATCGTCGTTAATATCCTCGTTATTTTGTCATAATCATCGTCGTTAATGTCGTCGTTATTATCGTCATTATCTTCGTTGTTATCGTCCTTATTATCCTCATAAATAACGTCGTTAATATCGTCGTTATTTTGTGATAATCATCGTCGTTAAAATCGTCGTTATTATCCTCGTTATTATCGTCGTTATTATCGTCGTTAATATCGTCGTTATTTTGTGATAATCATCGTCGTTAATATCGTCTTTATTATCGTCGTTATTATCGTCGTTATTATCGTCGTTAATATCGTCGTTATTTTGTGATAATCATCGTCGTTAATGTCGTCGTTATTATCGTCATTACCATCGTTGTTATCGTCCTTATTATCCTCATAATTATCGTCGTTAATATCGTCGTTATTTTGTCATAATCATCGTCGTTAATGTCGTCGTTATTATCGTCATTATCATCGTTGTTATCGTCCTTATTATCCTCCTAATTATCGTCATTAATATCGTCGTTATTTTGTCATAATTATCTTCGTTAATATCGTCGTTAATATCGTCATTACCATCGTTGTTATCGTCCTTATTATCCTCATAATTATCGTTATTAATATCGTCGTTATTTTGTCATAATCATCGTCGTTAATGTCGTCGTTATTATCGTCATTATCTTCGTTGTTATCGTCATAATTATCATCGTTAATATCGTCGTTATTATTGTCATTATCTTCTTTTTATCGTCGTTAATATCGTCGTTATTTTCGTCGTTATTATCGTCGTTAATATCGTCGTTATTTTGTGATAATCATCGTCGTTAATATCGTCTTTATTATCGTCGTTATTATCGTCGTTATTATCGTCGTTAATATCGTCGTTATTTTGTGATAATCATCGTCGTTAATGTCGTCGTTATTATCGTCATTACCATCGTTGTTATCGTCCTTATTATCCTCATAATTATCGTCGTTAATATCGTCGTTATTTTGTCATAATCATCGTCGTTAATGTCGTCGTTATTATCGTCATTATCATCGTTGTTATCGTCCTTATTATCCTCCTAATTATCGTCATTAATATCGTCGTTATTTTGTCATAATTATCTTCGTTAATATCGTCGTTAATATCGTCATTACCATCGTTGTTATCGTCCTTATTATACTCATAATTATCGTTATTAATATCGTCGTTATTTTGTCATAATCATCGTCGTTAATGTCGTCGTTATTATCGTCATTATCTTCGTTGTTATCGTCATAATTATCATCGTTAATATCGTCGTTATTATTGTCATTATCTTCTTTTTATCGTCGTTAATATCGTCGTTATTTTCGTCGTTATTATCGTCGTTAATATCGTCGTTAATATCGTCAATATCATCGCTGTTATCGTCCTTATTATCCTCATAATTATCGTCGTTAATATCGTCGTTATTTTGGGATAATCATCGTCGTTAATGTCGTCGTTATTATCGTCATTATCTTCGTTGTTATCGTCATAATTATCATCGTTAATACCGTCGTTATTATTGTCATTATCTTCTTTTTATCGTCGTTATTATCGTCGTTAATATCGTCGGTATTATCGTCGTTATTATCGTCGTTAATATCGTCGTTAATATCGTCATTATCATCGTTGTTATCGTCGTTATTATCGTCGTTAATATCCTCGTTATTTTGTCATAATCATCGTCGTTAATGTCGTCGTTATTATCGTCATTATCTTCGTTGTTATCGTCCTTATTATCCTCATAATTAACGTCGTTAATATCGTCGTTATTTTGTGATAATCATCGTCGTTAATATCGTCGTTATTATCGTCGTTATTATCGTCGTTAATATCGTCGTTATTTTATGATAATCATCGTCGTTAATGTCGTCGTTATTATCGTCATTATCTTCGTTGTTATCGTCCTTATTATCCTCATAATTAACGTCGTTAATATCGTCGTTATTTTGTGATAATCATCGTCGTTAATATCATCGTTATTATCGTCGTTATTATCGTCGTTATTATCGTCGTTAATATCGTCGTTATTTTGTGATAATCATCGTCGTTAATGTCGTCGTTATTATCGTCATTACCATCGTTGTTATCGTCCTTATTATCCTCATAATTATCGTCGTTAATATCGTCGTTATTTTGTCATAATCATCGTCGTTAATGTCGTCGTTATTATCGTCATTATCTTCGTTGTTATCGTCATAATTATCATCGTTAAAACCGTCGTTATTATTGTCATTATCTTCTTTTTATCGTCCTTATTATCGTCGTTAATATCGTCGTTATTATCGTCGTTATTATCGTCGTTAATATCGTCGTTAATATCGTCATTATCATCGTTGTTATCGTCCTTATTATCCTCATAATTATCGTCGTTAATATCGTCGTTATTTTGTGATAATCATCGTCGTTAATGTTGTCGTTATTATCGTCATTACCATCGTTGTTATCGTCCTTATTATCCTCATAATTATCGTCGTTAATATCGTAGTTATTTTGTCATAATCATCGTCGTTAATGTCGTCGTTATTATCGTCATTACCATCGTTGTTATCGTCCTTATTATCCTCATAAATATCGTCGTTAATATCGTCGTTATTTTGTCATAATCATCGTCGTTAATGTCGTTGTTATTATCGTCATTATCATCGTTGTTATCGTCCTTATTATCCTCCTAATTATCGTCATTAATATCGTCGTTATTTTGTCATAATTATCTTCGTTAATATCGTCGTTAATATCGTCATTACCATCGTTGTTATCGTCCTTATTATCCTCACAATTATCGTCATTAATATCGTCGTTATTTTGTCATAATCATCGTCGTTAATGTCGTCGTTATTATCGTCATTATCTTCGTTGTTATCGTCATAATTATCATCGTTAATATCGTCGTTATTATTGTCATTATCTTCTTTTTATCGTCGTTAATATCGTCGTTATTTTCGTCGTTATTATCGTCGTTAATATCGTCCTTAATATCGTCATTATCATCGCTGTTATCGTCCTTATTATCCTCATAATTATCGTCGTTAATATCGTCGTTATTTTGGGATAATCATCGTCGTTAATGTCGTCGTTATTATCGTCATTATCTTCGTTGTTATCGTCATAATTATCATCGTTAATACCGTCGTTATTATTGTCATTATCTTCTTTTTATCGTCGTTATTATCGTCGTTAATATCGTCGTTATTATCGTCGTTATTATCGTCGTTAATATCGTCGTTAATATCGTCATTATCATCGTTGTTATTGTCGTTATTATCGTCGTTAATATCCTCGTTATTTTGTCATAATCATCGTCGTTAATGTCGTCGTTATTATCGTCATTATCTTCGTTGTTATCGTCCTTATTATCCTCATAATTAACGTCGTTAATATCGTCGTTATTTTGTGATAATCATCGTTGTTAATATCGTCGTTATTATCGTCGTTATTATCGTCGTTAATATCGTCGTTATTTTATGATAATCATCGTCGTTAATGTCGTCGTTATTATCGTCATTATCTTCGTTGTTATCGTCCTTATTATCCTCATAATTAACGTCGTTAATATCGTCGTTATTTTGTGATAATCATTGTCGTTAATATCGTCGTTATTAGCGTCGTTATTATCGTCGTTATTATCGTCGTTAATATCGTCGTAAGTTTGTGATAATCATCGTCGTTAATGTCGTCGTTATTATCGTCATTACCATAGGTGTTATCGTCCTTATTATCCTCATAATTATCGTCGTTAATATCGTCGTTATTTTGTCATAATCATCGTCGTTAATGTCGTCGTTATTATCGTCATTATCTTCGTTGTTATCGTCATAATTATCATCGTTAATACCGTCGTTATTATTGTCATTATCTTCTTTTTATCGTCCTTATTATCGTCGTTAATATCGTCGTTATTATCGTCGTTATTATCGTCGTTAATATCGTCGTTAATATCGTCATTATCATCGTTGTTATCGTCCTTATTATCCTCATAATTATCGTCGTTAATATCGTCGTTATTTTGTGATAATCATCGTCGTTAATGTTGTCGTTATTATCGTCATTACCATCGTTGTTATCGTCCTTATTATCCTCATAATTATCGTCGTTAATATCGTAGTTATTTTGTCATAATCATCGTCGTTAATGTCGTCGTTATTATCGTCATTACCATCGATGTTATCGTCCTTATTATCCTCATAATTATCGTCGTTAATATCGTTATTATTTTGTGATAATCATCGTCGTTAATGTCGTCGTTATTATCGTCATTTCCATCGATGTTATCGTCCTTATTATCCTCATAATTATCGTTGTTAATTTTGTCGTTATTTTGTCATAATCATCGTCGTTAATGTCGTCGTTATTATCGTCATTACCATCGTTGTTATCGTCCTTATTATCCTCATAATTATCGTCGTTAATATCGTCGTTATTTTGTCATAATCATCGTCGTTTATATCGTCATTATCATCGTTGTTATCGTCCTTATTATCCTCATAATTAACGTCGTTAATATCGTCGTTATTTTGTGATAATCGTCGTCGTTAATATCGTCGTTATTATCGTCGTTATTATCGTCGTTAATATCGTCGTTATTTTGTGATAATCATCGTCGTTAATGTCGTCGTTATTATAGTCATTTCCATCGTTGTTATCGTCCTTATTATCCTCATAATTATCGTCGTTAATATCGTCGTTATTTTGTGATAATCATCGTCGTTAATATCGTCGTTATTATCGTCGTTATTATCGTCGTTAATATCGTCGTTAATTTCGTCATTATCATCGTTGTTATCGTCCTTATTATCCTCATAATTATCGTCGTTAATATCGTCGTTATTTTGTGATAATCATCGTCGTAAATGTCGTCGTTATTATCGTCATTATCTTCGTTGTTATCGTTATAATTATCATCGATAATACCGTCGTTATTATTGTCATTATCTTCTTTTTATCGTCGTTATTATCGTCGTTAATATCGTCGTTATTATCGTCGTTATTATCGTCGTTAATATCGTCGTTAATATCGTCATTATCTTCGTTGTTATCGTACTTATTATTCTCATAATTACCGTCGTTAATATCGTCGTTATTTTGTGTTAATCATCGTCGTTAATATCGTCGTTATTATCGTCGTTATTATCGTCGTTAATATCGTCGTTAATTTCGTCATTATCGTCGTTGTTATCGTCCTTATTATCCTCATAATTATCGTCGTTAATATCGTCGTTATTATGTGATAATCATCGTCGTTAATATCGTCGTTATTATCGTCGTTATTATCGTCGTTAATATCGTCGTTAATTTCGTCATTATCATCGTTGTAAACGTCCTTATTATCCTCATAATTATCGTCGTTAATATCGTCGTTATTATGTGATAATCATCGTCGTTAATATCGTCGTTATTATCGTCGTTATTATCGTCGTTAATATCGTCGTTAATTTCGTCATTATCATCGTTGTAATCGTCCTTATTATCCTCATAATTATCGTCGTTAATATCGTCGTTATTTTGTCATAATCATCGTCGTTAATGTCGTCGTTATTATCGTCATTATCATCGTTGTTATCGTCCTTATTATCCTCATAATTATCGTTGTTAATATCGTCGTTATTTTGTCATAATCATCGTCGTTAATATCGTCGTTAATATCGACATTATCATCGTTGTTATCGTCCTTATTATCCTCATAACTAACGTCGTTAATATCGTCGTTATTTTGTGATAATCGTCGTCGTTAATTTCGTCGTTATTATCGTCGTTATTATCGTCGTTAGTATCGTCGTTATTTTGTGATAATCATCGTCGTTAATGTCGTCGTTATTATCGTCATTTCCATCGTTGTTATCGTTATAATTATCATCGATAATACCGTCGTTATTATTGTCATTATCTTCTTTTTATCGTCGTTATTATCGTCGTTAATATCGTCGTTATTATCGTCGTTATTATCGTCGTTAATATCGTCGTTAATATCGTCATTATCATCGTTGTAATCGTCCTTATTATCCTCATAATTATCGTCGTTAATATCGTCGTTATTTTGTCATAATCATCGTCGTTAATGTCGTCGTTATTATCGTCATTATCATCGTTGTTATCGTCCTTATTATCCTCATAATTATCGTTGTTAATATCGTCGTTATTTTGTCATAATCATCGTCGTTAATATCGTCGTTAATATCGACATTATCATCGTTGTTATCGTCCTTATTATCCTCATAATTATCGTCGTTAATATCGTCGTTATTTTGTGATAATTATCGTCGTTTAATGTTGTCGTTATTATCGTCATTACCATCGTTGTTATCGTACTTATTATCCTCATAATTATCGTCGTTAATATCGTCGTTATTTTGTCATAATCATCGTCGTTAATGTCGTCGTTATTATCGTCATTACCATCGTTGTTATCGTCCTTATTATCCTCATAATTATCGTCGTTAATATCGTCGTTATTTTGTCATAATCATCGTCGTTAATGTCGTCGTTATTATCGTCATTATCATCGTTGTTATCGTCCTTATTATCCTCATAATTATCGTCGTTAATATCGTCGTTATTTTGTCATAATCATCGTCGTTAATAGCGTCGATATTATCGTCATTATCGTCGTTAATATCGTCATTATCATCGTTCTTATCGTCCTTATTATCCTCATAATTATCGTCGTTAATATCGTCATTATCATCGTTCTTATCGTCCTTATTATCCTCATAATTATCGTCGTTAATATCGTCGATATTATCGTCATTATCATCGTTGTTATCGTCGTTATTATCGTCGTTATAATCGTCATATTTATCATCGACATTATCGTCGTAAATAACGTCGTTATTTTGTTATAATCATCGTCGTTAATGTCGTCGTTAATATCGTCATTATCATCGTTGATATCGTCCTTATTATCCTCATAATCATCGTCGTTAATATCGTCGTTATTATCGTCGTTATTATCGTCGTTAATATCGTCGTTAATATCGACATTATCATCGTTGTTATCGTCCTTATTATCCTCATAATTAACGTCGTTAATATCGTCGTTATTTTGTGATAATCGTCGTCGTTAATTTCGTCGTTATTATCGTCGTTATTATCGTCGTTAATATCGTCGTTATTTTGTGATAATCATCGTCGTTAATGTCGTCGTTATTATCGTCATTTCCATCGTTGTTATCGTTATAATTATCATCGATAATACCGTCGTTATTATTGTCATTATCTTCTTTTTATCGTCGTTATTATCGTCGTTAATATCGTCGTTATTATCGTCGTTATTATCGTCGTTAATATCGTCGTTAATATCGTCATTATCATCGTTGTAATCGTCCTTATTATCCTCATAATTATCGTCGTTAATATCGTCGTTATTTTGTCATAATCATCGTCGTTAATGTCGTCGTTATTATCGTCATTATCATCGTTGTTATCGTCCTTATTATCCTCATAATTATCGTTGTTAATATCGTCGTTATTTTGTCATAATCATCGTCGTTAATATCGTCGTTAATATCGACATTATCATCGTTGTTATCGTCCTTATTATCCTCATAATTATCGTCGTTAATATCGTCGTTATTTTGTGATAATTATCGTCGTTTAATGTTGTCGTTATTATCGTCATTACCATCGTTGTTATCGTACTTATTATCCTCATAATTATCGTCGTTAATATCGTCGTTATTTTGTCATAATCATCGTCGTTAATGACGTCGTTATTATCGTCATTACCATCGTTGTTATCGTCCTTATTATCCTCATAATTATCGTCGTTAATATCGTCGATATTTTGTCATAATCATCGTCGTTATTGTCGTCGTTATTATCGTCATTATCATCGTTGTTATCGTCCTTATTATCCTCATAATTATCGTCGTTAATATCGTCGTTATTTTGTCATAATCATCGTCGTTAATAGTGTCGATATTATCGTCATTATCGTCGTTAATATCGTCATTATCATCGTTCTTATCGTCCTTATTATCCTCATAATTATCGTCGTTAATATCGTCATTATCATCGTTCTTATCGTCCTTATTATCCTCATAATTATCGTCGTTAATATCGTCGATATTATCGTCATTATCATCGTTGTTATCGTCGTTATTATCGTCGTTATAATCGTCATATTTATCATCGACATTATCGTCGTAAATAACGTCGTTATTTTGTTATAATCATCGTCGTTAATGTCGTCGTTAATATCGTCATTATCATCGTTGATATCGTCCTTATTATCCTCATAATCATCGTCGTTAATATCGTCGTTATTATCGTCGTTATTATCGTCGTTAATATCGTCGTTAATTTCGTCATTATCATCGTTGTTATCGTCCTTATTATCCTCATAATTATCGTCGTTAATATCGTCGTTATTTTGTGATAATCATTGTCGTTAATGTCGTCGTTATTATCGTCATTATCTTCGTTGTTATCGTACTTATTATTCTCATAATTAACGTCGTTAATATCGTCGTTATTTTGTGTTAATCATCGTCGTTAATATCGTCGTTATTATCGTCGTTATTATCGTCGTTAATATCGTCGCTAATTTCGTCATTATCGTCGTTGTTATCGTTCTTATTATCCTCATAATTATCGTCGTTATTATGTGATAATCATCGTCGTTAATATCGTCGTTATTATCGTCGTTATTATCGTCGTTAATATCGTCGTTAATTTCGTCATTATCATCGTTGTAATCGTCCTTATTATCCTCATAATTATCGTCGTTAATATCGTCGTTATTTTGTCATAATCATCGTCGTTAATGTCGTCGTTATTATCGTCATTATCATCGTTGTTATCGTCCTTATTATCCTCATAATTATCGTTGTTAATATCGTCGTTATTTTGTCATAATCATCGTCGTTAATATCGTCGTTAATATCGACATTATCATCGTTGTTATCGTCCTTATTATCCTCATAATTAACGTCGTTAATATCGTCGTTATTTTGTGATAATCGTCGTCGTTAATATCGTCGTTATTATCGTCGTTATTATCGTCGTTAATATCGTCGTTATTTTGTGATAATCATCGTCGGTAATGTCGTCGTTATTATCGTCATTTCCATCGTTGTTATCGTCCTTATTATCCTCATAATTATCGTCGTTAATATCGTCGTTATTTTGTGATAATCATCGTCGTTAATATCGTCGTTATTATCGTCGTTATTATCGTCGTTAATATCGTCGTTAATTTCTTCATTATCATCGTTGTTATCGTCCTTATTATCCTCATAATTATCGTCGTTAATATCGTCGTTATTTTGTGATAATCATCGTCGTAAATGTCGTCGTTATTATCGTCATTATCTTCGTTGTTATCGTTATAATTATCATCGATAATACCGTCGTTATTATTGTCATTATCTTCTTTTTATCGTCGTTATTATCGTCGTTAATATCGTCGTTATTATCGTCGTTATTATCGTCGTTAATATCGTCGTTATTTTGTCATAATCATCGTCGTTAATATCGTCGTTAATTTCGTCATTATCATCGTTGTTATCGTCCTTATTATCCTCATAATTAACGTCGTTAATATCGTCGTTATTTTGTGATAATCATCGTCGTTTATATCGTCATTATCATCGTTGTTATCGTCCTTATTATCCTCATAATTATCGTCGTTAATATCGTCGTTATTTTGTCATAATCATCGTCGTTAATGTCGTCGTTATTATCGTCATTATCATCGTTGTTATCGTCCTTATTATCCTCATAATTATCATCGTTAATACCGTCGTTATTATTGTCATTATCTTCTTTTTATCGTCGTTATTATCGTCGTCAATATCGTCGTTAATATCGTCATTATCATCGTTGCTATCGTCCTTATTATCCTCATAATTATCGTCGTTAATATCGTCGTTATTTTGTGATTATCATCGTCGTTAATATCGTCGTTAATATCGTCTTTATCATCGTTGTTATCGTCCTTATTATCCTCATAATTATCGTCGTTAATATCGTCGTTATTTTGTGATAATCATCTTCGTTAATGTTGTCGTTATTATCGTCATTACCATCGTTGTTATCGTCCTTATTATCCTCATAATTATCGTCGTTAATTTCGTCGTTAATTTCGTGATTATCTTCGTTCTTATCGTCCTTATTATCCTCATAATTAACGTCGTTAATATCGTCGTTATTTTGTGATAATCATCGTCGTTAATATCGTCGTTATTATCGTCGTTATTATCGTCGTTAATGTCGTCGTTATTATCGTCATTACCATCGTTGTTATCGTCCTTATTATCCTCATAATTATCGTCGTTAATATCGTCGTTATTTTGTCATAATCATCGTCGTTAATGTCGTCGTTATTATCGTCATTACCATCGTTGTTATCGTCCTTATTATCCTCATAATTATCGTCGTTAATATCGTCGTTAATTTCGTCATTATCTTCGTTCTTATCGTCCTTATTATCCTCATAATTAACGTCGTTAATATCGTCGTTATATTGTGATAATCATCGTCGTTAATAACGTCCTTATTATCGTCGTTATTATCGTCGTTAATATCGTCGTTAATTTCGTCATTATCGTCGTTGTTATCGTCCTTATTATCCTCATAATTATCGTCGTTAATATCGTCGTTATTTTGTGATAATCATCGTCGTTAATATCGTCGTTATTATTCTCGTTATTATCGTCGTTAATATCGTCGTTAATTTCGTCATTATCATCGTTGTTATCGTCCTTATTATCCTCATAATTATCGTCGTTAATATCGTCGTTATTTTGTCATAATCATCGTCGTTAATGTCGTAGTTATTATCGTCATTATCATCGTTGTTATCGTCCTTATTATCCTCATAATTATCGTCGTTAATATCGTCGTTATTTTGTCATAATCATCGTCGTTTATATCGTCATTATCATCGTTGTTATCGTCCTTATTATACTCATAATATCGTCGTTAATATCGTCGTTAATATCGTTGTTATTTTGTCATAATCATCGTCGTTTCTATCGTCATTATCATCGTTGTTATCGTCCTTATTATCCTCATAATTATCGTCGCTAATATCGTCGTTATTTTGTGATATTCATCGTCGTTAATATCGTCGTTATTATCGTCGTTATTATCGTCGTTAATATCGTCGTTAAATTCGTTATTATCATCGTTGTTATCGTCCTTATTATCCTCATAATTATCGTCGTTAATATCGTCGTTATTTTGTGATAATCATCGTCGTAAATGTCGTCGTTATTATCGTCATTATCTTCGTTGTTATCGTTATAATTATCATCGTTAATACCGTCGTTATTATTGTCATTATCTTCTTTTTATCGTCGTTATTATCGTCGTTAATATCGTCGTTATTATCGTCGTTATTATCGTCGTTATTATCGTCGTTAATATCGTCATTATCATCGTTGTTATCGTCCTTATTATCCTCATAATTATCGTCGTTAATATCGTCGTTATTTTGTCATAATCATCGTCGTTAATGTCGTCGTTATTATCGTCATTATCATCGTTGTTATCGTCCTTATTATCCTCATAATTATCGTCGTTAATATCGTCGTTATTTTGTCATAATCATCGTCGTTTAAATCGTCATTATCATCGTTGTTATCGTCCTTATTATCCTCATAATTATCGTCGTTAATATCGTCGTTATTTTGTCATAATCATCGTCGATAATGTCGTCGTTATTATCGTCATTATCTTCGTTGTTATAGTCATAATTATCATCGTTAATACCGTCGTTATTATTGTCATAATCTTCTTTTTATCGTCGTTATTATCGTCGTTAATATAGTCGTTATTATCGTCGTCAATATCGTCGTTAATATCGTCATTATCATCGTTGTTATCGTCCTTATTATCCTCATAATTATCCTCGTTAATATCTTCGTTATTTTGTGATAATCATCGTCGTTAATATCGTCGTTAATATCGTCATTATCATCGTTGTTATCGTTCTTATTATCCTCATAATTATCGTCGTTAATATCGTTGTTATTTTGTGATAATCATCGTCGTTAATGTTGTCGTTATTATCGTCATTACCATCGTTGTTATCGTCCTTATTATCCTCATAATCATCGTCGTTAATGTCGTCATTATTATCGTCATTATCTTCGTTGTTATCGTCCTTATTATCCTCATAATTAACGTCGTTAATATCGTCGTTATTTTCTGATAATCATCGTCGTTAATATCGTCGTTATTATCGTCGTTATTATCGTCGTTAATGTCGTCGTTATTATCGTCATTACCATCGTTGTTATCGTCCTTATTATCCTCATAATTATCGTCGTTAATATCGTCGTTATTTTGTCATAATCATCGTCGTTAATGTCGTCGTTATTATCGTCATTACCATCGTTGTTATCGTCCTTATTATCCTCATAATTATCGTCGTTAATATCGTCGTTAATTTCGTCATTATCTTCGTTCTTATCGTCCTTATTATCCTCATAATTAACGTCGTTAATATCGTCGTTAATTTGTGATAATCATCGTCGTTAATAACGTCGTTATTATCGTCGTTATTATCGTCGTTAATATCGTCGTTAATTTCGTCATTATCGTCGTTGTTATCGTCCTTATTATCCTCATAATTATCGTCGTTAATATCGTCGTTATTTTGTGATAATCATCGTCGTTAATATCGTCGTTATTATTGTCGTTATTATCGTCGTTAATATCGTCGTTAATTTCGTCATTATCATCGTTGTTATCGTCCTTATTATCCTCATAATTATCGTCGTTAATATCGTCGTTATTTTGTCATAATCATCGTCGTTAATGTCGTAGTTATTATCGTCATTATCATCGTTGTTATCGTCCTTATTATCCTCATAATTATCGTCGTTAATATCGTCGTTATTTTGTCATAATCATCGTCGTTTATATCGTCATTATCATCGTTGTTATCGTCCTTATTATCCTCATAATATCGTCGTTAATATCGTCGTTAATATCGTCGTTATTTTGTCATAATCATCGTCGTTTATATCGTCATTATCATCGTTGTTATCGTCCTTATTATCCTGATAATTATCGTCGCTAATATCGTCGTTATTTTGTGATATTCATCGTCGTTAATATCGTCGTTATTATCGTCGTTATTATCGTCGTTAATATCGTCGTTAATTTCTTCATTATCATCGTTGTTATCGTCCTTATTATCCTCATAATTATCGTCGTTAATATCGTCGTTATTTTGTGATAATCATCGTCGTAAATGTCGTCGTTATTATCGTCATTATCTTCGTTGTTATCGTTATAATTATCATCGATAATACCGTCGTTATTATTGTCATTATCTTCTTTTTATCGTCGTTATTATCGTCGTTAATATCGTCGTTATTATCGTCGTTATTATCGTCGTTAATATCGTCGTTATTTTGTCATAATCATCGTCGTTAATATCGTCGTTAATTTCGTCATTATCATCGTTGTTATCGTCCTTATTATCCTCATAATTAACGTCGTTAATATCGTCGTTATTTTGTGATAATCATCGTCGTTTATATCGTCATTATCATCGTTGTTATCGTCCTTATTATCCTCATAATTATAGTCGTTAATATCGTCGTTATTTTGTCATAATCATCGTCGTTAATGTCGTCGTTATTATCGTCATTATCATCGTTGTTATCGTCCTTATTATCCTCATAATTATCATCGTTAATACCGTCGTTATTATTGTCATTATCTTCTTTTTATCGTCGTTATTATCGTCGTCAATATCGTCGTTAATATCGTCATTATCATCGTTGTTATCGTCCTTATTATCCTCATAATTATCGTCGTTAATATCGTCGTTATTTTGTGATTATCATCGTCGTTAATATCGTCGTTAATATCGTCTTTATCATCGTTGTTATCGTCCTTATTATCCTCATAATTATCGTCGTTAATATCGTCGTTATTTTGTGATAATCATCTTCGTTAATGTTGTCGTTATTATCGTCATTACCATCGTTGTTATCGTCCTTATTATCCTCATAATTATCGTCGTTAATTTCGTCGTTAATTTCGTGATTATCTTCGTTCTTATCGTCCTTATTATCCTCATAATTAACGTCGTTAATATCGTCGTTATTTTGTGATAATCATCGTCGTTAATATCGTCGTTATTATCGTCGTTATTATCGTCGTTAATGTCGTCGTTATTATCGTCATTACCATCGTTGTTATCGTCCTTATTATCCTCATAATTATCGTCGTTAATATCGTCGTTATTTTGTCATAATCATCGTCGTTAATGTCGTCGTTATTATCGTCATTACCATCGTTGTTATCGTCCTTATTATCCTCATAATTATCGTCGTTAATATCGTCGTTAATTTCGTCATTATCTTCGTTCTTATCGTCCTTATTATCCTCATAATTAACGTCGTTAATATCGTCGTTATATTGTGATAATCATCGTCGTTAATAACGTCCTTATTATCGTCGTTATTATCGTCGTTAATATCGTCGTTAATTTCGTCATTATCGTCGTTGTTATCGTCCTTATTATCCTCATAATTATCGTCGTTAATATCGTCGTTATTTTGTGATAATCATCGTCGTTAATATCGTCGTTATTATTCTCGTTATTATCGTCGTTAATATCGTCGTTAATTTCGTCATTATCATCGTTGTTATCGTCCTTATTATCCTCATAATTATCGTCGTTAATATCGTCGTTATTTTGTCATAATCATCGTCGTTAATGTCGTAGTTATTATCGTCATTATCATCGTTGTTATCGTCCTTATTATCCTCATAATTATCGTCGTTAATATCGTCGTTATTTTGTCATAATCATCGTCGTTTATATCGTCATTATCATCGTTGTTATCGTCCTTATTATACTCATAATATCGTCGTTAATATCGTCGTTAATATCGTTGTTATTTTGTCATAATCATCGTCGTTTCTATCGTCATTATCATCGTTGTTATCGTCCTTATTATCCTCATAATTATCGTCGTTAATATCGTCGTTATTTTGTGATATTCATCGTCGTTAATATCGTCGTTATTATCGTCGTTATTATCGTCGTTAATATCGTCGTTAAATTCGTTATTATCATCGTTGTTATCGTCCTTATTATCCTCATAATTATCGTCGTTAATATCGTCGTTATTTTGTGATAATCATCGTCGTAAATGTCGTCGTTATTATCGTCATTATCTTCGTTGTTATCGTTATAATTATCATCGTTAATACCGTCGTTATTATTGTCATTATCTTCTTTTTATCGTCGTTATTATCGTCGTTAATATCGTCGTTATTATCGTCGTTATTATCGTCGTTATTATCGTCGTTAATATCGTCATTATCATCGTTGTTATCGTCCTTATTATCCTCATAATTATCGTCGTTAATATCGTCGTTATTTTGTCATAATCATCGTCGTTAATGTCGTCGTTATTATCGTCATTATCATCGTTGTTATCGTCCTTATTATCCTCATAATTATCGTCGTTAATATCGTCGTTATTTTGTCATAATCATCGTCGTTTAAATCGTCATTATCATCGTTGTTATCGTCCTTATTATCCTCATAATTATCGTCGTTAATATCGTCGTTATTTTGTCATAATCATCGTCGATAATGTCGTCGTTATTATCGTCATTATCTTCGTTGTTATAGTCATAATTATCATCGTTAATACCGTCGTTATTATTGTCATAATCTTCTTTTTATCGTCGTTATTATCGTCGTTAATATAGTCGTTATTATCGTCGTCAATATCGTCGTTAATATCGTCATTATCATCGTTGTTATCGTCCTTATTATCCTCATAATTATCCTCGTTAATATCTTCGTTATTTTGTGATAATCATCGTCGTTAATATCGTCGTTAATATCGTCATTATCATCGTTGTTATCGTTCTTATTATCCTCATAATTATCGTCGTTAATATCGTCGTTATTTTGTGATAATCATCGTCGTTAATGTTGTCGTTATTATCGTCATTACCATCGTTGTTATCGTCCTTATTATCCTCATAATCATCGTCGTTAATGTCGTCATTATTATCGTCATTATCTTCGTTGTTATCGTCCTTATTATCCTCATAATTAACGTCGTTAATATCGTCGTTATTTTCTGATAATCATCGTCGTTAATATCGTCGTTATTATCGTCGTTATTATCGTCGTTAATGTCGTCGTTATTATCGTCATTACCATCGTTGTTATCGTCCTTATTATCCTCATAATTATCGTCGTTAATATCGTCGTTATTTTGTCATAATCATCGTCGTTAATGTCGTCGTTATTATCGTCATTACCATCGTTGTTATCGTCCTTATTATCCTCATAATTATCGTCGTTAATATCGTCGTTAATTTCGTCATTATCTTCGTTCTTATCGTCCTTATTATCCTCATAATTAACGTCGTTAATATCGTCGTTAATTTGTGATAATCATCGTCGTTAATAACGTCGTTATTATCGTCGTTATTATCGTCGTTAATATCGTCGTTAATTTCGTCATTATCGTCGTTGTTATCGTCCTTATTATCCTCATAATTATCGTCGTTAATATCGTCGTTATTTTGTGATAATCATCGTCGTTAATATCGTCGTTATTATTGTCGTTATTATCGTCGTTAATATCGTCGTTAATTTCGTCATTATCATCGTTGTTATCGTCCTTATTATCCTCATAATTATCGTCGTTAATATCGTCGTTATTTTGTCATAATCATCGTCGTTAATGTCGTAGTTATTATCGTCATTATCATCGTTGTTATCGTCCTTATTATCCTCATAATTATCGTCGTTAATATCGTCGTTATTTTGTCATAATCATCGTCGTTTATATCGTCATTATCATCGTTGTTATCGTCCTTATTATCCTCATAATATCGTCGTTAATATCGTCGTTAATATCGTCGTTATTTTGTCATAATCATCGTCGTTTATATCGTCATTATCATCGTTGTTATCGTCCTTATTATCCTCATAATTATCGTCGCTAATATCGTCGTTATTTTGTGATATTCATCGTCGTTAATATCGTCGTTATTATCGTCGTTATTATCGTCGTTAATATCGTCGTTAAATTCGTTATTATCATCGTTGTTATCGTCCTTATTATCCTCATAATTATCGTCGTTAATATCGTCGTTATTTTGTGATAATCATCGTCGTAAATGTCGTCGTTATTATCGCCATTATCTTCGTTGTTATCGTTATAATTATCATCGTTAATACCGTCGTTATTATTGTCATTATCTTCTTTTTATCGTCGTTATTATCGTCGTTAATATCGTCGTTATTATCGTCGTTATTATCGTCGTTATTATCGTCGTTAATATCGTCATTATCATCGTTGTTATCGTCCTTATATCCTCATAATTATCGTCGTTAATATCGTCGTTATTTTGTCATAATCATCGTCGTTAATGTCGTCGTTATTATCGTCATTATCATCGTTGTTATCGTCCTTATTATCCTCATAATTATCGTCGTTAATATCGTCGTTATTTTGTCATAATCATCGTCGTTTAAATCGTCATTATCATCGTTGTTATCGTCCTTATTATCCTCATAATTATCGTCGTTAATATCGTCGTTATTTTGTCATAATCTTCGTCGATAATGTCGTCGTTATTATCGTCATTATCTTCGTTGTTATAGTCATAATTATCATCGTTAATACCGTCGTTATTATTGTCATTATCTTCTTTTTATCGTCGTTATTATCGTCGTTAATATAGTCGTTATTATCGTCGTCAATATCGTCGTTAATATCGTCATTATCATCGTTGTTATCGTCCTTATTATCCTCATAATTATCCTCGTTAATATCTTCGTTATTTTGTGATAATCATCGTCGTTAATATCGTCGTTAATATCGTCATTATCATCGTTGTTATCGTTCTTATTATCCTCATAATTATCGTCGTTAATATCGTCGTTATTTTGTGATAATCATCGTCGTTAATGTTGTCGTTATTATCGTCATTACCATCGTTGTTATCGTCCTTATTATCCTCATAATCATCGTCGTTAATGTCGTCATTATTATCGTCATTATCTTCGTTGTTATCGTCTTTATTATCCTCATAATTAACGTCGTTAATATCGTCGTTATTTTGTGATAATCATCGTCGTTTATATCGTCATTATCATCGTTGTTATCGTCCTTATTATCCTCATAATTATCGTCGTTAATATCGTCGTTATTTTGTCATAATCATCGTCGTTAATGTCGTCGTTATTATCGTCATTATCTTCGTTGTTATCGTCATAATTATCATCGTTAATACCGTCGTTATTATTGTCATTATCTTCTTTTTATCGTCGTTATTATCGTCGTTAATATCGTCGTTATTTTGTGATAATCATCGTCGTTAATGTTGTCGTTATTGTCGTCATTACCATCGTTGTTATCGTCCTTATTATCCTCATAATTATCGTCGTTAATATCGTCGTTATTTTGTCATAATCATCGTCGTTAATGTCGTCGTTATTATCGTCATTATCTTCGTTGATATCGTCATAATTATCATCGTTAATATCGTCGTTATTATTGTCATTATCTTCTTTTTATCGTCGTTATTATCTTCGTTAATATCGTCGTTATTATCGTCGTTAATATCGTCGTTATTATCGTCGTTAATATCGTCGTTAATATCGTCATTATCATCGTTGTTATCGTCCATATTATCCTCATAATTATCGTCGTTAATATCGTCGTTATTATGTGATAATCATCGGCGTTAATGTTGTAGTTATTATCGTCATTATCATCGTTGTTATCGTCCTTATTATCTTCATAATTATCGTCGTTAATATCGTCGTTATTTTGGCATAATCATCGTCGTTAACTTCGTCATTATCATCGTTGTTATCGTCCTTATTATCCTCATAATTATCGTCGTTAATATCGTCATTTTGTCATAATCATCGTTGTTAATGTCGTCGTTATTATCGTCATTATCTTCGTTTTATCGTCATAATTATCATCGTTAATATCGTCGTTATTATTGTCATTATCTTCTTTTTATCGTCGTTATTATCGTCGTTAATATCGTCGTTATTATCGTCGTTAATATCGTCGTTATTATCGTCGTTAATATCGTCGTTAATATCGTCATTATCATCGTTGTTATCGTCCATATTATCCTCATAATTATCGTCGTTAATATCGTCGTTATTATGTGATAATCATCGTCGTTAATGTTGTAGTTATTATCGTCATTATCATCGTTGTTATCGTCCTTATTATCCTCATAATTATCGTCGTTAATATCGTCGTTATTTTGGCATAATCATCGTCGTTAATTTCGTCATTATCATCGTTGTTATCGTCCTTATTATCCTCATAATTATCGTCGTTAATATCGTCATTTTGTCATAATCATCGTTGTTAATGTCGTCGTTATTATCGTCATTATCTTCGTTTTATCGTCATAATTATCATCGTTAATATCGTCGTTATTATTGTCATTATCTTCTTTTTATCGTCGTTATTATCGTCGTTAATATCGTCGTTATTATCGTCGTTAATATCGTCGTTATTATCGTCGTTAATATCGTCGTTAATATCGTCATTATCATCATTGTTATCGTCCATATTATCCTCATAATTATCGTCGTTAATATCGTCGTTATTTTGTCATAATCATCGTCGTTAATGTCGTCGTTATTATCGTCATTACCATCGTTGTTATCGTCCTTATTATCCTCATAATTATCGTCGTTAATATCGTCGTTATTTTGTCATAATCATCGTCGTTAATGTCGTCGTTATTATCGTCATTATCATCGTTGTTATCGTCCTTATTATCCTCATAATTATCGTCGTTAATATCGTCGTTATTTTGTCATAATCATCGTCGTTTATATCGTCATTATCATCGTTGTTATCGTCCATATTTTCCTCATAATTATCGTCGTTAATATCGTCGTTATTTTGTCATAATCATCGTCGTTAATGTCGTCGTTATTATCGTCATTATCTTCGTTGTTATCGTCATAATTATCATCGTTAATACCGTCGTTATTATTGTCATTATCTTCTTTTTATCGTCGTTATTATCGTCGTTAATATCGTCGTTAATATCGTCATTATCATCGTTGCTATCGTCCTTATTATCCTCATAATTATCGTCGATAATATCGTCATTATCATCGTTCTTATCGACCTTATTATCCTCATAATTATCGTCGTTAATATCGTCGTTATTTTGTGATAATCATCGTCGTTAATATCGTCGTTATTATCGTCGTTATAATCGTCGTTAATATCGTCGTTAAATTCGTCATTATCATCGTTGTTATCGTCCTTATTATCCTCATAATTATCGTCGTTAATATCGTCGTTATTTTGTGATAATCATCGTCGTAAATGTCGTCGTTATATTCGTCATTATCTTCGTTGTTATCGTTATAATTATCATCGTTAATACCGTCGTTATTATTGTCATTATCTTCTTTTTATCGTCGTTATTATCGTCGTTAATATCGTCGTTATTATCGTCGTTAATATCGTCGTTAATTTCGTCAATATCGTCGTTGTTATCGTCCTTATTATCCTCATAATTATCGTCGCTAATATCGTCGTTATTTTGTGATAATCATCGTCGTTAATGTCGTCGTTATTATCGTCATTATCATCGTTGTTATCGTCCTTATTATCCTCATAATTATCGTCGTTAATATCGTCGTTATTTTGTCATAATCATCGTCGTTTATATCGTCATTATCATCGTTGTTATCGTCCTTATTATCCTCATAATTATCGTCGTTAATATCGTCGTTATTTTGTCATAATCATCGTCTATAATGTCGTCGTTATTATCGTCATTATCTTCGTTGTTATAGTCATAATTATCATCGTTAATACCGTCGTTATTATTGTCATTATCTTCTTTTTATCGTCGTTATTATCGTCGTTAATATAGTCGTTATTATCGTCGTCAATATCGTCGTTAATATCGTCATTATCATCGTTGTTATCGTCCTTATTATCCTCATAATTATCCTCGTTAATATCTTCGTTATTTTGTGATATTCATCGTCGTTAATATCGTCGTTAATATCGTCATTATCATCGTTGTTATCGTTCTTATTATCCTCATAATTATCGTCGTTAATATCGTCGTTATTTTGTGATAATCATCGTCGTTAATGTTGTCGTTATTATCGTCATTACCATCGTTGTTATCGTCCTTATTATCCTCATAATCATCGTCGTTAATGTCGTCATTATTATCATCATTATCTTCGTTGTTATCGTCCTTATTATCCTCATAATTAACGTCGTTAATATCGTCGTTATTTTGTGATAATCATCGTCGTTTATATCGTCATTATCATCGTTGTTATCGTCCTTATTATCCTCATAATTATCGTCGTTAATATCGTCGTTATTTTGTCATAATCATCGTCGTTAATGTCGTCGTTATTATCGTCATTATCTTCGTTGTTATCGTCATAATTATCATCGTTAATACCGTCGTTATTATTGTCATTATCTTCTTTTTATCGTCGTTATTATCGTCGTTAATATCGTCGTTATTTTGTGATAATCATCGTCGTTAATGTCGTCGTTATTATCGTCATTACCATCGTTGTTATCGTCCTTATTATCCTCATAATTATCGTCGTTAATATCGTCGTTATTTTGGCATAATCATCGTCGTTAATTTCGTCATTATCATCGTTGTTATCGTCCTTATTATCCTCATAATTATCGTCGTTAATATCGTCGTTATTTTGTCATAATCATCGTCGTTAATGTCGTCGTTATTATCGTCATTATCTTCGTTGGTAACGTCATAATTATCATCGTTAATATCGTCGTTATTATTGTCATTATCTTCTTTTTATCGTCGTTATTATCTTCGTTAATATCGTCGTTATTATCGTCGTTAATATCGTCGTTATTATCGTCGTTAATATCGTCGTTAATATCGTCATTATCATCGTTGTTATCGTCCATATTATCCTCATAATTATCGTCGTTAATATCGTCGTTATTATGTGATAATCATCGTCGTTAATGTCGTCGTTATTATCGTCATTATCTTCGTTGTTATCGTCATAATTATCATCGTTAATACCGTCGTTATTATTGTCATTATCTTCTTTTTATCGTCGTTATTATCGTCGTTAATATCGTCGTTAATATCGTCATTATCATCGTTGCTATCGTCCTTATTATCCTCATAATTATCGTCGATAATATCGTCATTATCATCGTTCTTATCGACCTTATTATCCTCATAATTATCGTCGTTAATATCGTCGTTATTTTGTGATAATCATCGTCGTTAATATCGTCGTTATTTTGGCATAATCATCGTCGTTAATTTCGTCATTATCATCGTTGTTATCGTCCTTATTATCCTCATAATTATCGTCGTTAATATCGTCGTTATTTTGTCATAATCATCGTCGTTAATGTCGTCGTTATTATCGTCATTATCTTCGTTGGTAACGTCATAATTATCATCGTTAATATCGTCGTTATTATTGTCATTATCTTCTTTTTATCGTCGTTATTATCTTCGTTAATATCGTCGTTATTATCGTCGTTAATATCGTCGTTATTATCGTCGTTAATATCGTCGTTAATATCGTCATTATCATCGTTGTTATCGTCCATATTATCCTCATAATTATCGTCGTTAATATCGTCGTTATTATGTGATAATCATCGTCGTTAATGTCGTCGTTATTATCGTCATTATCTTCGTTGTTATCGTCATAATTATCATCGTTAATACCGTCGTTATTATTGTCATTATCTTCTTTTTATCGTCGTTATTATCGTCGTTAATATCGTCGTTAATATCGTCATTATCATCGTTGCTATCGTCCTTATTATCCTCATAATTATCGTCGATAATATCGTCATTATCATCGTTCTTATCGACCTTATTATCCTCATAATTATCGTCGTTAATATCGTCGTTATTTTGTGATAATCATCGTCGTTAATATCGTCGTTATTTTGGCATAATCATCGTCGTTAATTTCGTCATTATCATCGTTGTTATCGTCCTTATTATCCTCATAATTATCGTCGTTAATATCGTCGTTATTTTGTCATAATCATCGTCGTTAATGTCGTCGTTATTATCGTCATTATCTTCGTTGGTAACGTCATAATTATCATCGTTAATATCGTCGTTATTATTGTCATTATCTTCTTTTTATCGTCGTTATTATCTTCGTTAATATCGTCGTTATTATCGTCGTTAATATCGTCGTTATTATCGTCGTTAATATCGTCGTTAATATCGTCATTATCATCGTTGTTATCGTCCATATTATCCTCATAATTATCGTCGTTAATATCGTCGTTATTATGTGATAATCATCGTCGTTAATGTCGTCGTTATTATCGTCATTATCTTCGTTGTTATCGTCATAATTATCATCGTTAATACCGTCGTTATTATTGTCATTATCTTCTTTTTATCGTCGTTATTATCGTCGTTAATATCGTCGTTAATATCGTCATTATCATCGTTGCTATCGTCCTTATTATCCTCATAATTATCGTCGATAATATCGTCATTATCATCGTTCTTATCGACCTTATTATCCTCATAATTATCGTCGTTAATATCGTCGTTATTTTGTGATAATCATCGTCGTTAATATCGTCGTTATTATCGTCGTTATAATCGTCGTTAATATCGTCGTTAAATTCGTCATTATCATCGTTGTTATCGTCCTTATTATCCTCATAATTATCGTCGTTAATATCGTCGTTATTTTGTGATAATCATCGTCGTAAATGTCGTCGTTATTATCGTCATTATCTTCGTTGTTATCGTTATAATTATCATCGTTAATACCGTCGTTATTATTGTCATTATCTTCTTTTTATCGTCGTTATTATCGTCGTTAATATCGTCGTTATTATCGTCGTTAATATCGTCGTTAATTTCGTCAATATCGTCGTTGTTATCGTCCTTATTATCCTCATAATTATCGTCGCTAATATCGTCGTTATTTTGTGATAATCATCGTCGTTAATGTCGTCGTTATTATCGTCATTATCATCGTTGTTATCGTCCTTATTATCCTCATAATTATCGTCGTTAATATCGTCGTTATTTTGTCATAATCATCGTCGTTTATATCGTCATTATCATCGTTGTTATCGTCCTTATTATCCTCATAATTATCGTCGTTAATATCGTCGTTATTTTGTCATAATCATCGTCTATAATGTCGTCGTTATTATCGTCATTATCTTCGTTGTTATAGTCATAATTATCATCGTTAATACCGTCGTTATTATTGTCATTATCTTCTTTTTATCGTCGTTATTATCGTCGTTAATATAGTCGTTATTATCGTCGTCAATATCGTCGTTAATATCGTCATTATCATCGTTGTTATCGTCCTTATTATCCTCATAATTATCCTCGTTAATATCTTCGTTATTTTGTGATATTCATCGTCGTTAATATCGTCGTTAATATCGTCATTATCATCGTTGTTATCGTTCTTATTATCCTCATAATTATCGTCGTTAATATCGTCGTTATTTTGTGATAATCATCGTCGTTAATGTTGTCGTTATTATCGTCATTACCATCGTTGTTATCGTCCTTATTATCCTCATAATCATCGTCGTTAATGTCGTCATTATTATCATCATTATCTTCGTTGTTATCGTCCTTATTATCCTCATAATTAACGTCGTTAATATCGTCGTTATTTTGTGATAATCATCGTCGTTTATATCGTCATTATCATCGTTGTTATCGTCCTTATTATCCTCATAATTATCGTCGTTAATATCGTCGTTATTTTGTCATAATCATCGTCGTTAATGTCGTCGTTATTATCGTCATTATCTTCGTTGTTATCGTCATAATTATCATCGTTAATACCGTCGTTATTATTGTCATTATCTTCTTTTTATCGTCGTTATTATCGTCGTTAATATCGTCGTTATTTTGTGATAATCATCGTCGTTAATGTCGTCGTTATTATCGTCATTACCATCGTTGTTATCGTCCTTATTATCCTCATAATTATCGTCGTTAATATCGTCGTTATTTTGGCATAATCATCGTCGTTAATTTCGTCATTATCATCGTTGTTATCGTCCTTATTATCCTCATAATTATCGTCGTTAATATCGTCGTTATTTTGTCATAATCATCGTCGTTAATGTCGTCGTTATTATCGTCATTATCTTCGTTGGTAACGTCATAATTATCATCGTTAATATCGTCGTTATTATTGTCATTATCTTCTTTTTATCGTCGTTATTATCTTCGTTAATATCGTCGTTATTATCGTCGTTAATATCGTCGTTATTATCGTCGTTAATATCGTCGTTAATATCGTCATTATCATCGTTGTTATCGTCCATATTATCCTCATAATTATCGTCGTTAATATCGTCGTTATTATGTGATAATCATCGTCGTTAATGTTGTCGTTATTGTCGTCATTACCATCGTTGTTATCGTCCTTATTATCCTCATAATTATCGTCGTTAATATCGTCGTTATTTTGGCATAATCATCGTCGTTAATTTCGTCATTATCATCGTTGTTATCGTCCTTATTATCCTCATAATTATCGTCGTTAATATCGTCATTTTGTCATAATCATCGTCGTTAATGTCGTCGTTATTATCGTCATTATCTTCGTTTTATCGTCATAATTATCATCGTTAATATCGTCGTTATTATTGTCATTATCTTCTTTTTATCGTCGTTATTATCGTCGTTAATATCGTCGTTATTATCGTCGTTAATATCGTCGTTATTATCGTCGTTAATATCGTCGTTAATATCGTCATTATCATCGTTGTTGTCGTCCATATTATCCTCATAATTATCGTCGTTAATATCGTCGTTATTTTGTCATAATCATCGTCGTTAATGTCGTCGTTATTATCGTCATTACCATCGTTGTTATCGTCCTTATTATCCTCATAATTATCGTCGTTAATATCGTCGTTATTTTGGCATAATCATCGTCGTTAATTTCGTCATTATCATCGTTGTTATCGTCCTTATTATCCTCATAATTATCGTCGTTAATATCGTCATTTTGTCATAATCATCGTTGTTAATGTCGTCGTTATTATCGTCATTATTTTCGTTTTATCGTCATAATTATCATCGTTAATATCGTCGTTATTATTGTCATTATCTTCTTTTTATCGTCGTTATTATCGTCGTTAATATCGTCGTTATTATCGTCGTTAATATCGTCGTTATTATCGTCGTTAATATCGTCGTTAATATCGTCATTATCATCATTGTTATCGTCCATATTATCCTCATAATTATCGTCGTTAATATCGTCGTTATTTTGTCATAATCATCGTCGTTAATGTCGTCGTTATTATCGTCATTACCATCGTTGTTATCGTCCTTATTATCCTCATAATTATCGTCGTTAATATCGTCGTTATTTTGTGATAATCATCGTCGTAAATGTCGTCGTTATTATCGTCATTATCTTCGTTGTTATCGTTATAATTATCATCGTTAATACCGTCGTTATTATTGTCATTATCTTCTTTTTATCGTCGTTATTATCGTCGTTAATATCGTCGTTATTATCGTCGTTAATATCGTCGTTAATTTCGTCAATATCGTCGTTGTTATCGTCCTTATTATCCTCATAATTATCGTCGCTAATATCGTCGTTATTTTGTGATAATCATCGTCGTTAATGTCGTCGTTATTATCGTCATTATCATCGTTGTTATCGTCCTTATTATCCTCATAATTATCGTCGTTAATATCGTCGTTATTTTGTCATAATCATCGTCGTTTATATCGTCATTATCATCGTTGTTATCGTCCTTATTATCCTCATAATTATCCTCGTTAATATCGTCGTTATTTTGTCATAATCATCGTCTATAATGTCGTCGTTATTATCGTCATTATCTTCGTTGTTATAGTCATAATTATCATCGTTAATACCGTCGTTATTATTGTCATTATCTTCTTTTTATCGTCGTTATTATCGTCGTTAATATAGTCGTTATTATCGTCGTCAATATCGTCGTTAATATCGTCATTATCATCGTTGTTATCGTCCTTATTATCCTCATAATTATCCTCGTTAATATCTTCGTTATTTTGTGATATTCATCGTCGTTAATATCGTCGTTAATATCGTCATTATCATCGTTGTTATCGTTCTTATTATCCTCATAATTATCGTCGTTAATATCGTCGTTATTTTGTGATAATCATCGTCGTTAATGTTGTCGTTATTATCGTCATTACCATCGTTGTTATCGTCCTTATTATCCTCATAATCATCGTCGTTAATGTCGTCATTATTATCATCATTATCTTCGTTGTTATCGTCCTTATTATCCTCATAATTAACGTCGTTAATATCGTCGTTATTTTGTGATAATCATCGTCGTATATATCGTCATTATCATCGTTGTTATCGTCCTTATTATCCTCATAATTATCGTCGTTAATATCGTCGTTATTTTGTCATAATCATCGTCGTTAATGTCGTCGTTATTATCGTCATTATCTTCGTTGTTATCGTCATATTTATCATCGTTAATACCGTCGTTATTATTGTCATTATCTTCTTTTTATCGTCGTTATTATCGTCGTTAATATCGTCGTTATTTTGTGATAATCATCGTCGTTAATGTCGTCGTTATTGTCGTCATTACCATCGTTGTTATCGTCCTTATTATCCTCATAATTATCGTCGTTAATATCGTCGTTATTTTGGCATAATCATCGTCGTTAATTTCGTCATTATCATCGTTGTTATCGTCCTTATTATCCTCATAATTATCGTCGTTAATATCGTCATTTTGTCATAATCATCGTCGTTAATGTCGTCGTTATTATCGTCATTATCTTCGTTTTATCGTCATAATTATCATCGTTAATATCGTCGTTATTATTGTCATTATCTTCTTTTTATCGTCGTTATTATCGTCGTTAATATAGTCGTTATTATCGTCGTCAATATCGTCGTTAATATCGTCATTATCATCGTTGTTATCGTCCTTATTATCCTCATAATTATCCTCGTTAATATCTTCGTTATTTTGTGATATTCATCGTCGTTAATATCGTCGTTAATATCGTCATTATCATCGTTGTTATCGTTCTTATTATCCTCATAATTATCGTCGTTAATATCGTCGTTATTTTGTGATAATCATCGTCGTTAATGTTGTCGTTATTATCGTCATTACCATCGTTGTTATCGTCCTTATTATCCTCATAATCATCGTCGTTAATGTCGTCGTTATTGTCGTCATTACCATCGTTGTTATCGTCCTTATTATCCTCATAATTATCGTCGTTAATATCGTCGTTATTTAAGCATAATCATCGTCGTTAATTTCGTCATTATCATCGTTGTTTTCGTCCTTATTATCCTCATAATTATCGTCGTTAATATCGTCGTTATTTTGTCATAATCATCGTCGTTAATGTCGTCGTTATTATCGTCATTATCTTCGTTGGTATCGTCATAATTATCATCGTTAATATCGTCGTTATTATTGTCATTATCTTCTTTTTATCGTCGTTATTATCTTCGTTAATATCGTCGTTATTATCGTCGTTAATATCGTCGTTATTATCGTCGTTAATATCGTCGTTAATATCGTCATTATCATCGTTGTTATCGTCCATATTATCCTCTTAATTATCGTCGTTAATATCGTCGTTATTATGTGATAATCATCGTCGTTAATGTTGTCGTTATTATCGTCATTATCATCGTTGTTATCGTCCTTATTATCCTCATAATTATCGTCGTTAATATCGTCGTTATTTTGGCATAATCATCGTCGTTAATTTCGTCATTATCATCGTTGTTATCGTCCTTATTATCCTCATAATTATCGTCGTTAATATCGTCATTTTGTCATAATCATCATCGTTAATGTCGTCGTTATTATCGTCATTATCTTCGTTTTATCGTCATAATTATCATCGTTAATATCGTCGATATTATTGTCATTATCTTCTTTTTATCGTCGTTATTATCGTCGTTAATATCGTCGTTATTATCGTCGATAATATCGTCGTTATTGTCGTCGTTAATATCGTCGTTAATATCGTCATTATCATCGTTGTTGTCGTCCATATTATCCTCATAATTATCGTCGTTAATATCGTCGTTATTTTGTCATAATCATCGTCGTTAATGTCGTCGTTATTATCGTCATTACCATCGTTGTTATCGTCCTTATTATCCTCATAATTATCGTCGTTAATATCGTCGTTATTTTGTCATAATCATCGTCGTTAATGTCGTCGTTATTATCGTCATTATCATCGTTGTTATCGTCCTTATTATCCTCATAATTATCGTCATTAATATCGACGTTATTTTGTCATAATCATCGTCTTTAATAGCGTCGATATTATCGTCATTATCGTCGTTTTTATCATCATAATTATAGTCGTCATTATCGTCGTTAATATCGTCATTATCATCGTTCTTATCGTCCTTATTATCCTCATAATTATCGTCGATAATATCGTCATTATCATCGTTCTTATCGTCCTTATTATCCTCATAATTATCGTCGTTAATATCGTCGATATTATCGTCATTATCTTCGTTGTTATCGTCGTTATTATCCTCATAATTATCGTCATTAATATCGTCGTTATTTTGTCATAATCATCGTCGTTAATGTCGTCGTTATTATCGTCATTATCATCGTTGTTATCGTCCTTATTATCCTCATAATTATAGTCGTTAATATCGTCGTTATTTTGTCATAATCATCGTCGTTTATATCGTCATTATCATCGTTGTTATCGTCCTTATTATCCTCATAATTATCGTCGTTAATATCGTCGTTATTTTGTCATAATCATCGTCGTTAATGTCGTCGTTATTATCGTCATTATCTTCGTTGTTATCGTCATAATTATCATCGTTAATACCGTCGTTATTATTGTCATTATCTTCTTTTTATCGTCGTTATTATCGTCGTTAATATCGTCGTTATTATCGTCGTTAATATCGTCGTTAATATCGTCATTATCATCGTTGTTATCGTCCTTATTATCATCATAATTATCGTCGTTAATATCGTCATTATTTTGTGATAATCATCGTCGTTAATGTCGTCGTTATTATCGTCATTACCATTGTTGTTATCGTCCTTATTATCCTCATAATTATAGTCGTTAATATCGTCGTTATTTTGTCATAATCATCGTCGTTAATGTCGTCGTTATTATCGTCATTATCATCGTTGTTATCGTCCTTATTATCCTCATAATTATCGTCGTTAATATCGTCGTTATTTTGTCATAATCATTGTCGTTTATATCGTCATTATCATCGTTGTTATCGTCCATATTTTCCTCATAATTATCGTCGTTAATATCGTCGTTATTTTGTCATAATCATCGTCGTTAATGTCGTCGTTATTATCGTCATTATCTTCGTTGTTATCGTCATAATTATCATCGTTAATACCGTCGTTATTATTGTCATTATCTTCTTTTTATCGTCGTTATTATCGTCGTTAATATCGTCGTTAATATCGTCATTATCATCGTTGCTATCGTCCTTATTATCCTCATAATTATCGTCGATAATATCGTCATTATCATCGTTCTTAACGACCTTATTATCCTCATAATTATCGTCGTTAATATCGTCGATATTATCGTCATTATCTTCGTTGTTATCGTCGTTATTATCCTCATAATTATCGTCGTTAATATAGTCGTTATTTTGTCATAATCATCGTCGTTAATGTCGTCGTTATTATCGTCATTATCATCGTTGTTATCGTCCTTATTATCCTCATATTATAGTTGTTAATATCGTCGTTATTTTGTCATAATCATCGTCGTTTATATCGTCATTATCATCGTTGTTATCGTCCTTATTATCCTCATAATTATCGTCGTTAATATCGTCGTTATTTTGTCATAATCATCGTCGTTAATGTCGTCGTTATTATCGTCATTATCTTCGTTGTTATCGTCATAATTATCATCGTTAATACCGTCGTTATTATTGTCATTATCTTCTTTTTATCGTCGTTATTATCGTCGTTAATATCGTCGTTATTATCGTCGTTAATATCGTCGTTAATATCGTCATTATCATCGTTGTTATCGTCCTTATTATCATAATAATTATCGTCGTTAATATCGTCATTATTTTGTGATAATCATCGTCGTTAATGTCGTCGTTATTATCGTCATTACCATCGTTGTTATCGTCCTTATTATCCTCATAATTATCGTCGTTAATATCGTCGTTATTTTGTCATAATCATCGTCGTTAATGTCGTCGTTATTTTCGTCATTATCATCGTTGTTATCGTCCTTATTATCCTCATAATTATCGTCGTTAATATCGTCGTTATTTTGTCATAATCATTGTCGTTTATATCGTCATTATCATCGTTGTTATCGTCCATATTTTCCTCATAATTATCGTCGTTAATATCGTCGTTATTTTGTCATAATCATCGTCGTTAATGTCGTCGTTATTATCGTCATTATCTTCGTTGTTATCGTCATAATTATCATCGTTAATACCGTCGTTATTATTGTCATTATCTTCTTTTTATCGTCGTTATTATCGTCGTTAATATCGTCGTTAATATCGTCATTATCATCGTTGCTATCGTCCTTATTATCCTCATAATTATCGTCGATAATATCGTCATTATCATCGTTCTTATCGACCTTATTATCCTCATAATTATCGTCGTTAATATCGTCGATATTATCGTCATTATCTTCGTTGTTATCGTCGTTATTATCCTCATAATTATCGTCGTTAATATAGTCGTTATTTTGTCATAATCATCGTCGTTAATGTCGTCGTTATTATCGTCATTATCATCGTTGTTATCGTCCTTATTATCCTCATAATTATAGTTGTTAATATCGTCGTTATTTTGTCATAATCATCGTCGTTTATATCGTCATTATCATCGTTGTTATCGTCCTTATTATCCTCATAATTATCGTCGTTAATATCGTCGTTATTTTTTCATAATCATCGTCGTTAATGTCGTCGTTATTATCGTCATTATCTTCGTTGTTATCGTCATAATTATCATCGTTAATACCGTCGTTATTATTGTCATTATCTTCTTTTTATCGTCGTTATTATTGTCGTTAATATCGTCGTTATTATCGTCGTTAATATCGTCGTTAATATCGTCATTATCATCGTTGTTATCGTCCTTATTATCCTCATAATTATCGTCGTTAATATCGTCATTATTTTGTGATAATCATCGTCGTTAATGTCGTCGTTATTATCGTCATTACCATCGTTGCTATCGTCCTTATTATCCTCATAATTATCGTCGTTAATATCGTCGTTATTTTGTGATTATCATCGTCGTTAATATCGTCGTTAATATCGTCATTATCATCGTTGTTATCGTCCTTATTATTCTCATAATTATCGTCGATAATATCGTCGTTATTTTGTGATAATCATCGTCGTTAATGTTGTCGTTATTATCGTCATTACCATCGTTGTTATCGTCCTTATTATCCTCATAATTATCGTCGTTAATATCGTCGTTAATTTCGTCATTATCTTCGTTCTTATCGTCCTTATTATCCTCATAATTTACGTCGTTAATATCGTCGTTATTTTGTGATAATCATCGTCGTTAATATCGTCGTTATTATCGTCGTTATTATCGTCGTTAATATCGTCGTTAATTTCGTCATTATCGTCGTTGTTATCGTCCTTATTATCCTCATAAATATCGTCGTTAATATCGTCGTTATTATCGTCGTTATTATCGTCGTTAATATCGTCGTTAATTTCGTCATTATCGTCGTTGTTATCGTCCTTATTATCCTCATAATTATCGTCGTTAATATCGTCGTTATTTTGGCATAATCATCGTCGTTAATTTCGTCATTATCATCGTTGTTATCGTCCTTATTATCCTCATAATTATCGTCGTTAATATCGTCATTTTGTCATAATCATCGTCGTTAATGTCGTCGTTATTATCGTCATTATCTTCGTTTTATCGTCATAATTATCATCGTTAATATCGTCGTTATTATTGTCATTATCTTCTTTTTATCGTCGTTATTATCGTCGTTAATATCGTCGTTATTATCGTCGTTAATATCGTCGTTAATATCGTCATTATCATCGTTGTTGTCGTCCATATTATCCTCATAATTATCGTCGTTAATATCGTCGTTATTTTGTCATAATCATCGTCGTTAATGTCATCGTTATTATCGTCATTACCATCGTTGTTATCATCCTTATTATCCTCATAATTATCGTCGTTAATATCGTCGTTATTTTGTCATAATCATCGTCGTTAATGTCGTCGTTATTATCGTCATTATCATCGTTGTTATCGTCCTTATTATCCTCATAATTATCGTCATTAATATCGTCGTTATTTTGTCATAATCATCGTCTTTAATAGCGTCGATATTATCGTCATTATCGTCGTTTTTATCATCATAATTATAGTCGTCATTATCGTCGTTAATATCGTCATTATCATCGTTCTTATCGTCCTTATTATCTTCATAATTATCGTCGATAATATCGTCATTATCATCGTTCTTATCGTCCTTATTATCCTCATAATTATCGTCGTTAATATCGTCGATATTATCGTCATTATCTTCGTTGTTATCGTCGTTATTATCCTCATAATTATCGTCATTAATATCGTCGTTATTTTGTCATAATCATCGTCGTTAATGTCGTCGTTATTATCGTCATTATCATCGTTGTTATCGTCCTTATTATCCTCATAATTATAGTCGTTAATATCGTCGTTATTTTGTCATAATCATCGTCGTTTATATCGTCATTATCATCGTTGTTATCGTCCTTATTATCCTCATAATTATCGTCGTTAATATCGTCGTTATTTTGTCATAATCATCGTCGTTAATGTCGTCGTTATTATCGTCATTATCTTCGTTGTTATCGTCATAATTATCATCGTTAATACCGTCGTTATTATTGTCATTATCTTCTTTTTATCGTCGTTATTATCGTCGTTAATATCGTCGTTATTATCGTCGTTAATATCGTCGTTAATATCGTCATTATCATCGTTGTTATCGTCCTTATTATCATCATAATTATCGTCGTTAATATCGTCATTATTTTGTGATAATCATCGTCGTTAATGTCGTCGTTATTATCGTCATTACCATCGTTGTTATCGTCCTTATTATCCTCATAATTATCGTCGTTAATATCGTCGTTATTTTGTCATAATCATCGACGTTAATGTCGTCGTTATTATCGTCATTATCATCGTTGTTATCGTCCTTATTATCCTCATAATTATCGTCGTTAATATCGTCGTTATTTTATCATAATCATTGTCGTTTATATCGTCATTATCATCGTTGTTATCGTCCATATTTTCCTCATAATTATCGTCGTTAATATCGTCGTTATTTTGTCATAATCATCGTCGTTAATGTCGTCGTTATTATCGTCATTATCTTCGTTGTTATCGTCATAATTATCATCGTTAATACCGTCGTTATTATTGTCATTATCTTCTTTTTATCGTCGTTATTATCGTCGTTAATATCGTCGTTAATATCGTCATTATCATCGTTGCTATCGTCCTTATTATCCTCATAATTATCGTCGATAATATTGTCATTATCATCGTTCTTAACGACCTTATTATCCTCATAATTATCGTCGTTAATATCGTCGATATTATCGTCATTATCTTCGTTGTTATCGTCGTTATTATCCTCATAATTATCGTCGTTAATATAGTCGTTATTTTGTCATAATCATCGTCGTTAATGTCGTCGTTATTATCGTCATTATCATCGTTGTTATCGTCCTTATTATCCTCATATTATAGTTGTTAATATCGTCGTTATTTTGTCATAATCATCGTCGTTTATATCGTCATTATCATCGTTGTTATCGTCCTTATTATCCTCATAATTATCGTCGTTAATATCGTCGTTATTTTGTCATAATCATCGTCGTTAATGTCGTCGTTATTATCGTCATTATCTTCGTTGTTATCGTCATAATTATCATCGTTAATACCGTCGTTATTATTGTCATTATCTTCTTTTTATCGTCGTTATTATCGTCGTTAATATCGTCGTTATTATCGTCGTTAATATCGTCGTTAATATCGTCATTATCATCGTTGTTATCGTCCTTATTATCATAATAATTATCGTCGTTAATATCGTCATTATTTTGTGATAATCATCGTCGTTAATGTCGTCGTTATTATCGTCATTACCATCGTTGTTATCGTCCTTATTATCCTCA
The DNA here is from genome assembly GCA_911387685.1 of Dolichovespula media. Lineage (NCBI taxonomy): Eukaryota > Metazoa > Arthropoda > Insecta > Hymenoptera > Vespidae > Dolichovespula > Dolichovespula media. Next base: position 278,921 of record CAJVQJ010000012.1, on the reverse strand, counting down.
TAATTATCGTCGTTAATATCGTCGTTATTTTGTCATAATCATCGTCGTTAATGTCGTCGTTATTTTCGTCATTATCATCGTTGTTATCGTCCTTATTATCCTCATAATTATCGTCGTTAATATCGTCGTTATTTTGTCATAATCATTGTCGTTTATATCGTCATTATCATCGTTGTTATCGTCCATATTTTCCTCATAATTATCGTCGTTAATATCGTCGTTATTTTGTCATAATCATCGTCGTTAATGTCGTCGTTATTATCGTCATTATCTTCGTTGTTATCGTCATAATTATCATCGTTAATACCGTCGTTATTATTCTCATTATCTTCTTTTTATCGTCGTTATTATCGTCGTTAATATCGTCGTTATTATCGTGGTTAATATCGTCGTTAATATCGTCTTTATCATCGTTGTTATCGTCCTTATTATCCTCATAATTATCGTCGTTAATATCGTCGTTATTTTGTGATAATCATCGTCGTTAATGTTGTCGTTATTATCGTCATTACCATCGTTGTCATCGTCCTTATTATCCTCATAATTATCGTCGTTAATATCGTCGTTAATTTCGTCATTATCTTCGTTCTTATCGTCCTTATTATCCTCATAATTAACGTCGTTAATATCGTCGTTATTTTGTGATAATCATCGTCGTTAATATCTTCGTTATTATCGTCGTTATTATCGTCGTTAATATCGTCGTTAATTTCGTCATTATCGTCCTTGTTATCGTCCTTATTATCCTCATAATTATCGACGTTAATATCGTCGTTATTTTGTGATAATCATCGTCGTAAATGTCGTCGTTATTATCGTCATTATCTTCGTTGTTATCGTTATAGTTATCATCGTTAATACCGTCGTTATTATTGTCATTATCTTCTTTTTATCGTCGTTATTATCGTCGTTAATATCGTCGTTATTATCGTCGTTATTATCGTCGTTAATATCGTCGTTAATATCGTCATTATCATCGTTGTTATCGTCCTTATTATCCTCATAATTATCGTCGTTAATATCGTCGTTATTTTGTCATAATCATCGTCGTTTATATCGCCATTATCATGGTTGTTATCGTCCTTATTATCCTCATAATTATCGTCGTTAATATCGTCGTTATTTTGTGATAATCATCATCGTTAATATCGTCGTTAATATCGTCATTATCATCGTTGTTATCGTCCTTATTATCCTCATAATTATCGTCGTTAATATCGTCGTTATTTTCTGATAATCATCGTCGTTAATGTTGTCGTTATTATCGTCATTACTATCGTTGTCATCGTCCTTATTTCCTCATAATTATCGTCGTTAATATCGTCGTTAATTTCGTCATTATCTTCGTTCTTATCGTCCTTATTATCCTCATAATTAACGTCGTTAATATCGTCGTTATTTTGTGATAATCATCGTCGTTAATATCGTCGTTATTATCGTCGTTATTATCGTCGTTAATATCGTCGTTAATTTCGTCATTATCGTCGTTGTTATCGTCCTTATTATCCTCATAATTATCGACGTTAATATCGTCGTTATTTTGTGATAATCATCGTCGTAAATGTCGTCGTTATTATCGTCATTATCTTCGTTGTTATCGTTATAGTTATCACTGTTAATACCGTCGTTATTATTGTCATTATCTTCTTTTTATCGTCGTTATTATCGTCGTTAATATCGTCGTTAATATCTTCATTATCATCGTTGCTATCGTCCTTATTATCCTCATAATTATCGTCGTTAATATCGTCGTTATTTTGTGATAATCATCGTCGTTTATATCGTCGTTAATATCGTCATTATCATCGTTGTTATCGTGCTTATTATCCTCATAATTATCGTCGTTAATATCGTCGTTATTTTGTGATAATCATCGTCGTTAATATTGTCGTTATTATCGTCATTACCATCGTTGTCATCGTCCTTATTATCCTCATAATTATCGTCGTTAATATCGTCGTTATTTTGTCATAATCATCGTCGTTAATGTCGTCGTTATTATCGTCATTATCTTCGTTGTTATCGTCATAATTATCATCGTTAATACCGTCGTTATTATTGTCATTATCTTCTTTATATCGTCGTTATTATCGTCGTTAATATCGTCGTTAATATCTTCATTATCATCGTTGCTATCGTCCTTATTATTCTCATAATTATCGTCGTTAATATCGTCGTTATTTTGTGATAATCATCGTCGTTAATATCGTCGTTAATATCGTCATTATCATCGTTGTTATCGTCCTTATTATCCTCATAATTATCGTCGTTAATATCGTCGTTATTTTGTGATAATCATCGTCGTAAATGTCGTCGTTATTATCGTCATTATCTTCGTTGTTATCGTTATAATTATCATCATTAATACCGTCGTTATTATTGTCATTATCTTCTTTTTATCGTCGTTATTATCGTCGTTAATATCGTCGTTATTATCGTCGTTATTATCGTCGTTAATATCGTCGTTAATATCGTCATTATCATCGTTGTTATCGTCCTTATTATCCTCATAATTATCGTCGTTAATATCGTCGGTATTTTGTCATAATCATCGTCGCTAATGTCGTCGTTATTAACGTCATTATCATCGTTGTTATCGTCCTTATTATCCTCATAATTATCGTCGTTAATATCGTCGTTATTTTGTCATAATCATCGTCGTTTATATCGTCATTATCATCGTTGTTATCGTCCTTATTATCCTCATAATTATCGTCGTTAATATCGTCGTTATTTTGTCATAATCATCGTCGTTAATGTCGTCGTTATTATCGTCATTATCTTCGTTGTTATCGTCATAATTATCATCGTTAATACCGTCGTTATTATTGTCATTATCTTCTTTTTATCGTCGTTATTACGTCGTTAATATCGTCGTTATTATCGTCGTTAATATCGTCGTTAATATCGTCATTATAATCGTTGTTATCGTCCTTATTATCCTCATAATTATCGTCGTTAATATCGTCATTATTTTGTGATAATCATCGTCGTTAATATCGTCGTTAATATCGTCATTATCATCGTTGTTATCGTCCTTATTATCATCATAATTATCGTCGTTAATATCGTCATTATTTTGTGATAATCATCGTCGTTAATGTCGTCGTTATTATCGTCATTACCATCGTTGTTATCGTCCTTATTATCCTCATAATTATCGTCGTTAATATCGTCGTTATTTTGTCATAATCATCGTCGTTAATGTCGTCGTTATTATCGTCATTATCATCGTTGTTATCGTCCTTATTATCCTCATAATTATCGTCGTTAATATCGTCGTTATTTTGTCATAATCATTGTCGTTTATATCGTCATTATCATCGTTGTTATCGTCCATATTTTCCTCATAATTATCGTCGTTAATATCGTCGTTATTTTGTCATAATCATCGTCGTTAATGTCGTCGTTATTATCGTCATTATCTTCGTTGTTATCGTCATAATTATCATCGTTAATACCGTCGTTATTATTGTCATTATCTTCTTTTTATCGTCGTTATTATCGTCGTTAATATCGTCGTTAATATCGTCATTATCATCGTTGCTATCGTCCTTATTATCCTCATAATTATCGTCGATAATATTGTCATTATCATCGTTCTTAACGACCTTATTATCCTCATAATTATCGTCGTTAATATCGTCGATATTATCGTCATTATCTTCGTTGTTATCGTCGTTATTATCCTCATAATTATCGTCGTTAATATCGTCGTTATTTTGTCATAATCATCGTCGTTAATGTCGTCGTTATTATCGTCATTATCATCGTTGTTATCGTCCTTATTATCCTCATATTATAGTTGTTAATATCGTCGTTATTTTGTCATAATCATCGTCGTTTATATCGTCATTATCATCGTTGTTATCGTCCTTATTATCCTCATAATTATCGTCGTTAATATCGTCGTTATTTTGTCATAATCATCGTCGTTAATGTCGTCGTTATTATCGTCATTATCTTCGTTGTTATCGTCATAATTATCATCGTTAATACCGTCGTTATTATTGTCATTATCTTCTTTTTATCGTCGTTATTATCGTCGTTAATATCGTCGTTATTATCGTCGTTAATATCGTCGTTAATATCGTCATTATCATCGTTGTTATCGTCCTTATTATCATAATAATTATCGTCGTTAATATCGTCATTATTTTGTGATAATCATCGTCGTTAATATCGTCGTTATTATCGTCATTACCATCGTTGTTATCGTCCTTATTATCCTCATAATTATCGTCGTTAATATCGTCGTTATTTTGTCATAATCATCGTCGTTAATGTCGTCGTTATTATCGTCATTATCATCGTTGTTATCGTCCTTATTATCCTCATAATTATCGTCGTTAATATCGTCGTTATTTTGTCATAATCATTGTCGTTTATATCGTCATTATCATCGTTGTTATCGTCCATATTTTCCTCATAATTATCGTCGTTAATATCGTCGTTATTTTGTCATAATCATCGTCGTTAATGTCGTCGTTATTATCGTCATTATCTTCGTTGTTATCGTCATAATTATCATCGTTAATACCGTCGTTATTATTCTCATTATCTTCTTTTTATCGTCGTTATTATCGTCGTTAATATCGTCGTTATTATCGTGGTTAATATCGTCGTTAATATCGTCTTTATCATCGTTGTTATCGTCCTTATTATCCTCATAATTATCGTCGTTAATATCGTCGTTATTTTGTGATAATCATCGTCGTTAATGTTGTCGTTATTATCGTCATTACCATCGTTGTCATCGTCCTTATTATCCTCATAATTATCGTCGTTAATATCGTCGTTAATTTCGTCATTATCTTCGTTCTTATCGTCCTTATTATCCTCATAATTAACGTCGTTAATATCGTCGTTATTTTGTGATAATCATCGTCGTTAATATCTTCGTTATTATCGTCGTTATTATCGTCGTTAATATCGTCGTTAATTTCGTCATTATCGTCCTTGTTATCGTCCTTATTATCCTCATAATTATCGACGTTAATATCGTCGTTATTTTGTGATAATCATCGTCGTAAATGTCGTCGTTATTATCGTCATTATCTTCGTTGTTATCGTTATAGTTATCATCGTTAATACCGTCGTTATTATTGTCATTATCTTCTTTTTATCGTCGTTATTATCGTCGTTAATATCGTCGTTATTATCGTCGTTATTATCGTCGTTAATATCGTCGTTAATATCGTCATTATCATCGTTGTTATCGTCCTTATTATCCTCATAATTATCGTCGTTAATATCGTCGTTATTTTGTCATAATCATCGTCGTTTATATCGCCATTATCATGGTTGTTATCGTCCTTATTATCCTCATAATTATCGTCGTTAATATCGTCGTTATTTTGTCATAATCATCGTCGTTAATGTCGTCGTTATTAACGTCATTATCATCGTTGTTATCGTCCTTATTATCCTCATAATTATCGTCGTTAATATCGCCGTTATTTTGTCATAATCATCGTCGTTAATAGCGTCGATATTATCGTCATTATCTGCGTTAATATCGTCATTATCATCGTTCTTATCGTCCTTATTATCCTCACAATTATCGTCGTTAATATCGTCATTATCATCGTTCTTATCGTTCTTATTATCCTCATAATTATCGTCGTTAATATCGTCGATATTATCGTCATTATCTTCGTTTTTATCGTCGTTATTATCGTCGTTATTATCGTCATATTTATCATCGACATTATCGTCGTAAATAACGTCGTTATTTTGTTATAATCATCGTCGTTAATGTCGTCGTTAACATCGTCATTATCATCGTTGATATCGTCCTTATTATCCTCATAATCATCGTCGTTAATATCGTCGTTATTATCGTCGTTATTATCGTCGTTAATATCGTCGTTAATTTCGTCATTATCATCGTTGTTATCGTCCTTATTATCCTCATAATTATCGTCGTTAATATCGTCGTTATTTTGTGATAATCATTGTCGTTAATGTCGTCGTTATTATCGTCATTATCATCGTTGTTATCGTACTTATTATTCTCATAAATATCGTCGTTAATATCGTCTTTATTTTGTCATAATCATCGTCGTTTATATCGTCATTATCATCGTTGTTATCGTCTTTATTATCCTCATAATTAACGTCGTTAATACCGTCGTTGTTTTGTGATAATCGTCGTCCTTAATATCGTCGTTATTATCGTCGTTATTAACGTCGTTAATTTCGTCGTTATTTTGTCATAATCATCGTCGCTAATGTCGTCGTTATTATCGTCATTTCCATCGTTGTTATCGTCCTTATTATCCTCATAATTATCGTCGATAATATCGTCCTTATATTGTCATAATCATAGTCGTTAATGTCGTCGTTATTATCGTCAATATCTTCGTTGTTATCATCATAATTATCATCGTTAATACCGTCGTTATTATTGTCATTATCTTCTTTTTATCGTCGTTATTATCGTCGTTAATATCGTCGTTAATATCTTCATTATCATCCTTGCTATCGTCCTTATTATCCTCATAATTATCGTCGTTAATATCGTCGTTATTTTGTGATAATCATCATCGTTAATATCGTCGTTAATATCGTCATTATCATCGTTGTTATCGTCCTTATTATCCTCATAATTATCGTCGTTAATATCGTCGTTATTTTCTGATAATCATCGTCGTTAATGTTGTCGTTATTATCGTCATTACTATCGTTGTCATCGTCCTTATTTCCTCATAATTATCGTCGTTAATATCGTCGTTAATTTCGTCATTATCTTCGTTCTTATCGTCCTTATTATCCTCATAATTAACGTCGTTAATATCGTCGTTATTTTGTGATAATCATCGTCGTTAATATCGTCGTTATTATCGTCGTTATTATCGTCGTTAATATCGTCGTTAATTTCGTCATTATCGTCGTTGTTATCGTCCTTATTATCCTCATAATTATCGACGTTAATATCGTCGTTATTTTGTGATAATCATCATCGTAAATGTCGTCGTTATTATCGTCATTATCTTCGTTGTTATCGTTATAGTTATCACTGTTAATACCGTCGTTATTATTGTCATTATCTTCTTTTTATCGTCGTTATTATCGTCGTTAATATCGTCGTTAATATCTTCATTATCATCGTTGTTATCGTCCTTATTATCCTCATAATTATCGTCGTTAATATCGTCGTTATTTTGTGATAATCATCGTCGTTAATATCGTCGTTAATATCGTCATTATCATCGTTGTTATCGTGCTTATTATCCTCATAATTATCGTCGTTAATATCGTCGTTATTTTGTGATAATCATCGTCGTGAATATTGTCGTTATTATCGTCATTACCATCGTTGTCATCGTCCTTATTATCCTCATAATTATCGTCGTTAATATCGTCGTTATTTTGTCATAATCATCGTCGTTAATGTCGTCGTTATTATCGTCATTATCTTCGTTGTTATCGTCATAATTATCATCGTTAATACCGTCGTTATTATTGTCATTATCTTCTTTATATCGTCGTTATTATCGTCGTTAATATCGTCGTTAATATCTTCATTATCATCGTTGCTATCGTCCTTATTATTCTCATAATTATCGTCGTTAATATCGTCGTTATTTTGTGATAATCATCGTCGTTAATATCGTCGTTAATATCGTCATTATCATCGTTGTTATCGTCCTTATTATCCTCATAATTATCGTCGTTAATATCGTCGTTATTTTGTGATAATCATCGTCGTAAATGTCGTCGTTATTATCGTCATTATCTTCGTTGTTATCGTTATAATTATCATCGTTAATACCGTCGTTATTATTGTCATTATCTTCTTTTTATCGTCGTTATTACGTCGTTAATATCGTCGTTATTATCGTCGTTAATATCGTCGTTAATATCGTCATTATAATCGTTGTTATCGTCCTTATTATCCTCATAATTATCGTCGTTAATATCGTCATTATTTTGTGATAATCATCGTCGTTAATATCGTCGTTAATATCGTCATTATCATCGTTGTTATCGTCCTTATTATCCTCATAATTATCGTCGTTAATATCGTCATTATTTTGTGATAATCATCGTCGTTAATGTCGTCGTTATTATCGTCATTACCATCGTTGTTATCGTCCTTATTATCCTCATAATTATCGTCGTTAATATCGTCGTTATTTTGTCATAATCATCGTCGTTAATGTCGTCGTTATTATCGTCATTATCATCGTTGTTATCGTCCTTATTATCCTCATAATTATCGTCGATAATATCGTCCTTATATTGTCATAATCATAGTCGTTAATGTCGTCGTTATTATCGTCAATATCTTCGTTGTTATCATCATAATTATCATCGTTAATACCGTCGTTATTATTGTCATTATCTTCTTTTTATCGTCGTTATTATCGTCGTTAATATCGTCGTTAATATCTTCATTATCATCCTTGCTATCGTCCTTATTATCCTCATAATTATCGTCGTTAATATCGTCGTTATTTTGTGATAATCATCATCGTTAATATGGTCGTTAATATCGTCATTATCATCGTTGTTATCGTCCTTATTATCCTCATAATTATCGTCGTTAATATCGTCGTTATTTTCTGATAATCATCGTCGTTAATGTTGTCGTTATTATCGTCATTACTATCGTTGTCATCGTCCTTATTTCCTCATAATTATCGTCGTTAATATCGTCGTTAATTTCGTCATTATCTTCGTTCTTATCGTCCTTATTATCCTCATAATTAACGTCGTTAATATCGTCGTTATTTTGTGATAATCATCGTCGTTAATATCGTCGTTATTATCGTCGTTATTATCGTCGTTAATATCGTCGTTAATTTCGTCATTATCGTCGTTGTTATCGTCCTTATTATCCTCATAATTATCGACGTTAATATCGTCGTTATTTTGTGATAATCATCATCGTAAATGTCGTCGTTATTATCGTCATTATCTTCGTTGTTATCGTTATAGTTATCACTGTTAATACCGTCGTTATTATTGTCATTATCTTCTTTTTATCGTCGTTATTATCGTCGTTAATATCGTCGTTAATATCTTCATTATCATCGTTGCTATCGTCCTTATTATCCTCATAATTATCGTCGTTAATATCGTCGTTATTTTGTGATAATCATCGTCGTTAATATCGTCGTTAATATCGTCATTATCATCGTTGTTATCGTGCTTATTATCCTCATAATTATCGTCGTTAATATCGTCGTTATTTTGTGATAATCATCGTCGTGAATATTGTCGTTATTATCGTCATTACCATCGTTGTCATCGTCCTTATTATCCTCATAATTATCGTCGTTAATATCGTCGTTATTTTGTCATAATCATCGTCGTTAATGTCGTCGTTATTATCGTCATTATCTTCGTTGTTATCGTCATAATTATCATCGTTAATACCGTCGTTATTATTGTCATTATCTTCTTTATATCGTCGTTATTATCGTCGTTAATATCGTCGTTAATATCTTCATTATCATCGTTGCTATCGTCCTTATTATTCTCATAATTATCGTCGTTAATATCGTCGTTATTTTGTGATAATCATCGTCGTTAATATCGTCGTTAATATCGTCATTATCATCGTTGTTATCGTCCTTATTATCCTCATAATTATCGTCGTTAATATCGTCGTTATTTTGTGATAATCATCGTCGTAAATGTCGTCGTTATTATCGTCATTATCTTCGTTGTTATCGTTATAATTATCATCATTAATACCGTCGTTATTATTGTCATTATCTTCTTTTTATCGTCGTTATTATCGTCGTTAATATCGTCGTTATTATCGTCGTTATTATCGTCGTTAATATCGTCGTTAATATCGTCATTATCATCGTTGTTATCGTCCTTATTATCCTCATAATTATCGTCGTTAATATAGTCGGTATTTTGTCATAATCATCGTCGCTAATGTCGTCGTTATTATCGTCATTATCATCGTTGTTATCGTCCTTATTATCCTCATAATTATCGTCGTTAATATCGTCGTTATTTTGTCATAATCATCGTCGTTTATATCGTCATTATCATCGTTGTTATCGTCCTTATTATCCTCATAATTATCGTCGTTAATATCGTCGTTATTTTGTCATAATCATCGTCGTTAATGTCGTCGTTATTATCGTCATTATCTTCGTTGTTATCGTCATAATTATCATCGTTAATACCGTCGTTATTATTGTCATTATCTTCTTTTTATCGTCGTTATTACGTCGTTAATATCGTCGTTATTATCGTCGTTAATATCGTCGTTAATATCGTCATTATAATCGTTGTTATCGTCCTTATTATCCTCATAATTATCGTCGTTAATATCGTCATTATTTTGTGATAATCATCGTCGTTAATATCGTCGTTAATATCGTCATTATCATCGTTGTTATCGTCCTTATTATCCTCATAATTATCGTCGTTAATATCGTCATTATTTTGTGATAATCATCGTCGTTAATGTCGTCGTTATTATCGTCATTACCATCGTTGTTATCGTCCTTATTATCCTCATAATTATCGTCGTTAATATCGTCGTTATTTTGTCATAATCATCGTCGTTAATGTCGTCGTTATTATCGTCATTATCATCGTTGTTATCGTCCTTATTATCCTCATAATTATCGTCGTTAATATCGTCGTTATTTTGTCATAATCATCGTCGTTTATATCGTCATTATCATCGTTGTTATCGTCCTTATTATCCTCATAATTATCGTCGTTAATATCGTCGTTATTTTGTGATAATCATCGTCGTAAATGTTGTCGTTATTATCGTCATTATCTTCGTTGTTATCGTTATAATTATCATCGTTAATACCGTAGTTATTATTGTCATTATCTCCTTAAGATCGTCGTTATTATCGTCGTTAATATCGTCGTTATTATCGTCGTTATTATCGTCGTTAATATCGTCGTTAATATCGTCATTATCATCGTTGATATCGTCCTTATTATCCTCATAATTATCGTCGTTAATATAGTCGTTATTTTGTCATAATCATCGTCGCTAATGTCGTCGTTATTATCGTCATTATCATCGTTGTTATCGTCCTTATTATCCTCATAATTATCGTCGTTATTATCGTCGTTAATATCGTCGTTAATATCTTCATTATCATCGTTGCTATCGTCCTTATTATCCTCATAATTATCGTCGTTAATATCGTCGTTATTTTGTGATAATCATCGTCGTTAATATCGTCGTTAATATCGTCATTATCATCGTTGTTATCGTCCTTATTATCCTCATAATTATCGTCGTTAATATCGTCGTTATTTTGTGATAATCATCGTCGTTAATGTTGTCGTTATTATCGTCATTACCATCGTTGTTATCGTTATAATTATCACCGTTAATACCGTCGTTATTATTGTCATTATCTTCTTTTTATCGTCGTTATTATCGTCGTTAATATCGTCGTTATTATCGTCGTTATTATCGTCGTTAATATCGTCGTTATTATCGTCATTATCATCGTTGTTATCGTCCTTGTTATCCTCATAATTATCGTCGTTAATATCGTCGTTATTTTGTCATAATCATCGTCGCTAATGTCGTCGTTATTATCGTCATTATCATCGTTGTTATCGTCCTTATTATCCTCATAATTATCGTCGTTATTATCGTCGTTAATATCGTCGTTAATATCTTCATTATCATCGTTGCTATCGTCCTTATTATCCTCATAATTATCGTCGTTAATATCGTCGTTATTTTGTGATAATCATCGTCGTTAATATCGTCGTTAATATCGTCATTATCATCGTTGTTATCGTCCTTATTATCCTCATAATTATCGTCGTTAATATCGTCGTTATTTTGTGATAATCATCGTCGTTAATGTTGTCGTTATTATCGTCATTACCATCGTTGTTATCGTTATAATTATCATCGTTAATACCGTCGTTATTATTGTCATTATCTTCTTTTTATCGTCGTTATTATCGTCGTTAATATCGTCGTTATTATCGTCGTTAATATCGTCGTTATTATCGTCATTATCATCGTTGTTATCGTCCTTATTATCCTCATAATTATCGTCGTTAATATCGTCGTTATTTTGTGATAATCATCGTCGTTATTATCGTCGTTATTATCGTCGTTAATATCGTCGTTATTATCGTCATTATCATCGTTGTTATCGTCCTTGTTATCCTCATAATTATCGTCGTTAATATCGTCGTTATTTTGTCATAATCATCGTCGCTAATGTCGTCGTTATTATCGTCATTATCATCGTTGTTATCGTCCTTATTATCCTCATAATTATCGTCGTTATTATCGTCGTTAATATCGTCGTTAATATCTTCATTATCATCGTTGCTATCGTCCTTATTATCCTCATAATTATCGTCGTTAATATCGTCGTTATTTTGTGATAATCATCGTCGTTATTATCGTCGTTATTATCGTCGTTAATATCGTCGTTAATATCGTCATTATCATCGTTGTTATCGTCCTTATTATCCTCATAATTATCGTCGTTAATATCGTCGGTATTTTGTCATAATCATCGTCGCTAATGTCGTCGTTATTATCGTCATTATCATCGTTGTTATCGTCCTTATTATCCTCATAATTATCGTCGTTAATATCGTCGTTATTTTGTCATAATCATCGTCGTTTATATCGTCATTATCATCGTTGTTATCGTCCTTATTATCCTCATAATTATCGTCGTTAATATCGTCGTTATTTTGTCATAATCATCGTCGTTAATGTCGTCGTTATTATCGTCATTATCTTCGTTGTTATCGTCATAATTATCATCGTTAATACCGTCGTTATTATTGTCATTATCTTCTTTTTATCGTCGTTATTACGTCGTTAATATCGTCGTTATTATCGTCGTTAATATCGTCGTTAATATCGTCATTATCATCGTTGTTATCGTCCTTATTATCCTCATAATTATCGTCGTTAATATCGTCATTATTTTGTGATAATCATCGTCGTTAATATCGTCGTTATTATCGTCGTTATTATCGTCGTTAATATCGTCGTTAATTTCGTCATTATCATCGTTGTTATCGTCCTTATTATCCTCATAATTATCGTCGTTAATATCGTCGTTATTTTGTGATAATCATTGTCGTTAATGTCGTCGTTATTATCGTCATTATCATCGTTGTTATCGTACTTATTATTCTCATAAATATCGTCGTTAATATCGTCTTTATTTTGTCATAATCATCGTCGTTTATATCGTCATTATCATCGTTGTTATCGTCTTTATTATCCTCATAATTAACGTCGTTAATACCGTCGTTGTTTTGTGATAATCGTCGTCCTTAATATCGTCGTTATTATCGTCGTTATTAACGTCGTTAATTTCGTCGTTATTTTGTCATAATCATCGTCGCTAATGTCGTCGTTATTATCGTCATTTCCATCGTTGTTATCGTCCTTATTATCCTCATAATTATCGTCGATAATATCGTCCTTATATTGTCATAATCATAGTCGTTAATGTCGTCGTTATTATCGTCAATATCTTCGTTGTTATCATCATAATTATCATCGTTAATACCGTCGTTATTATTGTCATTATCTTCTTTTTATCGTCGTTATTATCGTCGTTAATATCGTCGTTAATATCTTCATTATCATCCTTGCTATCGTCCTTATTATCCTCATAATTATCGTCGTTAATATCGTCGTTATTTTGTGATAATCATCATCGTTAATATCGTCGTTAATATCGTCATTATCATCGTTGTTATCGTCCTTATTATCCTCATAATTATCGTCGTTAATATCGTCGTTATTTTCTGATAATCATCGTCGTTAATGTTGTCGTTATTATCGTCATTACTATCGTTGTCATCGTCCTTATTTCCTCATAATTATCGTCGTTAATATCGTCGTTAATTTCGTCATTATCTTCGTTCTTATCGTCCTTATTATCCTCATAATTAACGTCGTTAATATCGTCGTTATTTTGTGATAATCATCGTCGTTAATATCGTCGTTATTATCGTCGTTATTATCGTCGTTAATATCGTCGTTAATTTCGTCATTATCGTCGTTGTTATCGTCCTTATTATCCTCATAATTATCGACGTTAATATCGTCGTTATTTTGTGATAATCATCATCGTAAATGTCGTCGTTATTATCGTCATTATCTTCGTTGTTATCGTTATAGTTATCACTGTTAATACCGTCGTTATTATTGTCATTATCTTCTTTTTATCGTCGTTATTATCGTCGTTAATATCGTCGTTAATATCTTCATTATCATCGTTGTTATCGTCCTTATTATCCTCATAATTATCGTCGTTAATATCGTCGTTATTTTGTGATAATCATCGTCGTTAATATCGTCGTTAATATCGTCATTATCATCGTTGTTATCGTGCTTATTATCCTCATAATTATCGTCGTTAATATCGTCGTTATTTTGTGATAATCATCGTCGTGAATATTGTCGTTATTATCGTCATTACCATCGTTGTCATCGTCCTTATTATCCTCATAATTATCGTCGTTAATATCGTCGTTATTTTGTCATAATCATCGTCGTTAATGTCGTCGTTATTATCGTCATTATCTTCGTTGTTATCGTCATAATTATCATCGTTAATACCGTCGTTATTATTGTCATTATCTTCTTTATATCGTCGTTATTATCGTCGTTAATATCGTCGTTAATATCTTCATTATCATCGTTGCTATCGTCCTTATTATTCTCATAATTATCGTCGTTAATATCGTCGTTATTTTGTGATAATCATCGTCGTTAATATCGTCGTTAATATCGTCATTATCATCGTTGTTATCGTCCTTATTATCCTCATAATTATCGTCGTTAATATCGTCGTTATTTTGTGATAATCATCGTCGTAAATGTCGTCGTTATTATCGTCATTATCTTCGTTGTTATCGTTATAATTATCATCATTAATACCGTCGTTATTATTGTCATTATCTTCTTTTTATCGTCGTTATTATCGTCGTTAATATCGTCGTTATTATCGTCGTTATTATCGTCGTTAATATCGTCGTTAATATCGTCATTATCATCGTTGTTATCGTCCTTATTATCCTCATAATTATCGTCGTTAATATCGTCGGTATTTTGTCATAATCATCGTCGCTAATGTCGTCGTTATTATCGTCATTATCATCGTTGTTATCGTCCTTATTATCCTCATAATTATCGTCGTTAATATCGTCGTTATTTTGTCATAATCATCGTCGTTTATATCGTCATTATCATCGTTGTTATCGTCCTTATTATCCTCATAATTATCGTCGTTAATATCGTCGTTATTTTGTCATAATCATCGTCGTTAATGTCGTCGTTATTATCGTCATTATCTTCGTTGTTATCGTCATAATTATCATCGTTAATACCGTCGTTATTATTGTCATTATCTTCTTTTTATCGTCGTTATTACGTCGTTAATATCGTCGTTATTATCGTCGTTAATATCGTCGTTAATATCTTCATTATCATCGTTGCTATCGTCCTTATTATTCTCATAATTATCGTCGTTAATATCGTCGTTATTTTGTGATAATCATCGTCGTTAATATCGTCGTTAATATCGTCATTATCATCGTTGTTATCGTCCTTATTATCCTCATAATTATCGTCGTTAATATCGTCGTTATTTTGTGATAATCATCGTCGTAAATGTCGTCGTTATTATCGTCATTATCTTCGTTGTTATCGTTATAATTATCATCATTAATACCGTCGTTATTATTGTCATTATCTTCTTTTTATCGTCGTTATTATCGTCGTTAATATCGTCGTTATTATCGTCGTTATTATCGTCGTTAATATCGTCGTTATTATCGTCATTATCATCGTTGTTATCGTCCTTATTATCCTCATAATTATCGTCGTTAATATCGTCGTTATTTTGTCATAATCATCGTCGCTAATGTCGTCGTTATTATCGTCATTATCATCGTTGTTATCGTCCTTATTATCCTCATAATTATCGTCGTTAATATCGTCGTTATTTTGTCATAATCATCGTCGTTTATATCGTCATTATCATCGTTGTTATCGTCCTTATTATCCTCATAATTATCGTCGTTAATATCGTCGTTATTTTGTCATAATCATCGTCGTTAATGTCGTCGTTATTATCGTCATTATCTTCGTTGTTATCGTCATAATTATCATCGTTAATACCGTCGTTATTATTGTCATTATCTTCTTTTTATCGTCGTTATTATCGTCGTTAATATCGTCGTTATTATCGTCGTTAATATCGTCGTTAATATCGTCATTATCATCGTTGTTATCGTCCTTAGTATCCTCATAATTATCGTCGTAAATATCGTCATTATTTTGTGATAATCATCGTCGTTAATGTCGTCGTTATTATCGTCATTACCATCGTGGTTATCGTCCTTATTATCCTCATAATTATCGTCGTTAATATCGTCGTTATTTTGTCATAATCATCGTCGTTAATGTCGTCGTTATTATCGTCATTATCATCGTTGTTATCGTCCTTATTATCCTCATAATTATCGTCGTTAATATCGTCGTTATTTTGTCATAATCATCGTCGTTTATATCGTCATTATCATCGTTGTTATCGTCCTTAATATCCTCATAATTATCGTCGTTAATATCGTCGTTATTTTGTCATAATCATCGTCGTTAATGTCGTCGTTATTATCGTCATTATCATCGTTGTTATTGTCATAATTATCATCGTTAATACCGTCGTTATTAATGTCATTATCTTCTTTTTATCGTCGTTATTACGTCGTTAATATCGTCGTTATTATCGTCGTTAATATCGTCGTTAATATCGTCGTTAATATCGTCATTATCATCGTTGTTATCGTCCTTATTATCCTCATAATTATCGTCGTTAATATCGTCATTATTTTGTGATAATCATCGTCGTTAATGTCGTCGTTATTATCGTCATTACCATCGTTGTTATCGTCCTTATTATCCTCATAATTATCGTCGTTAATATCGTCGTTATTTTGTCATAATCATCGTCGTTAATGTCGTCGTTATTATCGTCATTATCATCGTTGTTATCGTCCTTATTATCCTCATAATTATCGTCGTTAATATCGTCGTTATTTTGTCATAATCATCGTCGTTTATATCGTCATTATCATCGTTGTTATCGTCCTTATTGTCCTCATAATTATCGTCGTTAATATCGTCGTTATTTTGTCATAATCATCGTCGTTAATGTCGTCGTTATTATCGTCATTATCTTCGTTGTTATCGTCATAATTATCATCGTTAATACCGTCGTTATTATTGTCATTATCTTCTTTTTATCGTCGTTATTATCGTCGTTATTATCGTCGTTAATATCGTCGTTAATTTCATCATTATCGTCGTTGTTATCGTCCTTATTATCCTCATAATTATCGTCGTTAACATCGTCGTTATTTTGTCATAATCATCGTCGTTAATGTCGTCGTTATTATCGTCATTATCTTCGTTGTTATCGTCATAATTATCATCGTTAATACCGTCGTTATTATTGTCATTATCTTCTTTTTATCGTCGTTATTATCGTCGTTAATATCGTCGTTATTATCGTCGTTAATATCGTCGTTAATATCGTCATTATCATCGTTGTTATCGTCCTTATTATCCTCATAATTATCGTCGTTAATATCGTCATTATTTTGTGATAATCATCGTCGTTAATGTCGTCGTTATTATCGTCATTACCATCGTTGTTATCGTCCTTAATATCCTCATAATTATCGTCGTTAATATCGTCGTTATTTTGTCATAATCATCGTCCTTTATATCTTCATTATCATCGTTGTTATCGTCCTTATTATCCTCATAATTATCGTCGTTAATATCGTCGTTATTTTGTCATAATCATCGTCGTTAATGTCGTCGTTATTATCGTCATTATCTTCGTTGTTATCGTCATAATTATCATCGTTAATACCGTCGTTATTATTGTAATTATCTTCTGTTTATCGTCGTTATTATCGTCGTTAATATCGTCGTTATTATCGTCGTTATTATCGTCGTTAATATCGTCGTTAATATCGTCATTATCATCGTTGTTTTCGTCCTTATTATCCTCATAATTATCGTCGTTAATATCGTCGTTATTTTGTCATAATCATCGTCGCTAATGTCGTCGTTATTATCGTCATTATCATCGTTGTTATCGTCCTTATTATCCTCATAATTATCGTCGTTAATATCGTCGTTATTTTGTCATAATCATCGTCGTTTATATCTTCATTATCATCGTTGTTATCGTCCTTATTATCCTCATAATTATCGTCGTTAATATCGTCGTTATTTTGTCATAATCATCGTCGTTAATGTCGTCGTTATTATCGTCATTATCTTCGTTGTTATCGTCATAATCATCATCGTTAATACCGTCGTTATTATTGTCATTATCTTCTCTTTATTGTCGTTATTATCGTCGTTAATATCGCATTTAATATCTTCATTATCATCGTTGCTATCTTCCTTATTATCCTCATAATTATCGTCGTTAATATCGTCGTTATTTTGTGATAATCATCGTCGTTAATATCGTCGTTATTATCGTCATTATCATCGTTGTTATCGTCCTTATTATCCTCATAATTATCGTCGGTAATATCGTCGTTATTTTGTGATAATCATCGTCGTAAATGTTGTCGTTATTATCGTCATTATCTTCGTTGTTATCCTTATAATTATCATCGTTAATACCGTAGTTATTATTGTCATTATCTCCTTATTATCGTCGTTATTATCGTCGTTAATATCGTCGTTATTATCGTCGTTATTATCGTCGTTAATATCGTCGTTAATATCGTCATTATCATCGTTGTTATCGTCCTTATTATCCTCATAATTATCGTCGTTAATATCGTCGTTATTTTGTCATAATCATCGTCGCTAATGTCGTCGTTATTATCGTCATTATCATCGTTGTTATCGTCCTTATTATCCTCATAATTATCGTCGTTATTATCGTCGTTAACATCGTCGTTAATATCTTCATTATCATCGTTGCTATCGTCCTTATTATCCTCATAATTATCGTCGTTAATATCGTCGTTATTTTGTGATAATCATCGTCGTTAATATCGTCGTTAATATCGTCATAATAATCGTTGTTATCGTCCTTATTATCCTCATAATTATCGTCGTCAATATCGTCGTTATTTTGTGATAATCATCGTCGTTAATGTTGTCGTTATTATCGTCATTACCATCGTTGTTATCGTTATAATTATCATCGTTAATACCGTCGTTATTATTGTCATTATCTTCTTTTTATCGTCGTTATTATCGTCGTTAATATCGTCGTTATTATCGTCGTTATTATCGTCGTTAATATCGTCGTTAATATCGTCATTATCATCGTTGTTATCGTCCTTATTATCCTCATAATTATCGTCGTTAATATCGTCGTTATTTTGTCATAATCATCGTCGCTAATGTCGTCGTTATTATCGTCATTATCATCGTTGTTATCGTCCTTATTATCCTCATAATTATCGTCGTTAATATCGTCGTTATTTTGTCATAATCATCGTCGTTTATATCGTCATTATCATCGTTGTTATCGTCCTTATTATCCTCATAATTATCGTCGTTTATATCGTCGTTATTTTGTCATAATCATCGTCGTTAATGTCGTCGTTATTATCGTCATTATCTTCGTTGTTATCGTCATAATTATCATCGTTAATACCGTCGCTATTATTGTCATTATCTTCTTTTTATCGTCGTTATTATCGTCGATAATATCGTCGTTATTATCGTCGTTAATATCGTCGTTAATATCGTCATTATCATCGTTGTTATCGTCCTTATTATCCTCATAATTATCGTCGTAAATATCGTCATTATTTCGTGATAATCATCGTCGTTAATGTCGTCGTTATTATCGTCATTACCATCGTGGTTATCGTCCTTATTATCCTCATAATTATCGTCGTTAATATCGTCGTTATTTTGTCATAATCATCGTCGTTAATGTCGTCGTTATTATCGTCATTATCATCGTTGTTATCGTCCTTATTATCCTCATAATTATCGTCGTTAATATCGTCGTTATTTTGTCATAATCATCGTCGTTTATATCGTCATTATCATCGTAGTTATCGTCCTTATTATCCTCATAATTATCGTCGTTAATATCGTCGTAATTTTGTCATAATCATCGTCGTTTATATCGTCATTATCATCGTTGTTATCGTCCTTATTATCCTCATAATTATCGTCGTTTATATCGTCGTTATTTTGTCATAATCATCGTCGTTAATGTCGTCGTTATTATCGTCATTATCTTCGTTGTTATCGTCATAATTATCATCGTTAATACCGTCGCTATTATTGTCATTATCTTCTTTTTATCGTCGTTATTATCGTCGTTAATATCGTCGTTATTATCGTCGTTAATATCGTCGTTAATATCGTCATTATCATCGTTGTTATCGTCCTTATTATCCTCATAATTATCGTCGTAAATATCGTCATTATTTCGTGATAATCATCGTCGTTAATGTCGTCGTTATTATCGTCATTACCATCGTGGTTATCGTCCTTATTATCCTCATAATTATCGTCGTTAATATCGTCGTTATTTTGTCATAATCATCGTCGCTAATGTCGTCGTTATTATCGTCATTATCATCGTTGTTATCGTCCTTATTATCCTCATAATTATCGTCGTTAATACCGTCGTTATTATTGTCATTATCTTCTCTTTATTGTCGTTATTATCGTCGTTAATATCGTATTTAATATCTTCATTATCATCGTTGCTATCGTCCTTATTATCCTCATAATTAACGTCGTTAATATCGTCGTTATTTTGTGATAATCATCGTCGTTAATATCGTCGTTAATATCGTCATTATCATCGTTGTTATCGTCCTTATTATCCTCATAATTATCGTCGGTAATATCGTCGTTATTTTGTGATAATCATCGTCGTAAATGTTGTCGTTATTATCGTCATTATCTTCGTTGTTATCCTTATAATTATCATCGTTAATACCGTAGTTATTATTGTCATTATCTCCTTATTATCGTCGTTATTATCGTCGTTAATATCGTCGTTATTATCGTCGTTATTATCGTCGTTAATATCGTCGTTAATATCGTCATTATCATCGTTGTTATCGTCCTTATTATCCTCATAATTATCGTCGTTAATATCGTCGTTATATTGTCATAATCATCGTCGCTAATGTCGTCGTTATTATCGTCATTATCATCGTTGTTATCGTCCTTATTATCCTCATAATTATCGTCGTTATTATCGTCGTTAATATCGTCGTTAATATCTTCATTATCATCGTTGCTATCGTCCTTATTATCCTCATAATTATCGTCGTTAATATCGTCGTTATTTTGTGATAATCATCGTCGTTAATATCGTCGTTAATATCGTCATAATAATCGTTGTTATCGTCCTTATTATCCTCATAAATATCGTCGTCAATATCGTCGTTATTTTGTGATAATCATCGTCGTTAATGTTGTCGTTATTATCGTCATTACCATCGTTGTTATCGTTATAATTATCATCGTTAATACCGTCGTTATTATTGTCATTATCTTCTTTTTATCGTCGTTATTATCGTCGTTAATATCGTCGTTATTATCGTCGTTATTATCGTCGTTAATATCGTCGTTAATATCGTCATTATCATCGTTGTTATCGTCCTTATTATCCTCATAATTATCGTCGTTAATATCGTCGTTATTTTGTCATAATCATCGTCGCTAATGTCGTCGTTATTATCGTCATTATCATCGTTGTTATCGTCCTTATTATCCTCATAATTATCGTCGTTAATATCGTCGTTATTTTGTCATAATCATCGTCGTTTATATCGTCATTATCATCGTTGTTATCGTCCTTATTATCCTCATAATTATCGTCGTTTATATCGTCGTTATTTTGTCATAATCATCGTCGTTAATGTCGTCGTTATTATCGTCATTATCTTCGTTGTTATCGTCATAATTATCATCGTTAATACCGTCGCTATTATTGTCATTATCTTCTTTTTATCGTCGTTATTATCGTCGTTAATATCGTCGTTATTATCGTCGTTAATATCGTCGTTAATATCGTCGTTAATATCGTCATTATCATCGTTGTTATCGTCCTTATTATCCTCATAATTATCGTCGTAAATATCGTCATTATTTCGTGATAATCATCGTCGTTAATGTCGTCGTTATTATCGTCATTACCATCGTGGTTATCGTCCTTATTATCCTCATAATTATCGTCGTTAATATCGTCGTTATTTTGTCATAATCATCGTCGTTAATGTCGTCGTTATTATCGTCATTATCATCGTTGTTATCGTCCTTATTATCCTCATAATTATCGTCGTTAATATCGTCGTTATTTTGTCATAATCATCGTCGTTTATATCGTCATTATCATCGATGTTATCGTCCTTATTATCCTCATAATTATCGTCGTTAATATCGTCGTTATTTTGTCATAATCATCGTCGTTAATGTCGTCGTTATTATCGTCATTATCTTCGTTGTTATCGTCATAATTTTCATCGTTAATACCGTCGATATTATTGTCATTATCTTCTTTTTATCGTCGTTATTATCGTTGTTAATATCGTCGTTAATATCTTCATTATCATCGTTGCTATCGTCCTTATTATCCTCATAATTATCGTCGTTAATATCGTCGTTATTTTGTCATAATCATCGTCGTTAATGTCGTCGTTATTATCGTCATTATCATCGTTGTTATCGTCCTTATTATCCTCATAATTATCGTCGTTAATATCGTCGTTATTTTGTCATAATCATCGTCGTTTATATCGTCATTATCATCGTAGTTATCGTCCTTATTATCCTCATAATTATCGTCGTTAATATCGTCGTTATTTTGTGATAATCATCGTCGTAAATGTTGTCGTTATTATCGTCATTATCTTCGTTGTTATCGTTATAATTATCATCGTTAATACCGTAGTTATTATTGTCATTATCTCCTTAAGATCGTCGTTATTATCGTCGTTAATATCGTCGTTATTATCGTCGTTATTATCGTCGTTAATATCGTCGTTAATATCGTCATTATCATCGTTGTTATCGTCCTTATTATCCTCATAATTATCGTCGTTAATATCGTCGTTATTTTGTCATAATCATCGTCGCTAATGTCGTCGTTATTATCGTCATTATCATCGTTGTTATCGTCCTTATTATCCTCATAATTATCGTCGTTATTATCGTCGTTAATATCGTCGTTAATATCTTCATTATCATCGTTGCTATCGTCCTTATTATCCTCATAATTATCGTCGTTAATATCGTCGTTATTTTGTGATAATCATCGTCGTTAATATCGTCGTTAATATCGTCATTATCATCGTTGTTATCGTCCTTATTATCCTCATAATTATCGTCGTCAATATCGTCGTTATTTTGTGATAATCATCGTCGTTAATGTTGTCGTTATTATCGTCATTACCATCGTTGTTATCGTTATAATTATCATCGTTAATACCGTCGTTATTATTGTCATTATCTTCTTTTTATCGTCGTTATTATCGTCGTTAATATCGTCGTTATTATCGTCGTGATTATCGTCGTTAATATCGTCGTTAATATCGTCATTATCATCGTTGTTATCGTCCTTATTATCCTCATAATTATCGTCGTTAATATCGTCGTTATTTTGTCATAATCATCGTCGCTAATGTCGTCGTTATTATCGTCATTATCATCGTTGTTATCGTTCTTATTATCCTCATAATTATCGTCGTTAATATCGTCGTTATTTTGTCATAATCATCGTCGTTTATATCGTCATTATCATCGTTGTTATCGTCCTTATTATCCTCATAATTATCGTCGTTTATATCGTCGTTATTTTGTCATAATCATCGTCGTTAATGTCGTCGTTATTATCGTCATTATCTTCGTTGTTATCGTCATAATTATCATCGTTAATACCGTCGCTATTATTGTCATTATCTTCTTTTTATCGTCGTTATTATCGTCGTTAATATCGTCGTTATTATCGTCGTTAATATCGTCGATAATATCGTCATTATCATCGTTGTTATCGTCCTTATTATCCTCATAATTATCGTCGTAAATATCGTCATTATTTCGTGATAATCATCGTCGTTAATGTCGTCGTTATTATCGTCATTACCATCGTGGTTATCGTCCTTATTATCCTCATAATTATCGTCGTTAATATCGTCGTTATTTTGTCATAATCATCGTCGTTAATGTCGTCGTTATTATCGTCATTATCATCGTTGTTATCGTCCTTATTATCCTCATAATTATCGTCGTTAATATCGTCGTTATTTTGTCATAATCATCGTCGTTTATATCGTCATAATCATCGTAGTTATCGTCCTTATTATCCTCATAATTATCGTCGTTAATGTCGTCGTTATTTTGTGATAATCATCGTCGTAAATGTTGTCGTTATTATCGTCATTATCTTCGTTGTTATCGTTATAATTATCATCGTTAATACCGTAGTTATTATTGTCATTATCTCCTTAAGATCGTCGTTATTATCGTCGTTATTATCGTCGTTATTATCGTCGTTATTATCGTCGTTAATATCGTCGTTAATATCGTCATTATCATCGTTGTTATCGTCCTTATTATCCTCATAATTATCGTCGTTAATATCGTCGTTATTTTGTCATAATCATCGTCGCTAATGTCGTCGTTATTATCGTCATTATCATCGTTGTTATCGTCCTTATTATCCTCATAATTATCGTCGTTATTATCGTCGTTAATATCGTCGTTAATATCTTCATTATCATCGTTGCTATCGTCCTTATTATCCTCATAATTATCGTCGTTAATATCGTCGTTATTTTGTGATAATCATCGTCGTTAATATCGTCGTTAATATCGTCATTATCATCGTTGTTATCGTCCTTATTATCCTCATAATTATCGTCGTTAATATCGTCGTTATTTTGTGATAATCATCGTCGTTAATGTTGTCGTTATTATCGTCATTACCATCGTTGTTATCGTTATAATTATCATCGTTAATACCGTCGTTATTATTGTCATTATCTTCTTTTTATCGTCGTTATTATCGTCGTTAATATCGTCGTTATTATCGTCGTTATTATCGTCGTTAATATCGTCGTTATTATCGTCATTATCATCGTTGTTATCGTCCTTATTATCCTCATAATTATCGTCGTTAATATCGTCGTTATTTTGTCATAATCATCGTCGCTAATGTCGTCGTTATTATCGTCATTATCATCGTTGTTATCGTCCTTATTATCCTCATAATTATCGTCGTTAATATCGTCGTTATTTTGTCATAATCATCGTCGTTTATATCGTCATTATCATCGTTGTTATCGTCCTTATTATCCTCATAATTATCGTCGTTAATATCGTCGTTATTTTGTCATAATCATCGTCGTTAATGTCGTCGTTATTATCGTCATTATCTTCGTTGTTATCGTCATAATTATCATCGTTAATACCGTCGTTATTATTGTCATTATCTTCTTTTTATCGTCGTTATTATCGTCGTTAATATCGTCGTTATTATCGTCGTTAATATCGTCGTTAATATCGTCATTATCATCGTTGTTATCGTCCTTATTATCCTCATAATTATCGTCGTAAATATCGTCATTATTTTGTGATAATCATCGTCGTTAATGTCGTTGTTATTATCGTCATTACCATCGTGGTTATCGTCCTTATTATCCTCATAATTATCGTCGTTAATATCGTCGTTATTTTGTCATAATCATCGTCGTTAATGTCGTCGTTATTATCGTCATTATCATCGTTGTTATCGTCCTTATTATCCTCATAATTATCGTCGTTAATATCGTCGTTATTTTGTCATAATCATCGTCGTTTATATCGTCATTATCATCGTTGTTATCGTCCTTATTGTCCTCATAATTATCGTCGTTAATATCGTCGTTATTTTGTCATAATCATCGTCGTTAATGTCGTCATTATTATCGTCATTATCTTCGTTGTTATCGTCATAATTATCATCGTTAATACCGTCGTTATTATTGTCATTATCTTCTTTTTATCGTCGTTATTATCGTCGTTATTATCGTCGTTAATATCGTCGTTAATTTCGTCATTATCATCGTTGTTATCGTCCTTATTATCCTCATAATTATCGTCGTTAACATCGTCGTTATTTTGTCATAATCATCGTCGTTAATGTCGTCGTTATTATCGTCATTATCTTCGTTGTTATCGTCATAATTATCATCGTTAATACCGTCGTTATTATTGTCATTATCTTCTTTTTATCGTCGTTATTATCGTCGTTAATATCGTCGTTATTATCGTCGTTAATATCGTCGTTAATATCGTCATTATCATCGTTGTTATCGTCCTTATTATCCTCATAATTATCGTCGTTAATATCGTCATTATTTTGTGATAATCATCGTCGGTAATGTCGTCGTTATTATCGTCATTACCATCGTTGTTATCGTCCTTATTATCCTCATAATTATCGTCGTTAATATCGTCGTTATTTTGTCATAATCATCGTCGTTAATGTCGTCGTTATTATCGTCATTATCATCGTTGTTATCGTCCTTATTATCCTCATAATTATCGTCGTTAATATCGTCGTTATTTTGTCATAATCATCGTCGTTAATGTCGTCGTTATTATCGTCATTATCTTCGTTGTTATCGTCATAATTATCATCGTTAATACCGTCGTTATTATTGTCATTATCTCCTTTTTATCGTCGTTATTATCGTCGTTAATATCGTCGTTATTATCGTCGTTATTATCGTCGTTAATATCGTCGTTAATATCGTCATTATCATCGTTGTTATCGTCCTTATTATCCTCATAATTATCGTCGTTAATATCGTCGTTATTTTGTCATAATCATCGTCGCTAATGTCGTCGTTATTATCGTCATTATCATCGTTGTTATCGTCCTTATTATCCTCATAATTATCGTCGTTAATATCGTCGTTATTTTGTCATAATCATCGTCGTTTATATCGTCATTATCATCGTTGTTATCGTCCTTATTATCCTCATAATTATCGTCGTTAATATCGTCGTTATTTTGTCATAATCATCGTCGTTAATGTCGTCGTTATTATCGTCATTATCTTCGTTGTTATCGTCATAATCATCATCGTTAATACCGTCGTTATTATTGTCATTATCTTCTCTATATTGTCGTTATTATCGTCGTTAATATCGTATTTAATATCTTCATTATCATCGTTGCTATCGTCCTTATTATCCTCATAATTATCGTCGTTAATATCGTCGTTATTTTGTGATAATCATCGTCGTTAATATCGTCGTTAATATCGTCATTATCATCGTTGTTATCGTCCTTATTATCCTCATAATTATCGTCGGTAATATCGTCGTTATTTTGTGATAATCATCGTCGTAAATGTTGTCGTTATTATCGTCATTATCTTCGTTGTTATCGTTATAATTATCATCGTTAATACCGTAGTTATTATTGTCATTATCTCCTTATTATCGTCGTTATTATCGTCGTTAATATCGTCGTTATTATCGTCGTTATTATCGTCGTTAATATCGTCGTTAATATCGTCATTATCATCGTTGTTATCGTCCTTATTATCCTCATAATTATCGTCGTTAATATCGTCGTTATTTTGTCATAATCATCGTCGCTAATGTCGTCGTTATTATCGTCATTATCATCGTTGTTATCGTCCTTATTATCCTCATAATTATCGTCGTTATTATCGTCGTTAATATCGTCGTTAATATCTTCATTATCATCGTTGCTATCGTCCTTATTATCCTCATAATTATCGTCGTTAATATCGTCGTTATTTTGTGATAATCATCGTCGTTAATATCGTCGTTAATATCGTCATAATCATCGTTGTTATCGTCCTTATTATCCTCATAATTATCGTCGTCAATATCGTCGTTATTTTGTGATAATCATCGTCGTTAATGTTGTCGTTATTATCGTCATTACCATCGTTGTTATCGTTATAATTATCATCGTTAATACCGTCGTTATTATTGTCATTATCTTCTTTTTATCGTCGTTATTATCGTCGTTAATACCGTCGTTATTATCGTCGTTATTATCGTCGTTAATATCGTCGTTAATATCGTCATTATCATCGTTGTTATCGTCCTTATTATCCTCATAATTATCGTCGTTAATATCGTCGTTATTTTGTCATAATCATCGTCGCTAATGTCGTCGTTATTATCGTCATTATCATCGTTGTTATCGTCCTTATTATCCTCATAATTATCGTCGTTAATATCGTCGTTATTTTGTCATAATTATCATCGTTTATATCGTCATTATCATCGTTGTTATCGTCCTTATTATCCTCATAATTATCGTCGTTAATATCGTCGTTATTTTGTCATAATCATCGTCGTTAATGTCGTCGTTATTATCGTCATTATCTTCGTTGTTATCGTCATAATTATCATCGTTAATACCGTCGCTATTATTGTCATTATCTTCTTTTTATCGTCGTTATTATCGTCGTTAATATCGTCGTTATTATCGTCGTTATTATCGTCGTTAATATCGTCGTTAATATCGTCATTATCATCGTTGTTATTGTCCTTATTATCCTCATAATTATCGTCGTTAATATCGTCGTTATTTTGTCATAATCATCGTCGCTAATGTCGTCGTTATTATCGTCATTATCATCGTTGTTATCGTCCTTATTATCCTCATAATTATCGTCGTTAATATCGTCGTTATTTTGTCATAATCATCGTCGTTTATATCGTCATTATCATCGTTGTTATCGTCCTTATTATCCTCACAATTATCGTCGTTAATATCGTCGTTATTTTGTCGTAATCATCGTCGTTAATGTCGTCGTTATTATCGTCATTATCTTCGTTGTTATCGTCATAATTATCATCGTTAATACCGTCGTTATTATTGTCATTATCTTCTTTTTATCGTCGTTATTATCGTCGTTAATATCGTCGTTAATTTCGTCATTATCATCGTTGTTATCGTCCTTATTATCCTCATAATTATCGTCGTTAATATCGTCGTTATTTTGTCATAATCATCGTCGTTAATGTCGTCGTTATTATCGTCATTATCTTCGTTGTTATCGTCATAAATATCATCGTTAATACCGTCGTTATTATTGTCATTATCTTCTTTTTATCGTCGTTACTATCGTCGTTAATATCGTCGTTATTATCGTCGTTATTATCGTCGTTAATATCGTCGTTAATATCGTTATTATCATCGTTGTTATCGTCCTTATTATCCTCATAAATATCGTCGTTAATATCGTCGTTATTTTGTCATAATCATCGTCGTTAATGTCGTCATTATTATCGTCATTATCTTCGTTGTTATCGTCATAATTATCATCGTTAATACCGTCGTTATTATTGTCATTATCTTCTTTTTATCGTCGTTATTATCGTCGTTATTATCGTCGTTAATATCGTCGTTAATTTCGTCATTATCATCGTTGTTATCGTCCTTATTATCCTCATAATTATCGTCGTTAACATCGTCGTTATTTTGTCATAATCATCGTCGTAATGTCGTCGTTATTATCGTCATTATCTTCGTTGTTATCGTCATAATTATCATCGTTAATACCGTCGTTATTATTGTCATTATCTTCTTTTTATCGTCGTTATTATCGTCGTTAATATCGTCGTTATTATCGTCGTTAATATCGTCGTTAATATCGTCATTATCATCGTTGTTATCGTCCTTATTATCCTCATAATTATCGTCGTTAATATCGTCATTATTTTGTGATAATCATCGTCGTTAATGTCGTCGTTATTATCGTCATTACCATCGTTGTTATCGTCCTTATTATCCTCATAATTATCGTCGTTAATATCGTCGTTATTTTGTGATAATCATCGTCGTTAATGTCGTCGTTATTATCGTCATTATCTTCGTTGTTATCGTCATAATTATCATCGTTAGTACCGTCGTTATTATTGTCATTATCTTCTTTTTATCGTCGTTATTATCGTCGTTAATATCGTCGTTATTATCGTCGTTAATATTGTCGTTAATATCGTCATTATCATCGTTGTTATCGTCCTTATTATCCTTATAATTATCGTCGTTAATATCGTCGTTATTTTGTGATAATCATCGTCGTTAATATCGTCGTTAATATCGTCATTATCATCGTTGTTATCGTCCATATTATCCTCATAATTATCGTCGTTAATATCGTCGTTATTTTGTGATAATCATCGTCGTTAATGTTGTCGTTATTATCGTCATTACCATCGTTGTTATCGTCCTTATTATCCTCATAATTATCGTCGTTAATATCGTCGTTATTTTGTCATAATCATCGTCGTTAATGTCGTCGTTATTATCGTCATTACCATCGTTGTTATAGTCCTTATTATCCTCATAATTATCGTCGTTAATTTCGTCGTTATTTTGTCATAATCATCGTCGTTAATGTCGTCGTTATTATCGTCATTATCTTCGTTGTTATCGTCATAATTATCATCGTTAATATCGTCGATATTATTGTCATTATCTTCTTTTTATCGTCGTTATTATCGTCGTTAATATCGTCGTTATTATGTCGTTATTATCGTCGTTAATATCGTCGTTAATATCGTCGTTATCATCGTTGTTATCGTCCTTATTAACCTCATAATTATCGTCGTTAATATCGTCGTTATTTTGTCATAATCATCGTCGTTAATGTCGTCGTTATTATCGTCGTTATTATCGTCGTTAATATCGTCGTTATTATCGTCGTTATTATCGTCGTTAATATCGTCGTTAATTTCGTCATTATCATCGTTGTTATCGTCCTTATTATCCTTATAATTATCGTCGTTAATATCGTCGTTATTTTATCATAATCATCGTTGTTAATGTCGTCGTTATTATCGTCATTATCTTCGTTGTTATCGTCATAATTGTCATCGTTAATATCGTCGTTATTATTGTCATTATCTTCTTTTTATCGTCGTTATTATCGTCGTTAATATCGTCGTTATTATGTCGTTATTATCGTCGTTAATATCGTCGTTAATATCGTCATTATCATCGTTGTTATCGTCCTTATTATCCTCATAATTATCGTCGTTAATATCGTCGTTATTTTGTCATAATCATCGTCGTTAATGTCGTCGTTATTATCGTCATTATCATCGTTGTTATCGTCCTTATTATCCTCATAATTATCGTCGTTAATATCGTCGTTATTTTGTCATAATCATCGTCGTTAATGTCGTCGTTATTATCGTCATTATCTTCGTTGTTATCGTCATAATTATCATCGTTAATATCGTCGTTATTTTTGTCATTATCTTCTTTTTATCGTCGTTATTATCGTCGTTAATATCGTCGTTATTATGTCGTTATTATCGTCGTTAATATCGTCGTTAATATCGTCATTATCATCGTTGTTATCTTCCTTATTATCCTCATAATTATCGTCGTTAATATCGTCGTTATTTTGTCATAATCATCATCGTTAATGTCGTCGTTATTATCGTCATTATCATCGTTGTTATCGTCGTTATTATCGTCGTTTATATCCTCGTTATTTTGTTATAATCATCGTCGTTAATGTCGTCGTTATTATCGTCATTATCTTCGTTGTTATCGTCCTTATTATCCTCATAATTAACGTCGTTAATATCGCCTTATTTTGTGATAATCATCGTCGTTAATATCGTCGTTATTATCGTCGTTATTATCGTCGTTAATATCGTCGTTAATATCGTTATTATCATCGTTGTTATCGTCCTTATTATCCTCATAAATATCGTCGTTAATATCGTCGTTATTTTGTCATAATCATCGTCGCTAATGTCGTCGTTATTATCGTCATTATCATCGTTGTTATCGTCCTTATTATCCTCATAATTATCGTCGTTAATATCGTCGTTATTTTGTCATAATCATCGTCGTTTATATCGTCATTATCATCGTTGTTATCGTCCTTATTATCCTCATAATTATCGTCGTTAATATCGTCGTTATTTTGTCATAATCATCGTCGTTAATGTCGTCGGTATTATCGTCATTATCTTCGTTGTTATCGTCATAATTATCATCGTTAATACCGTCGTTATTATGGTCATTATCTTCTTTTTATCGTCGTTATTATCGTCGTTAATATCGTCGTTATTATCGTCGTTAATATCGTCGTTAATATCGTCATTATCATCGTTGTTATCATCCTTATTATCCTCATAATTATCGTCGTTAATATCGTCATTATTTTGTGATAATCATCGTCGTTAATGTCGTCGTTATTATCGTCATTACCATCGTTGTTATCGTCCTTATTATCCTCATAATTATCGTCGTTAATATCGTCGTTATTTTGTGATAATCATCGTCGTTAATGTCGTCGTTATTATCGTCATTATCTTCGTTGTTATCGTCATAAATATCATCGTTAGTATCGTCGTTATTATTGTCATTATCTTCTTTTTATCGTCGTTATTATCGTCGTTAATATCGTCGTTATTATCGTCGTTAATATTGTCGTTAATATCGTCATTATCGTCGTTGTTATCGTCCTTATTATCCTTATAATTATCGTCGTTAATATCGTCGTTATTTTGTGATAATCATCGTCGTAAATATCGTCGTTAATATCGTCATTATCATCGTTGTTATCGTCCATATTATCCTCATAATTATCGTCGTTAATATCGTCGTTATTTTGTGATAATCATCGTCGTTAATGTTTTCGTTTTTATCGTCATTACCATCGTTGTTATCGTCCTTATTATCCTCATAATTATCGTCGTTAATATCGTCGTTATTTTGTCATAATCATCGTCGTTAATGTCGTCGTTATTATCGTCATTACCATCGTTGTTATCGTCCTTATTATCCTCATAATTATCGTCGTTAATTTCGTCGTTATTTTGTCATAATCATCGTCGTTAATGTCGTCGTTATTATCGTCATTATCTTCGTTGTTATCGTCATAATTATCATCGTTAATATCGTCGTTATTATTGTCATTATCTTCTTTTTATCGTCGTTATTAACGTCGTTAATATCGTCGTTATTATGTCGTTATTATCGTCGTTAATATCGTCGTTAATGTCGTCGTTATTATCGTCATTACCATCGTTGTTATCGTCCTTATTATCCTCATAAATATCGTCGTTAATATCGTCGTTATTTTGTCATAATCATCGTCGTTAATGTCGTCGTTATTATCGTCATTATCATCGTTGTTATCGTCCTTATTATCCTCCTAATTATCGTCATTAATATCGTCGTTATTTTGTCATAATTATCTTCGTTAATATCGTCGTTATTATCGTCATTACCATCGTTGTTATAGTCCTTATTATCCTCATAATTATCGTCGTTAATTTCGTCGTTATTTTGTCATAATCATCGTCGTTAATGTCGTCGTTATTATCGTCATTATCTTCGTTGTTATCGTCATAATTATCATCGTTAATATCGTCGATATTATTGTCATTATCTTCTTTTTATCGTCGTTATTATCGTCGTTAATATCATCGTTATTATGTCGTTATTATCGTCGTTAATATCGTCGTTAATATCGTCGTTATCATCGTTGTTATCGTCCTTATTAACCTCATAATTATCGTCGTTAATATCGTCGTTATTTTGTCATAATCATCGTCGTTAATGTCGTCGTTATTATCGTCGTTATTATCGTCGTTAATATCGTCGTTATTATCGTCGTTATTATCGTCGTTAATATCGTCGTTAATTTCGTCATTATCATCGTTGTTATCGTCCTTATTATCCTCATAATTATCGTCGTTATTATCGTCGTTATTTTATCATAATCATCGTTGTTAATGTCGTCGTTATTATCGTCATTATCTTCGTTGTTATCGTCATAATTGTCATCGTTAATATCGTCGTTATTATTGTCATTATCTTCTTTTTATCGTCGTTATTATCGTCGTTAATATCGTCGTTATTATGTCGTTATTATGGTCGTTAATATCGTCGTTAATATCGTCATTATCATCGTTGTTATCGTCCTTATTATCCTCATAATTATCGTCGTTAATATCGTCGTTAATTTCGTCATTATCTTCGTTGTTATCGTCCTTATTATCCTCATAATTAACGTCGTTAATATCGTCGTTATTTTGTCATAATCATCGTCGTTACTGTCGTCATTATCATCGTTGTTATCGTCCTTATTATCCTCATAATATCGTCGTTAATATCGTCGTTATTTTGTCATAATCATCGTCGTTAATGTCGTCGTTATTATCGTCATTATCTTCGTTGTTATCGTCATAATTATCATCGTTAATACCGTCGTTATTATTGTCATTATCTTCTTTTTATCGTCGTTATTATCGTCGTTAATATCGTCGTTATTATCGTCGTTAATATCGTCGTTATTATCGTCATTACCATCATTGTTATAATCCTTATTATCCTCATAATTATCGTCGTTAATATCGTCGTTAATTTCGTCATTATCTTCGTTGTTATCGTCCTTATTATCCTCATAATTAACGTCGTTAATATCGTCGTTATTTTGTGATAATCATCGTCGTTAATATCGTCGTTATTATCGTCGTTATTATCGTCGTTAATATCGTCGTTAATATCGTCATTATCATCGTTGTTATCGTCCATATTATCCTCATAATTATCGTCGTTAATATCGTCGTTATTTTGTGATAATCATCGTCGTTAATGTTTTCGTTTTTATCGTCATTACCATCGTTGTTATCGTCCTTATTATCCTCATAATTATCGTCGTTAATATCGTCGTTATTTTGTCATAATCATCGTCGTTAATGTCGTCGTTATTATGGTCACTATCATCGTTGTTATCGTCCTTATTATCCTCATAATTATCGTCGTTAATATCGTCGTTATTTTGTCATAATCATCGTCGTTAATGTCGTTTTTATTATCGTCATTAACTTCGTTGATATCGTCGTTATTATCGTCGTTAATATCCTCGTTATTTTGTCATAATCATCGTCGTTAATATCGTCGTTAATTTCGTCATTATCGTCGTTGTTATCGTCCTTATTATCCTCATTATCATCGTCGTTAATATCGTCGTTATTTTGTGATAATCATCGTCGTAAATATCGTCGTTATTATCGTCGTTAATATCGTCGTTAATATCGTCGTTAATTTCGTTATTATCATCGTTGTTACCGTCCTTATTATCCTCATAATTATCGTCGTTAATATCGTCGTTATTTTGTGATAATCATCGTCGATAATATCGTCGTTATTTTGTTATAATCATCGTCGTTAATGACGTCGTTATTATCGTCATTATCTTCGTTGTTATCGTCATAAATATCATCGTTAATATCGTCGTTATTATTGTCATTATCGTCTTTTTATTGTCGTTATTATCGTCGTTAATATCGTCGTTATTATCGTCGTTATTATCGTCGTTAATATCGTCGTTATTATCGTCGTTATTATCGTCGTAAATATCGTCGATAATATCGTCATTATCATCGTTGTTATCGTCGTTATTATCGTCGTTAATATCCTCGTTATTTTGTCATAATCATCGTCGTTAATGTCGTCTTTATTATCGTCATTATCTTCGTTGTTATCGTCCTTATTATCCTCATAATTAACGTCGTTAATATCGTCGTAATTTTGTCATAATCATCGTCCTTAATATCGTCGTTATTATCGTCGTTAATATCGTCGTTAATTTCGTCATTATCGTCGTTGTTATCGTCCTTATTATCCTCATAATTATCGTCGTTAATATCGTCGTTATTTTGTGATAATCATCGTCGTTAATATCGTCGTTATTATCGTCGTTATTATCGTCGTTAATAACGTCGCTTATTTCGTCATTATCAACGTTGTTATAGTCCTTATTATTTTCATAATTATCGTCGTTAATATCGTCGTTATTTTGTGATAATCATCTGCGTTAATGTCGTCGTTATTATCGTCATAATCTTCGTTGTTATCGTCATAATTATCATCGTTAATACCGTCGTTATTATTGTCATTATCTTCTTTTTATCGTCGTTATTATCGTCGTTAATATCGTCATTATCATCGTTATTATCGTCGATAATATCGTCATTATCATCCTTGTTATCGTCGTTATTATCGTCGTTAATATCCTCGTTATTTTGTCATAATCATCGTCGTTAATATCGTCGTTATTATCGTCGTTATTATCGTCGTTAATATCGTCGTTAATTTCGTCATTATCGTCGTTGTTATCGTCCTTATTATCCTCATAATCATCGTCGTTAATATCGTCGTTATTTTGTGATAATCATCGTCGTAAATATCGTCGTTATTATCGTCGTTATTATCGTCGTTAATATCGTCGTTAATTTCGTCATTATCATCGTTGTTACCGTCCTTATTATCCTCATAATTATCGTCGTTAATATCGTCGTTATTTTGTGATAATCATCGTCGTTAATGTCGTCGTTATTATCGTCATTATCTTCGTTGTTATCGTCCTTATTATCCTCATAATTATCGTCGTTAATATCGTCGTTATTTTGTCATAATCATCGTCGTTAATGTCGTCGTTATTATCGTCATTATCATCGTTGTTATCGTCCTTATTATCCTCATAATTATCGTCGTTAATATCGTCGTCATTTTGTCATATTCATCGTCGTTAATATCGTCGTTATTATCGTCATTATCTTCGATGTTATCGTCATAATTATCATCGTTAATATCGTCGTTATTATTGTCATTATCTTCTTTTTATCGTCGTTAATATCGTCGTTATTATGTCGTTATTATCGTCGTTAATATCGTCGTTAATATCATCATTATCATCGTTGTTATCGTCCTTATTATCGTCGTTAATATCCTCGTTATTTTGTCATAATCATCGTCGTTAATATCGTCATTATCATCGTTGTTATCGTCGTTATTATCGTCGTTAATATCGTCGTTATTTTATCATAATCATCGTTGTTAATGTCGTCGTTATTATCGTCATTATCTTCGTTGTTATCGTCATAATTGTCATCGTTAATATCGTCGTTATTATTGTCATTATCTTCTTTTTATCGTCGTTATTATCGTCGTTAATATCGTCGTTATTATGTCGTTATTATCGTCGTTAATATCGTCGTTAATATCGTCATTATCATCGTTGTTATCGTCCTTATTATCCTCATAATTATCGTCGTTAATATCGTCGTTATTTTGTCATAATCATCATCGTTAATGTCGTCGTTATTATCGTCATTATCATCGTTGTTATCGTCGTTATTATCGTCGTTTATATCCTCGTTATTTTGTTATAATCATCGTCGTTAATGTCGTCGTTATTATCGTCATTATCTTCGTTGTTATCGTCCTTATTATCCTCATAATTAACGTCGTTAATATCGCCTTATTTTGTGATAATCATCGTCGTTAATATCGTCGTTATTATCGTCGTTATTATCGTCGTTAATATCGTCGTTATTTTGTCATAATCATCGTCGTTAATGTCGTCGTTATTATCGTCATTATCTTCGTTGTTATCGTCATAATTATCATCGTTAATACCGTCGTTATTATTGTCATTATCTTCTTTTTATCGTCGTTATTATCGTCGTTAATATCGTCGTTAATATCGTCATTATCATCGTTGCTATCGTCCTTATTATCCTCATAATTATCGTCGTTAATATCGTCGTTATTTTGTGATAATCATCGTCGTAAATGTCGTCGTTATTATAGTCATTATCTTCGTTGTTATCGTTATAATTATCATCGTTAATACCGTCGTTATTATTGTCATTATCTTCTTTTTATCGTCCTTATTATCGTCGTTAATATCGTCGTTATTATCGTCGTTATTATCGTCGTTAATATCGTCGTTAATATCATCATTATCATCGTTGTTATCGTCCTTATTATCCTCATAATTATCGTCGTTAATATCGTCGTTATTTTGTCATAATCATCGTCGCTAATGTCGTCGTTATTATCGTCATTATCATCGTTGTTATCGTCCTTATTATGCTCATAATCATCGTCGTTAATATCGTCGTTATTATCGTCGTTAATATCGTCGTTAATTTCGTCATTATCATCGTTGTTAACTTCCTTATTATCCTCATAATTATCGTCGTTAATATCGCCGTTATATTGTGATAATCATTGTCGTTAATGTCGTCGTTATTATCGTCATTACCATCGTTGTTATCGTCCTTATTATCCTCATAAGTATCGTCGTTAATATCGTCGTTATTTTGTCATAATCATCGTCGTTACTGTCGTCATTATCATCGTTGTTATCGTCCTTATTATCCTCATAATATCGTCGTTAATATCGTCGTTATTTTGTCATAATCATCGTCGTTAATGTCGTCGTTATTATCGTCATTATCTTCGTTGTTATCGTCATAATTATCATCGTTAATACCGTCGTTATTATTGTCATTATCTTCTTTTTATCGTCGTTATTATCGTCGTTAATATCGTCGTTATTATCGTCGTTAATATCGTCGTTATTATCGTCATTACCATCATTGTTATAATCCTTATTATCCTCATAATTATCGTCGTTAATATCGTCGTTAATTTCGTCATTATCTTCGTTGTTATCGTCCTTATTATCCTCATAATTAACGTCGTTAATATCGTCGATATTTTGTGATAATCATCGTCGTTAATATCGTCGTTATTATCGTCGTTATTATCGTCGTTAATATCGTCGTTAATTTCGTCATTATCATCGTTGTTATCGTCGTTATTATGGTCGTTAATATCCTCGTTATTTTGTCATAATCATCGTCGTTAATGTCGTCGTTATTATCGTCATTATCTTCGTTGTTATCGTCCTTATTATCCTCATAATTAACGTCGTTAATATCGTCGTTATTTTGTGATAATCATCGTCGTTAATATCGTCGTTATTATCGTCGTTATTATCGTCGTTAATATCGTCATTAATTTCGTCATTATCGTCGTTGTTATCGTCCTTATTATCCTCATAATTATCGTCGTTAATATCGTCGTTATTTTGTGATAATTATCGTCGTTAATATCGTCGTTATTATCGTCATATTTATCATCGACATTATCTTCGTAAATATCGTAGTTTTTTTGTCATAATCATCGTCGTTAATGTCGTCGTTATTATCGTCATTACCATCGTTGTTATCGTCCTTATTATCCTCATAATTATCGTCGTTAATATCGTCGTTATTTTGTCATAATCATCGTCGTTAATGTTGTCGTTATTATGGTCACTATCATCGTTGTTATCGTCCTTATTATCCTCATAATTATCGTCGTTAATATCGTCGTTATTTTGTCATAATCATCGTCGTTAATGTCGTTTTTATTATCGTCATTAACTTCGTTGATATCGTCGTTATTATCGTCGTTAATATCCTCGTTATTTTGTCATAATCATCGTCGTTAATGTCGTCGTTAATTTCGTCATTATCGTCGTTGTTATCGTCCTTATTATCCTCATTATCATCGTCGTTAATATCGTCGTTATTTTGTGATAATCATCGTCGTAAATATCGTCGTTATTATCGTCGTTAATATCGTCGTTAATATCGTCGTTAATTTCGTTATTATCATCGTTGTTACCGTCCTTATTATCCTCATAATTATCGTCGTTAATATCGTCGTTATTTTGTGATAATCATCGTCGATAATATCGTCGTTATTTTGTTATAATCATCGTCGTTAATGACGTCGTTATTATCGTCATTATCTTCGTTGTTATCGTCATAAATATCATCGTTAATATCGTCGTTATTATTGTCATTATCGTCTTTTTATTGTCGTTATTATCGTCGTTAATATCGTCGTTATTATCGTCGTTATTATCGTCGTTAATATCGTCGTTATTATCGTCGTTATTATCGTCGTAAATATCGTCGATAATATCGTCATTATCATCGTTGTTATCGTCGTTATTATCGTCGTTAATATCCTCGTTATTTTGTCATAATCATCGTCGTTAATGTCGTCTTTATTATCGTCATTATCTTCGTTGTTATCGTCCTTATTATCCTCATAATTAACGTCGTTAATATCGTCGTAATTTTGTCATAATCATCGTCCTTAATATCGTCGTTATTATCGTCGTTAATATCGTCGTTAATTTCGTCATTATCGTCGTTGTTATCGTCCTTATTATCCTCATAATTATCGTCGTTAATATCGTCGTTATTTTGTGATAATCATCGTCGTTAATATCGTCGTTATTATCGTCGTTATTATCGTCGTTAATAACGTCGCTTATTTCGTCATTATCAACGTTGTTATAGTCCTTATTATTTTCATAATTATCGTCGTTAATATCGTCGTTATTTTGTGATAATCATCTGCGTTAATGTCGTCGTTATTATCGTCATAATCTTCGTTGTTATCGTCATAATTATCATCGTTAATACCGTCGTTATTATTGTCATTATCTTCTTTTTATCGTCGTTATTATCGTCGTTAATATCGTCATTATCATCGTTATTATCGTCGATAATATCGTCATTATCATCCTTGTTATCGTCGTTATTATCGTCGTTAATATCCTCGTTATTTTGTCATAATCATCGTCGTTAATATCGTCGTTATTATCGTCGTTATTATCGTCGTTAATATCGTCGTTAATTTCGTCATTATCGTCGTTGTTATCGTCCTTATTATCCTCATAATCATCGTCGTTAATATCGTCGTTATTTTGTGATAATCATCGTCGTAAATTTCGTCGTTATTATCGTCGTTATTATCGTCGTTAATATCGTCGTTAATTTCGTCATTATCATCGTTGTTACCGTCCTTATTATCCTCATAATTATCGTCGTTAATATCGTCGTTATTTTGTGATAATCATCGTCGTTAATGTCGTCGTTATTATCGTCATTATCTTCGTTGTTATCGTCCTTATTATCCTCATAATTATCGTCGTTAATATCGTCGTTATTTTGTCATAATCATCGTCGTTAATGTCGTCGTTATTATCGTCATTATCATCGTTGTTATCGTCCTTATTATCCTCATAATTATCGTCGTTAATATCGTCGTCATTTTGTCATATTCATCGTCGTTAATATCGTCGTTATTATCGTCATTATCTTCGATGTTATCGTCATAATTATCATCGTTAATATCGTCGTTATTATTGTCATTATCTTCTTTTTATCGTCGTTAATATCGTCGTTATTATGTCGTTATTATCGTCGTTAATATCGTCGTTAATATCATCATTATCATCGTTGTTATCGTCCTTATTATCGTCGTTAATATCCTCGTTATTTTGTCATAATCATCGTCGTTAATGTCGTCTTTATTATCGTCATTATCTTCGTTGTTATCGTCCTTATTATCCTCATAATTAACGTCGTTAATATCGTCGTTATTTTGTGATAATCATCGTCGTTAATATCGTCGTTATTATCGTCATTATCTTCGTTGTTATCGTCATAATTATCATCGTTAATACCGTCGTCATTATTGTCATTATCTTCTTTTTATCGTCGTTATTATCGTCGTTGATATCGTCGTTATTATCGTCGTTATTATCGTCGTTAATATCGTCGATAATATCGTCATTATCATCCTTGTTATCGTCGTTATTATCGTCTTTAATATCCTCGTTATTTTGTCATAATCATCGTCGTTAATGTCGTCGTTATTATCGTCATTATCTTCGTTGTTATCGTCCTTATTATCCTCATAATTAACGTCGTTAATATCGTCGTAATTTTGTGATAATCATCGTCGTTAATATCGTCGTTATTATCGTCGTTATTATCGTCGTTAATATCGTCGTTAATTTCGTCATTATCGTCGTTGTTATCGTCCTTATTATCCTCATAATTATCGTCGTTAATATCGTCGTTATTTTGTCATAACCATCGTCGTTAATGTCGTCGTTATTATCGTCATTATCATCGTTGTTATCGTCCTTATTATCCTCATAATTATCGTCGTTAATATCGTCGTTATTTTGTCATAATCATCGTCGTTAATATCGTCGTTATTATCGTCATTATCTTCGATGTTATCGTCATAATTATCATCGTTAATATCGTCGTTATTATTGTCATTATCTTCTTTTTATCGTCGTTAATATCGTCGTTATTATGTCGTTATTATCGTCGTTAATATTGTCGTTAATATCATCATTATCATCGTTGTTATCGTCCTTATTATCGTCGTTAATATCCTCGTTATTTTGTCATAATCGTCGTCGTTAATGTCGTCGTTATTATCGTCATTATCTTCGTTGTTATCGTCCTTATTATCCTCATAATTAACGTCGTTAATATCGTCGTTATTTTGTGATAATCATCGTCGTTAATATCGTCGTTATTATCGTCGTTATTATCGTCGTTAATGTCGTCGTTAATTTCGTCATTATCGTCGTTGTTATCGTCCTTATTATCCTCATAATTATCGTCGTTAATATCGTCGTTATTTTGTGATAATCATCGTCGTTAATATCGTCGTTATTATCGTCGTTATTATCGTCGGTAATATCGTCGTTTATTTCGTCATTATCATCGTTGTTATCGTCCTTATTATCCTCATAATTATCATCGTTAATATCGTCGATATTTTGTGATAATCATCGTCGTTAATGTCGTCGTTATTATCGTCATTATCTTCGTTGTTATCGTCATAATTATCATCGTTAATACTGTCGTTATTATTGTCATTATCTTCTTTTTATCGTTGTTATTATTGTCATTATCTTCTTTTTATCGTCGTTATTATCGTCGTTAATATCGTCATTATCATCGTTGTTATCGTAGTTATTATCGTCGTTAATATCCTCGTTATTTTGTCATAATCATCGTCGTTAATGTCGTCGTTATTATCGTCATTATCTACGTTGTAATCGTCCTTATTATCCTCATAATTATCGTCGTTAATATCGTCGTTATTTTGTGATAATCATCGTCGTTAATATCGTCGTTATTATCGTCGTTATTATCGTCGTTAATATCGTCGGTAATTTCGTCATTATCGTCGTTGTTTTCGTCCTTATTATCCTCATAATTATCTTCGTTAATATCGTCTTTATTTTGTGATATTCATCGTCGTTAATATCGTCGTTATTATCGTCGTTATTATAGTCGTTAATATCGTCGTTTATTTCGTCATTTTCATCGTTGTAATCGTCCTTATTATCCTCATAATTATCGTCGTTAATATCGTCGTTATTTTGTGATAATCATCGTCGTTAATATCGTCGTTATTTTGTCATAATCATCGTCGTTAATGTCGTCGTTATTATCGTCATTATCTTCGTTGTTATCGTCATAATTATCATCGTTAATATCGTCGTTATTATTGTCATTATATTCTTTTTATCGTCGTTATTATCGTCGTTAATATCGTCGTTATTATCGTCGTTATTATCGTCGTTAATATCGTCGTTATTATCGTCGTTATTATCGTCGTTAATATCGTCGATAATATCGTCATTATCATCGTTGTTATCGTCGTTATTTTCGTCGTTAATATCCTCGTTATTTTGTCATAATCATCGTCGTTAATGTCGTCGTTATTATCGTCATTATCTTCGTTGTTATCTTCCTTATTATCCTCCTAATTAACGTCGTTAATATCGTCGT
The DNA here is from genome assembly GCA_911387685.1 of Dolichovespula media. Classification (NCBI taxonomy): domain Eukaryota; kingdom Metazoa; phylum Arthropoda; class Insecta; order Hymenoptera; family Vespidae; genus Dolichovespula; species Dolichovespula media. Next base: position 235,414 of record CAJVQJ010000012.1, on the reverse strand, counting down.
AATTTTGTGACAATCATCGTCGTTAATATCGTCGTTATTCTCGTCGTTATTATCGTCGTTAATATCGGCGGTAATTTCGTCATTATCGTCGTTGTTATCGTCCTTATTATCCTCCTAATTATCGTCGTTAATATAGTCGTTATTTTGTCATAATCATCGTCGTTAATGTCGTCGTAATTATCGTCATTATCTTCGTTGTTAACGTCCTTATTATCCTCATAATTAACGTCGTTAATATCTTCGTAATTTTGTGATAATCATCGTCGTTAATATCCTCGTTATTCTCGTCGTTATTATCGTCGTTAATATCGTCGGTAATTTCGTCATTATCGTCGTTGTTATCGTCCTTATTACCCTAATAATTATCGTCGTTAATATCGTCGTTATTTTGTGATAATCATCGTCGTTAATATCGTTGTTATTATCGTCGTTATTATCGTCGTTAATATCGTCGTTAATTTCGTCATTATCATCGTTGTTATCGTCCTTATTATCCTCATAATTATCGTCGTTAATATCGTCGTTATTTTGTGATAATCATCGTCGTTAATGTCGTCGTTATTATCGTCATTATCTTCGTTGTTATCGTCTTTATTATCCTCATAATTAACGTCGTTAATATCGTCGTTATTTTGTGATAATCATCGTCCTTAATATCGTCGTTAATGTCGTCGTTATTATCGTCATTATCTTCGTTGTTATCGTCATAATTATCATCGTTAATATCGTCGTTATTATTGTCATTATCTTCTTTTTATCGTCGTTATTATCATCGTTAATATCGTCGTTATTATCGTCGTTATTATCGTCGTTAATATCGTCGTTAATTTCGTCATTATCGTCGTTGTTATCGTCCTTATTATCCTCATAATTATCGTCGTTAATATCGTCGTTATTTTGTGATAATCATCGTCGTTAATATCGTCGTTATTATCGTCGTTATTATCGTCGTTAATATCGTCGTTAATTTCGTCATTATCATCGTTGTTACCGTCCTTATTATCCTCATAATTATCGTCGTTAATATCGTCGTTATTTTGTGATAATCATCGTCGTTAATGTCGTCGTTATTATCGTCATTATCTTCGTTGTTATCGTCCTTATTATCCTCATAATTATCGTCGTTAATATCGTCGTTATTTTGTCATAATCGTCGTCGTTAATGTCGTCGTTATTATCGTCATTATCATCGTTGTTATCGTCCTTATTATCCTCATAATTATCGTCGTTAATGTCGTAGTTATTTTGTGATAATCATCGTCGTTAATGTCGTCGTTATTATCGTCATTATCTTCGTTGTTATCGTCCTTATTATCCTCATAATTAACGTCGTTAATATCGTCGTTATTTTGTGATAATCATCGTCGTTAATATCGTTGTTATTATCGTCGTTATTATTGTCGTTAATATCGTCGTTAATTTCGTCATTATCGTCGTTGTTATCGTCCTTATTATCCTCATAATTATCGTCGTTAATATCGTCGTTATTTTGTGATAATCATCGTCGTTAATATCGTCGTTATTATCGTCGTTATTATCGTCGTTAATATCGTTGTTAATTTCGTTATTATCATCGTTGTTATCGTCCTTATTATCCTCATAATTATCGTCGATAATATCGTCGTTATTTTGTGATAATCATCGTCGTTAATGTCGTCGTTATTATCGTCATTATCTTCGTTGTTATCGTCATAATTATCATCGTTAATACCGTCGTTATTATTGTCATTATCTTCTTTTTATTGTCGTTATTATCGTCGTTGAAATCGTCGTTATTATCGTCGTTATTATCGTCGTTAATATCGTCGATAATATAGTCATTATCATCCTTGTTATCGTCGTTATTATCGTCGTTAATATCCTCGTAATTTTGTCATACTCATCGTTGTTAATGTCGTCGTTATTATCGTCATTATCTTCGTTGTTATCGTCCTTATTATCCTCATAATTAACGTCGTTAATATCGTCGTTATTTTGTGATAATCATCGTCGTTAATATCGTGGTTATTATCGTCGTTATTATCGTCGTTAATATCGTCGTTAATTTCGTCATTATCGTCGTTGTTATCGTCCTTATTATCCTCATAATTATCGTCGTTAATATCGTCGTTATTTTGTGATAATCATCGTCGTTAATATCGTCGTTATTATCGTCGTTATTATCGTCGGTAATATCGTCGTTTATTTCGTCATTATCATCGTTGTTATCGTCCTTATTATCCTCATAATTATCGTCGTTAATATCGTCGATATTTTGTGATAATCATCGTCGTTAATGTCGTCGTTATTATCGTCATTATCTTCGTTGTTATCGTCATAATTATCATCGTTAATACTGTCGTTATTATTGTCATTATCTTCTTTTTATCGTTGTTATTATTGTCATTATCTTCTTTTTATCGTCGTTATTATCGTCGTTAATATCGTCATTATCATCGTTGTTATCGTAGTTATTATCGTCGTTAATATCCTCGTTATTTTGTCATAATCATCGTCGTTAATGTCGTCGTTATTATCGTCATTATCTTCGTTGTAATCGTCCTTATTATCCTCATAATTATCGTCGTTAATATCGTCGTTATTTTGTGATAATCATCGTCGTTAATATCGTCGTTATTATCGTCGTTATTATCGTCGTTAATATCGTCGGTAATTTCGTCATTATCGTCGTTGTTTTCGTCCTTATTATCCTCATAATTATCTTCGTTAATATCGTCTTTATTTTGTGATAATCATCGTCGTTAATATCGTCGTTATTATCGTCGTTATTATAGTCGTTAATATCGTCGTTTATTTCGTCATTTTCATCGTTGTAATCGTCCTTATTATCCTCATAATTATCGTCGTTAATATCGTCGTTATTTTGTGATAATCATCGTCGTTAATATCGTCGTTATTTTGTCATAATCATCGTCGTTAATGTCGTCGTTATTATCGTCATTATATTCGTTGTTATCGTCATAATTATCATCGTTAATATCGTCGTTATTATTGTCATTATATTCTTTTTATCGTCGTTATTATCGTCGTTAATATCGTCGTTATTACCGTCGTTATTATCGTCGTTAATATCGTCGTTATTATCGTCGTTATTATCGTCGTTAATATCGTCGATAATATCGTCATTATCATCGTTGTTATCGTCGTTATTTTCGTCGTTAATATCCTCGTTATTTTGTCATAATCATCGTCGTTAATGTCGTCGTTATTATCGTCATTATCTTCGTTGTTATCTTCCTTATTATCCTCATAATTAACGTCGTTAATATCGTCGTAATTTTGTGATAATCATCGTCGTTAATATCGTCGTTATTCTCGTCGTTAATATCGTCGTTAATATCGGCGGTAATTTCGTCATTATCGTCGTTGTTATCGTCCTTATTATCCTCCTAATTATCGTCGTTAATATAGTCGTTATTTTGTCATAATCATCGTCGTTAATGTCGTCGTAATTATCGTCATTATCTTCGTTGTTAACGTCCTTATTATCCTCATAATTAACGTCGTTAATATCGTCGTTATTTTGTGATAATCATCGTCCTTAATATCTTCGTTATTCTGTCATAATCATCGTCGTTAATGTCGTCGTTATTATCGTCATTATCTTCGTTGTTATCGTCATAATTATCATCGTTAATATCGTCGTTATTATTGTCATTATCTTCTTTTTATCGTCGTTATTATCATCGTTAATATCGTCGTTATTATCGTCGTTATTATCGTCGTTAATATCGTCGTTAATTTCGTCATTATCGTCGTTGTTATCGTCCTTATTATCCTCATAATTATCGTCGTTAATATCGTCGTTATTTTGTCATAATCGTCGTCGTTAATGTCGTCGTTATTATCGTCATTATCATCGTTGTTATCGTCCTTATTATCCTCATAATTATCGTCGTTAATATCGTCGTTATTTTGTGATAATCATCGTCGTTAATATCGTCGTTATTATCGTCGTTATTATCGTCGTTAATATCGTTGTTAATTTCGTTATTATCATCGTTGTTATCGTCCTTATTATCCTCATAATTATCGTCGATAATATCGTCGTTATTTTGTGATAATCATCGTCGTTAATGTCGTCGTTATTATCGTCATTATCTTCGTTGTTATCGTCATAATTATCATCGTTAATACCGTCGTTATTATTGTCATTATCTTCTTTTTATTGTCGTTATTATCGTCGTTGAAATCGTCGTTATTATCGTCGTTATTATCGTCGTTAATATCGTCGATAATATAGTCATTATCATCCTTGTTATCGTCGTTATTATCGTCGTTAATATCCTCGTAATTTTGTCATACTCATCGTCGTTAATGTCGTCGTTATTATCGTCATTATCTTCGTTGTTATCGTCCTTATTATCCTCATAATTATCGTCGTTAATATCGTCGTTATTTTGTGATAATCATCGTCGTTAATATCGTCGTTATTATCGTCGTTATTATCGTCGTTAATATCGTCGTTAATTTCGTCATTATCGTCGTTGTTATCGTCCTTATTATCCTCATAATTATCGTCGTTAATATCGTCGTTATTTTGTGATAATCATCGTCGTTAATATCGTCGTTATTATCGTCGTTATTATCGTCGATAATATCGTCATTATCTTCGTTGTTATCGTCCTTATTATCCTCATAATTAACGTCGTTAATATCGTCGATATTTTGTGATAATCATCGTCGTTAATGTCTTCGTTATTATCGTCAATATCTTCGTTGTTATCGTCATAATTATCATCGTTAACACTGTCGTTATTATTGTCATTATCTTCTTTTTATCGTTGTTATTATTGTCATTATCTTCTTTTTATCGTCGTTATTATCGACGTTAATATCGTCGATAATATCGTCATTATCTTCGTTGTTATCGTCCTTATTATCCTCATAATTAACGTCGTTAATATCGTCGTAATTTTGTGATAATCATCGTCGTTAATATCGTCGTTATTCTCGTCGTTATTATCATCGTTAATATCGTCGGTAATTTCGTCATTATCGTCGTTGATATCGTCCTTATATCCTCATAATTATCGTCGTTAATATAGTCGTTATTTTGTCATAATCATCGTCGTTAATGTCGTCGTTATTATCGTCATTATCGTCGTTGTTATCGTCCTTATTATCCTCATAATTAACGTCGTTAATATCGTCGTTATTTTGTGATAATCATCGTCGATAATATCGTCGTTATTTTGTTATAATCATCGTCGTTAATGACGTCGTTATTATCGTCATTATCTTCGTTGTTATCGTCGTTAATATCGTCGTTAATTTCGTCATTATCATCGTTGTTACCGTCCTTATTATCCTCATAATTATCGTCGTTAATATCGTCGTTATTTTGTGATAATCATCGTCGTTAATGTCGTCGTTATTATCGTCATTATCTTCGTTGTTATCGTCCTTATTATCCTCATAATTATCGTCGTTAATATCGTCGTTATTTTGTCATAATCGTCGTCGTTAATGTCGTCGTTATTATCGTCATTATCATCGTTGTTATCGTCCTTATTATCCTCATAATTATCGTCGTTAATGTCGTCGTTATTTTGTGATAATCATCGTCGTTAATGTCGTCGTTATTATCGTCATTATCTTCGTTGTTATCGTCCTTATTATCCTCATAATTAACGTCGTTAATATCGTCGTTATTTTGTGATAATCATCGTCGTTAATATCGTTGTTATTATCGTCGTTATTATTGTCGTTAATATCGTCGTTAATTTCGTCATTATCGTCGTTGTTATCGTCCTTATTATCCTCATAATTATCGTCGTTAATATCGTCGTTATTTTGTGATAATCATCGTCGTTAATATCGTCGTTATTATCGTCGTTATTATCGTCGTTAATATCGTTGTTAATTTCGTTATTATCATCGTTGTTATCGTCCTTATTATCCTCATAATTATCGTCGATAATATCGTCGTTATTTTGTGATAATCATCGTCGTTAATGTCGTCGTTATTATCGTCATTATCTTCGTTGTTATCGTCATAATTATCATCGTTAATACCGTCGTTATTATTGTCATTATCTTCTTTTTATTGTCGTTATTATCGTCGTTGAAATCGTCGTTATTATCGTCGTTATTATCGTCGTTAATATCGTCGATAATATAGTCATTATCATCCTTGTTATCGTCGTTATTATCGTCGTTAATATCCTCGTAATTTTGTCATACTCATCGTCGTTAATGTCGTCGTTATTATCGTCATTATCTTCGTTGTTATCGTCCTTATTATCCTCATAATTATCGTCGTTAATATCCTCGTTATTTTGTCATAATCATCGTCGTTAATATCGTCGTTATTATCGTCGTTATTATCGTCGTTAATATCGTCGTTAATTTCGTCATTATCGTCGTTGTTATCGTCCTTATTATCCTCATAATTATCGTCGTTAATATCGTCGTTATTTTGTGATAATCATCGTCGTTAATATCGTCGTTATTATCGTCGTTATTATCGTCGGTAATATCGTCGTTTATTTCGTCATTATCATCGTTGTTATCGTCCTTATTATCCTCATAATTATCGTCGTTAATATCGTCGATATTTTGTGATAATCATCGTCGTTAATGTCGTCGTTATTATCGTCATTATCTTCGTTGTTATCGTCATAATTATTATCGTTAATACTGTCGTTATTATTGTCATTATCTTCTTTTTATCGTTGTTATTATTGTAATTATCTTCTTTTTATCGTCGTTATTATCGTCGTTAATATCGTCATTATCATCGTTGTTATCGTAGTTATTATCGTCGTTAATATCCTCGTTATTTTGTCATAATCATCGTCGTTAATGTCGTCGTTATTATCGTCATTATCTTCGTTGTAATCGTCCTTATTATCCTCATAATTATCGTCGTTAATATCGTCGTTATTTTGTGATAATCATCGTCGTTAATATCGTCGTTATTATCGTCGTTATTATCGTCGTTAATATCGTCGGTAATTTCGTCATTATCGTCGTTGTTTTCGTCCTTATTATCCTCATAATTATCTTCGTTAATATCGTCTTTATTTTGTGATAATCATCGTCGTTAATATCGTCGTTATTATCGTCGTTATTATAGTCGTTAATATCGTCGTTTATTTCGTCATTTTCATCGTTGTAATCGTCCTTATTATCCTCATAATTATCGTCGTTTATATCGTCGTTATTTTGTGATAATCATCGTCGTTAATATCGTCGTTATTTTGTCATATTCATCGTCGTTAATGTCGTCGTTATTATCGTTATTATCTTCGTTGTTATCGTCATAATTATCATCGTTAATATCGTCGTTATTATTGTCATTATATTCTTTTTATCGTCGTTATTATCGTCGTTAATATCGTCGTTATTACCGTCGTTATTATCGTCGTTAATATCGTCGTTATTATCGTCGTTATTATCGTCGTTAATATCGTCGATAATATCGTCATTATCATCGTTGTTATCGTCGTTATTTTCGTCGTTAATATCCTCGTTATTTTGTCATAAACATCGTCGTTAATGTCGTCGTTATTATCGTCATTATCTTCGTTGTTATCTTCCTTATTATCCTCATAATTAACGTCGTTAATATCGTCGTAATTTTGTGATAATCATCGTCGTTAATATCGTCGTTATTCTCGTCGTTATTATCGTCGTTAATATCGGCGGTAATTTCGTCATTATCGTCGTTGTTATCGTCCTTATTATCCTCCTAATTATCGTCGTTAATATAGTCGTTATTTTGTCATAATCATCGTCGTTAATGTCGTCGTAATTATCGTCATTATCTTCGTTGTTAACGTCCTTATTATCCTCATAATTAACGTCGTTAATATCGTCGTAATTTTGTGATAATCATCGTCGTTAATATCCTCGTTATTCTCGTCGTTATTATCGTCGTTAATATCGTCGGTAATTTCGTCATTATCGTCGTTGTTATCGTCCTTATTACCCTAATAATTATCGTCGTTAATATCGTCGTTATTTTGTGATAATCATCGTCGTTAATATCGTTGTTATTATCGTCGTTATTATCGTCGTTAATATCGTCGTTAATTTCGTCATTATCATCGTTGTTATCGTCCTTATTATCCTCATAATTATCGTCGTTAATATCGTCGTTATTTTGTGATAATCATCGTCGTTAATGTCGTCGTTATTATCGTCATTATCTTCGTTGTTATCGTCTTTATTATCCTCATAATTAACGTCGTTAATATCGTCGTTATTTTGTGATAATCATCGTCCTTAATATCGTCGTTATTTTGTCATAATCATCGTCGTTAATGTCGTCGTTATTATCGTCATTATCTTCGTTGTTATCGTCATAATTATCATCGTTAATATCGTCGTTATTATTGTCATTATCTTCTTTTTATCGTCGTTATTATCATCGTTAATATCGTCGTTATTATCGTCGTTATTATCGTCGTTAATATCGTCGTTAATTTCGTCATTATCGTCGTTGTTATCGTCCTTATTATCCTCATAATTATCGTCGTTAATATCGTCGTTATTTTGTCATAATCGTCGTCGTTAATGTCGTCGTTATTATCGTCATTATCATCGTTGTTATCGTCCTTATTATCCTCATAATTATCGTCGTTAATGTCGTCGTTATTTTGTGATAATCATCGTCGTTAATGTCGTCGTTATTATCGTCATTATCTTCGTTGTTATCGTCCTTATTATCCTCATAATTAACGTCGTTAATATCGTCGTTATTTTGTGATAATCATCGTCGTTAATATCGTTGTTATTATCGTCGTTATTATTGTCGTTAATATCGTCGTTAATTTCGTCGTTAATTTCGTCATTATCGTCGTTGTTATCGTCCTTATTATCCTCATAATTATCGTCGTTAATATCGTCGTTATTTTGTGATAATCATCGTCGTTAATATCGTCGTTATTATCGTCGTTATTATCGTCGTTAATATCGTCGTTAATTTCGTCATTATCGTCGTTGTTATCGTCCTTATTATCCTCATAATTATCGTCGTTAATATCGTCGTTATTTTGTGATAATCATCGTCGTTAATATCGTCGTTATTATCGTCGTTATTATCGTCGGTAATATCGTCGTTTATTTCGTCATTATCATCGTTGTTATCGTACTTATTATCCTCATAATTATCGTCGTTAATATCGTCGATATTTTGTGATAATCATCGTCGTTAATGTCGTCGTTATTATCGTCAATATCTTCGTTGTTATCGTCATAATTATCATCGTTAACACTGTCGTTATTATTGTCATTATCTTCTTTTTATCGTTGTTATTAATGTCATTATCTTCTTTTTATCGTCGTTATTATCGTCGTTAATATCGTCGTTATTATCGTCGTTATTATCGTCGTAAATATCGTCGATAATATCGTCATTATCATCGTTGTTATCGTCGTTATTATCGTCGTTAATATCCTCGTTATTTTGTCATAATCATCGTCGTTAATGTCGTCGTTATTATCGTCATTATCTTCGTTGTTATCATCCTTATTATCCTCATAATTAATGTCGTTAATATCGTCGTAATTTTGTCATAATCATCGTCCTTAATATCGTCGTTATTATCGTCGTTATTATCGTCGTTAATATCGTCGTTAATTTCATCATTATCGTCGTTGTTATCGTCCTTATTATCCTCATAATTATCGTCGTTAATATCGTCGTTATTTTGTGATAATCATCGTCGTTAATATCGTCGTTATTATCGTCGTTATTATCGTCGTTAATAACGTCGCTTATTTCGTCATTATCAACGTTGTTATAGTCCTTATTATCCTCATAATTATCGTCGTTAATATCGTCGTTATTTTGTGATAATCATCTTCGTTAATGTCGTCGTTATTATCGTCATTATCTTCGTTGTTATCGTCATAATTATCATCGTTAATACCGTCGTTATTATTGTCATTATCTTCTTTTTATCGTCGTTATTATTGTCATTATCTTCTTTTTATCGTCGTTATTATCGTCGTTAATATCGTCATTATCATCGTTGTTATCGTCGATAATATCGTCATTATCATCCTTGTTATCGTCGTTATTATCGTCGTTAATATCCTCGTTATTTTGTCATAATCATCTTCGTTAATATCGTCGTTATTATCGTCGTTATTATCGTCGTTAATATCGTCGTTAATTTCGTCATTATCGTCGTTGTTATCGTCCTTATTATCCTCATAATCATCGTCGTTAATATCGTCGTTATTTTGTGATAATCATCGTCGTAAATATCGTCGTTATTATCGTCGTTATTATCGTCGTTAATATCGTCGTTAATTTCGTCATTATCATCGTTGTTACCGTCCTTATTATCCTCATAATTATCGTCGTTAATATCGTCGTTATTTTGTGATAATCATCGTCGTTAATGTCGTCGTTATTATCGTCATTATCTTCGTTGTTATCGTCCTTATTATCCTCATAATTATCGTCGTTAATATCGTCGTTATTTTGTCATAATCATCGTCGTTAATGTCGTCGTTATTATCGTCATTATCATCGTTGTTATCGTCCTTATTATCCTCATAATTATCGTCGTTAATATCGTCGTTATTTTGTCATAATCATCGTCGTTAATATCGTCGTTATTATCGTCATTATCTTCGATGTTATCGTCATAATTATCATCGTTAATATCGTCGTTATTATTGTCATTATCTTCTTTTTATCGTCGTTAATATCGTCGTTATTATGTCGTTATTATCGTCGTTAATATCGTCGTTAATATCATCATTATCATCGTTGTTATCGTCCTTATTATCGTCGTTAATATCCTCGTTATTTTGTCATAATCATCGTCGTTAATGTCGTCTTTATTATCGTCATTATCTTCGTTGTTATCGTCCTTATTATCCTCATAATTAACGTCGTTAATATCGTCGTTATTTTGTGATAATCATCGTCGTTAATATCGTCGTTATTATCGTCGTTATTATCGTCGTTAATATCGTCGTTAATTTCGTCATTATCGTCGTTGTTATCGTCCTTATTATCCTCATAATTATCGTCGTTAATATCGTCGTTATTTTGTGATAATCATCGTCGTTAATATCGTCGTTATTATCGTCGTTATTATCGTCGTTAATATCGTCGTTTATTTCGTCATTATCATCGTTGTATCGTCCTTATTATCCTCATAATTAACGTCGTTAATATCGTCGTTATTTTGTGATAATCATCGTCGTTAATGTTGTCGTTATTATCGTCATTATCTTCGTTGTTATCGTCATAATTATCATCGTTAATACCGTCGTTATTATTGTCATTATCTTCTTTTTATCGTCGTTATTATCGTCGTTGATATCGTCGTTATTATCGTCGTTATTATCGTCGTTAATATCGTCGATAATATCGTCATTATCATCCTTGTTATCGTCGTTATTATCGTCTTTAATATCCTCGTTATTTTGTCATAATCATCGTCGTTAATGTCGTCGTTATTATCGTCATTATCTTCGTTGTTATCGTCCTTATTATCCTCATAATTAACGTCGTTAATATCGTCGTAATTTTGTGATAATCATCGTCGTTAATATCGTCGTTATTATCGTCGTTATTATCGTCGTTAATATCGTCGTTAATTTCGTCATTATCGTCGTTGTTATCGTCCTTATTATCCTCATAATTATCGTCGTTAATATCGTCGTTATTTTGTCATAATCATCGTCGTTAATGTCGTCGTTATTATCGTCGTTATTATCGTCGGTAATATCGTCGTTTATTTCGTCATTATCATCGTTGTTATCGTCCTTATTATCCTCATAATTATCGTCGTTAATATCGTCGATATTTTGTGATAATCATCGTCGTTAATGTCGTCGTTATTATCGTCATTATCTTCGTTGTTATCGTCATAATTATCATCGTTAATACTGTCGTTATTATTGTCATTATCTTCTTTTTATCGTTGTTATTATTGTCATTATCTTCTTTTTATCGTCGTTATTATCGTCGTTAATATCGTCATTATCATCGTTGTTATCGTAGTTATTATCGTCGTTAATATCCTCGTTATTTTGTCATAATCATCGTCGTTAATGTCGTCGTTATTATCGTCATTATCTTCGTTGTAATCGTCCTTATTATCCTCATAATTATCGTCGTTAATATCGTCGTTATTTTGTGATAATCATCGTCGTTAATATCGTCGTTATTATCGTCGTTATTATCGTCGTTAATATCGTCGGTAATTACGTCATTATCGTCGTTGTTTTCGTCCTTATTATCCTCATAATTATCTTCGTTAATATCGTCGTTATTTTGTGATAATCATCGTCGTTAATATCGTCGTTATTATAGTCGTTAATATCGTCGTTTATTTCGTCATTTTCATCGTTGTAATCGTCCTTATTATCCTCATAATTATCGTCGTTAATATCGTCGTTATTTTGTGATATTCATCGTCGTTAATATCGTCGTTATTTTGTCATAATCATCGTCGTTAATGTAGTCGTTATTATCGTCATTATCTTCGTTGTTATCGTCATAAATATCATCGTTAATTTCGTCCTTATTATTGTCATTATATTCTTTTTATCGTCGTTATTACCGTCGTTAATATCGTCGTTATTATCGTCGTTATTATCGTCGTTAATATCGTCGTTATTATCGTCGTTATTATCGTCGTTAATATCGTCGATAATATCGTCATTATCATCGTTGTTATCGTCGTTATTTTCGTCGTTAATATCCTCGTTATTTTGTCATAATCATCGTCGTTAATGTCGTCGTTATTATCGTCATTATCTTCTTTGTTATCGTCCTTATTATCCTCATAATTAACGTCGTTAATATCGTCGTAATTTTGTGATAATCATCGTCGTTAATATCGTCGTTATTCTCGTCGTTATTATCGTCGTTAATATCGGCGGTAATATCGGCGGTAATTTCGTCATTATCGTCGTTGTTATCGTCCTTATTATCCTCCTAATTATCGTCGTTAATATAGTCGTTATTTTGTCATAATCATCGTCGTTAATGTCGTCGTAATTATCGTCATTATCTTCGTTGTTAACGTCCTTATTATCCTCATAATTAACGTTGTTAATATCGTCGTAATTTTGTGATAATCATCGTCGTTAATATCCTCGTTATTCTCGTCGTTATTATCGTCGTTAATATCGGCGGTAATTTCGTCATTATCGTCGTTGTTATCGTCCTTATTATCCTCCTAATTATCGTCGTTAATATAGTCGTTATTTTGTCATAATCATCGTCGTTAATGTCGTCGTAATTATCGTCATTATCTTCGTTGTTAACGTCCTTATTATCCTCATAATTAACGTTGTTAATATCGTCGTAATTTTGTGATAATCATCGTCGTTAATATCCTCGTTATTCTCGTCGTTATTATCGTCGTTAATATCGTCGGTAATTTCGTCATTATCGTCGTTGTTATCGTCCTTATTACCCTAATAATTATCGTCGTTAATATCGTCGTTATTTTGTGATAATCATCGTCGTTAATATCGTTGTTATTATCGTCGTTATTATCGTCGTTAATATCGTCGTTAATTTCGTCATTATCATCGTTGTTATCGTCCTTATTATCCTTATAATTATCGTCGTTAATATCGTCGTTATTTTGTGATAATCATCGTCGTTAATGTCGTCGTTATTATCGTCATTATCTTCGTTGTTATCGTCCTTATTATCCTCATAATTAACGTCGTTAATATCGTCGTTATTTTGTGATAATCATCGTCCTTAATATCGTCGTTATTTTGTCATTATCATCGTCGTTAATGTCGTCGTTATTATCGTCATTATCTTCGTTGTTATCGTCATAATTATCATCGTTAATATCGTCGTTATTATTGTCATTATCTTCTTTTTATCGTCGTTATTATCATCGTTAATATCGTCGTTATTATCGTCGTTATTATCGTCGTTAATATCGTCGTTAATTTCGTCATTATCGTCGTTGTTATCGTCCTTATTATCCTCATAATTATCGTCGTTAATATCGTCGTTATTTTGTGATAATCATCGTCGTTAATATCGTCGTTATTATCGTCGTTATTATCGTCGTTAATATCGTCGTTAATTTCGTCATTATCATCGTTGTTACCGTCCTTATTATCCTCATAATTATCGTCGTTAATATCGTCGTTATTTTGTGATAATCATCGTCGTTAATGTCGTCGTTATTATCGTCATTATCTTCGTTGTTATCGTCCTTATTATCCTCATAATTATCGTCGTTAATATCGTCGTTATTTTGTCATAATCGTCGCCGTTAATGTCGTCGTTATTATCGTCATTATCATCGTTGTTATCGTCCTTATTATCCTCATAATTATCGTCGTTAATGTCGGCGTTATTTTGTGATAATCATCGTCGTTAATGTCGTCGTTATTATCGTCATTATCTTCGTTGTTATCGTCCTTATTATCCTCATAATTAACGTCGTTAATATCGTCGTTATTTTGTGATAATCATCGTCGTTAATATCGTTGTTATTATCGTCGTTATTATTGTCGATAATATCGTCGTTAATTTCGTCATTATCGTCGTTGTTATCGTCCTTATTATCCTCATAATTATCGTCGTTAATATCGTCGTTATTTTGTGATAATCATCGTCGTAATATCGTCGTTATTATCGTCGTTATTATCGTCGTTAATATCGTCGTTATTTTGTCATAATCATCGTCGTTAATGTCGTCGTTATTATCGTCATTATCTTCGTTGTTATCGTCATAATTATCATCGTTAATATCGTCGTTATTATTGTCATTATATTCTTTTTATCGTCGTTATTATCGTCATTAATATCGTCGTTATTATGTCATTATTATTGTCGTTAATATCGTCGTTAATATCGTCATTATCATCGTTGTTATCGTCGTTATTATCGTCGTTAATATCCTCGTTATTTTGTGATAATCATCGTCGTTAATATCGTCGTTATTATCGTCGTTATTATCGTCGTTAATATCGTCGTTAATTTCGTCATTATCGTCGTTGTTATCGTCCTTATTATCCTCATAATTATCGTCGATAATATCGTCGTTATTTTGTGATAATCATCGTCGTTAATGTCGTCGTTATTATCGTCATTATCATCGTTGTTATCGTCGTTATTATCGTCGTTTATATCCTCGTTATTTTGTTATAATCATCGTCGTTAATGTCGTCGTTATTATCGTCATTATCTTCGTTGTTATCGTCCTTATTATCCTCATAATTAACGTCGTTAATATCGCCTTATTTTGTGATAATCATCGTCGTTAATATCGTCGTTATTATCGTCGTTATTATCGTCGTTAATATCGTCGTTATTTTGTTATAATCATCGTCGTTAATGTCGTCGTTATTATCGTCATTATCTTCGTTGTTATCGTCCTTATTATCCTCATAATTAACGTCGTTAATATCGCCTTATTTTGTGATAATCATCGTCGTTAATATCGTCGTTATTATCGTCGTTATTATCGTCGTTAATATCGTCGTTATTTTGTCATAATCATCGTCGTTAATGTCGTCGTTATTATCGTCATTATCTTCGTTGTTATCGTCATAATTATCATCGTTAATATCGTCGTTATTATTGTCATTATCTTCTTTTTATCGTCGTTATTATCGTCGTTAATATCGTCGTTAATATCGTCATTATTATCGTTGCTATCGCCCTTATTATCCTCATAATTATCGTCGTTAATATCGTCGTTATTTTGTGATAATCATCGTCGTAAATGTCGTCGTTATTATAGTCATTATCTTCGTTGTTATCGTTATAATTATCATCGTTAATACCGTCGTTATTATTGTCATTATCTTCTTTTTATTGTCCTTATTATCGTCGTTAATATCGTCGTTATTATCGTCGTTATTATCGTCGTTAATATCGTCGTTAATATCATCATTATCATCGTTGTTATCGTCCTTATTATCCTCATAATTATCGTCGTTTATATCGTCGTTTTTTTGTCATAATCATCGTCGTTAATGTCGTCGTTAATATCGTCATTATCATCGTTGATATCGTCCTTATTATCCTCATAATCATCGTCGTTAATATCGTCGTTATTATCGTCGTTAATATCGTCGTTAATTTCGTCATTATCATCGTTGTTATCGTCCTTATTATCCTCATAATTATCGTCGTTTATATCGTCGTTTTTTTGTCATAATCATCGTCGTTAATGTCGTCGTTAATATCGTCATTATCATCGTTGATATCGTCCTTATTATCCTCATAATCATCGTCGTTAATATCGTCGTTATTATCGTCGTTAATATCGTCGTTAATTTCGTCATTATCATCGTTGTTATCGTCCTTATTATCCTCATAATAAACGTCGTTAATATCGTCGTAATTTTGTGATAATCATCGTCGTTAAAATCGTCGTTATTCTCGTCGTTATTATCGTCGTTAATATCGTCGGTAATTTCGTCATTATCGTCGTTGTTATCGTCCTTATTATCCTCATAATTATCGTCGTTAATATCGTCGTTATTTTGTGATAATCATCGTCGTTAATATCGTCGTTGTTATCGTCGTTATTATCGTCGTTAATATCGTCGTTATTATCGTCGTTATTATCGTCGTTAATATCGTCGATAATATCGTCATTATCATCGTTGTTATCGTCGTTATTATCATCGTTAATATCCTCGTTATTTTGTCATAATCATCGTCGTTTATGTCGTCGTTATTATCGTCATTATCTTCGTTGTTATCGT
The DNA here is from genome assembly GCA_911387685.1 of Dolichovespula media. Taxonomy (NCBI): domain Eukaryota; kingdom Metazoa; phylum Arthropoda; class Insecta; order Hymenoptera; family Vespidae; genus Dolichovespula; species Dolichovespula media. Next base: position 218,737 of record CAJVQJ010000012.1, on the reverse strand, counting down.
CCTTATTATCCTCATAATTAACGTCGTTAATATCGTCGTAATTTTGTGATAATCATCGTCGTTAATATCGTCGTTATTCTCGTCGTTATTATCGTCGTTAATATCGTCGGTAATTTCGTCATTATCGTCGTTGTTATCGTCCTTATATCCTCATAATTATCGTCGGTAATATAGTCGTTATTTTGTCATAATCATCGTCGTTAATGTCGTCGTTATTATCGTCATTATCTTCGTTGTTATCGTCCTTATTATCCTCATAATTAACGTCGTTAATATCGTCGTTATTTTGTGATAATCATCATCGTTAATATCGTCGTTATTTTGTTATAATCATCGTCGTTAATGACGTCGATATTATCGTCATTATCTTCCTTGTTATCGTCATAATTATCATCGTTAATATCGTCGTTATTATTGTCATTATCTTCTTTTTATCGTCGTTATTATCGTCGTTAATGTCCTCGTTATTTTGTCATATTTATCGTCGTTAATGTCGTCGTTATTATCGTCATTATCTTCGTTGTTATCGTCCTTATTATCCTCATAATTAACGTCGTTAATATCGTCGTTATTTTGTGATAATCATCGTCGTTAATATCGTCGTTATTTTGTCATAATCATCGTCGTTAATGTCGTCGTTATTATCGTCATGATCTTTGTTGTTATCGTCATAATTATCATCGTTAATATCGTCGTTATTATTGTCATTATATTCTTTTTATCGTCGTTATTATCGTCGTTAATATCGTCGTTATTATCGTCGATATTATCGACGTTAATATCGTCGATAATATCGTCATTATCATCGTTGTTATCGTCGTTATTATCGTCGTTAATATCCTCGATATTTTGTCATAATCATCGTCGTTAATGTCGTCGTTATTATCGTCATTATCTTCGTTGTTATCGTCCTTATTATCCTCATAATAAACGTCGTTCATATCGTCGTAATTTTGTGATAATCATCGTCGTAAATATCGTCGTTATTATCGTCGTTATTATCGTCGTTAATATCGTCGTTAATTTCGTCATTATCATCGTTGTTACCGTCCTTATTATCCTCATAATTATCGTCGTTAATATCGTCGTTATTTTGTGATAATCATCTGCGTTAATGTCGTCGTTATTATCGTCATTATCTTCGTTGTTATCGTCATAATTATCATCGTTAATACCGTCGTTATTATTGTCATTATCTTCTTTTTATCGTCGTTATTATTGTCATTATCTTCTTTTTATCGTCGTTATTATCGTCGTTAATATCGTCGTTATTTTGTCATAATCATCGTCGTTAATGTCGTCGTTATTATCGTCATTATCTTCGTTGTTATCGTCATAATTATCATCGTTAATATCGTCGTTATTATTGTCATTATATTCTTTTTATCGTCGTTATTATCGTCATTAATATCGTCGTTATTATGTCATTATTATCGTCGTTAATATCGTCGTTAATATCGTCATTATCATCGTTGTTATCGTCGTTATTATCGTCGTTAATATCCTCGTTATTTTGTGATAATCATCGTCGTTAATATCGTCGTTATTATCGTCGTTATTATCGTCGTTAATATCGTCGTTAATTTCGTCATTATCGTCGTTGTTATCGTCCTTATTATCCTCATAATTATCGTCGATAATATCGTCGTTATTTTGTGATAATCATCGTCGTTAATGTCGTCGTTATTATCGTCATTATCTTCGTTGTTATCGTCATAATTATCATCGTTAATACCGTCGTTATTATTGTCATTATCTTCTTTTTATTGTCGTTATTATCGTCGTTGAAATCGTCGTTATTATCGTCGTTATTATCGTCGTTAATATCGTCGATAATATAGTCATTATCATCCTTGTTATCGTCGTTATTATCGTCGTTAATATCCTCGTAATTTTGTCATACTCATCGTCGTTAATGTCGTCGTTATTATCGTCATTATCTTCCTTGTTATCGTCCTTATTATCCTCATAATTATCGTCGTTAATATCCTCGTTATTTTGTCATAATCATCGTCGTTAATATCGTCGTTATTATCGTCGTTATTATCGTCGTTAATATCGTCGTTAATATCGTCATTATCATCGTTGTTATCGTCCTTATTATCCTCATAATTATCGTCGTTAATATCGTCATTATTTTGTGATAATCATCGTCGTTAATGTCGTCGTTATTATCGTCATTAACATCGTTGTTATCGTCCTTATTATCCTCATAATTATCGTCGTTAATATCGTCGTTATTTTGTGATAATCATCGTCGTTAATGTCGTCGTTATTATCGTCATTATCTTCGTTGTTATCGTCATAATTATCATCGTTAGTACCGTCGTTATTATTGTCATTATCTTCTTTTTATCGTCGTTATTATCGTCGTTAATATCGTCGTTATTATCGTCGTTAATATTGTCGTTAATATCGTCATTATCATCGTTGTTATCGTCCTTATTATCCTTATAATTATCGTCGTTAATATCGTCGTTATTTTGTGATAATCATCGTCGTTAATATCGTCGTTAATATCGTCATTATCATCGTTGTTATCGTCCATATTATCCTCATAATTATCGTCGTTAATATCGTCGTTATTTTGTGATAATCATCGTCGTTAATGTTGTCGTTATTATCGTCATTACCATCGTTGTTATCGTCCTTATTATCCTCATAATTATCGTCGTTAATATCGTCGTTACTTTGTCATAATCATCGTCGTTAATGTCGTCGTTATTATCGTCATTACCATCGTTGTTATAGTCCTTATTATCCTCATAATTATCGTCGTTAATTTCGTCGTTATTTTGTCATAATCATCGTTGTTAATGTCGTCGTTATTATCGTCATTATCTTCGTTGTTATCGTCATAATTATCATCGTTAATATCGTCGATATTATTGTCATTATCTTCTTTTTATCGTCGTTATTATCGTCGTTAATATCGTCGTTATTATGTCGTTATTATCGTCGTTAATATCGTCGTTAATATCGTCGTTATCATCGTTGTTATCGTCCTTATCATCCTCATAATTATCGTCGTTAATATCGTCGTTATTTTTGTCATTATCTTCTTTTTATCGTCGTTATTATCGTCGTTAATATCGTCGTTATTATGTCGTTATTATCGTTGTTAATATCGTCGTTAATATCGTCATTATCATCGTTGTTATCTTCCTTATTATCCTCATAATTATCGTCGTTAATATCGTCGTTATTTTGTCATAATCATCATCGTTAATGTCGTCGTTATTATCGTCATTATCATCGTTGTTATCGTCGTTATTATCGTCGTTTATATCCTCGTTATTTTGTTATAATCATCGTCGTTAATGTCGTCGTTATTATCGTCATTATCTTCGTTGTTATCGTCCTTATTATCCTCATAATTAACGTCGTTAATATCGCCTTATTTTGTGATAATCATCGTCGTTAATATCGTCGTTATTATCGTCGTTATTATCGTCGTTAATATCGTCGTTATTTTGTCATAATCATCGTCGTTAATGTCGTCGTTATTATCGTCATTATCTTCGTTGTTATCGTCATAATTATCATCGTTAATATCGTCGTTATTATTGTCATTATCTTCTTTTTATCGTCGTTATTATCGTCGTTAATATCGTCGTTAATATCGTCATTATTATCGTTGCTATCGTCCTTATTATCCTCATAATTATCGTCGTTAATATCGTCGTTATTTTGTGATAATCATCGTCGTAAATGTCGTCGTTATTATAGTCATTATCTTCGTTGTTATCGTTATAATTATCATCGTTAATACCGTCGTTATTATTGTCATTATCTTCTTTTTATTGTCCTTATTATCGTCGTTAATATCGTCGTTATTATCGTCGTTAATATCGTCGTTAATATCATCATTATCATCGTTGTTATCGTCCTTATTATCCTCATAATTATCGTCGTTTATATCGTCGTTTTTTTGTCATAATCATCGTCGTTAATGTCGTCGTTAATATCGTCATTATCATCGTTGATATCGTCCTTATTATCCTCATAATCATCGTCGTTAATATCGTCGTTATTATCGTCGTTAATATCGTCGTTAATTTCGTCATTATCATCGTTGTTATCGTCCTTATTATCCTCATAATTATCGTCGTTAATATCGTCATTATTTTGTGATAATCATCGTCGTTAATGTCGTCGTTATTATCGTCATTACCATCGTTGTTATCGTCCTTATTATCCTCATAATAAACGTCGTTAATATCGTCGTAATTTTGTGATAATCATCGTCGTTAAAATCGTCGTTATTCTCGTCGTTATTATCGTCGTTAATATCGTCGGTAATTTCGTCATTATCGTCGTTGTTATCGTCCTTATTATCCTCATAATTATCGTCGTTAATATCGTCGTTATTTTGTGATAATCATCGTCGTTAATATCGTCGTTGTTATCGTCGTTATTATCGTCGTTAATATCGTCGTTATTATCGTCGTTATTATCGTCGTTAATATCGTCGATAATATCGTCATTATCATCGTTGTTATCGTCGTTATTATCGTCGTTAATATCCTCGTTATTTTGTCATAATCATCGTCGTTAATGTCGTCGTTATTATCGTCATTATCTTCGTTGTTATCGTCCTTATTATCCTCATAATTAACGTCGTTAATATCGTCGTAATTTTGTGATAATCATCGTCGTTAATATCGTCGTTATTCTCGTCGTTATTATCGTCGTTAATATCGTCGGTAATTTCGTCATTATCGTCGTTGTTATCGTCCTTATATCCTCATAATTATCGTCGGTAATATAGTCGTTATTTTGTCATAATCATCGTCGTTAATGTCGTCGTTATTATCGTCATTATCTTCGTTGTTATCGTCCTTATTATCCTCATAATTAACGTCGTTAATATCGTCGTTATTTTGTGATAATCATCATCGTTAATATCGTCGTTATTTTGTTATAATCATCGTCGTTAATGACGTCGATATTATCGTCATTATCTTCCTTGTTATCGTCATAATTATCATCGTTAATATCGTCGTTATTATTGTCATTATCTTCTTTTTATCGTCGTTATTATCGTCGTTAATGTCCTCGTTATTTTGTCATATTTATCGTCGTTAATGTCGTCGTTATTATCGTCATTATCTTCGTTGTTATCGTCTTTATTATCCTCATAATTAACGTCGTTAATATCGTCGTTATTTTGTGATAATCATCGTCGTTAATATCGTCGTTATTTTGTCATAATCATCGTCGTTAATGTCGTCGTTATTATCGTCATTATCTTTGTTGTTATCGTCATAATTATCATCGTTAATATCGTCGTTATTATTGTCATTATATTCTTTTTATCGTCGTTATTATCGTCGTTAATATCGTCGTTATTATCGTCGATATTATCGACGTTAATATCGTCGATAATATCGTCATTATCATCGTTGTTATCGTCGTTATTATCGTCGTTAATATCCTCGATATTTTAGCATAATCATCGTCGTTAATGTCGTCGTTATTATCGTCATTATCTTCGTTGTTATCGTCCTTATTATCCTCATAATAAACGTCGTTCATATCGTCGTAATTTTGTGATAATCATCGTCGTAAATATCGTCGTTATTATCGTCGTTATTATCGTCGTTAATATCGTCGTTAATTTCGTCATTATCATCGTTGTTACCGTCCTTATTATCCTCATAATTATCGTCGTTAATATCGTCGTTATTTTGTGATAATCATCTGCGTTAATGTCGTCGTTATTATCGTCATTATCTTCGTTGTTATCGTCATAATTATCATCGTTAATACCGTCGTTATTATTGTCATTATCTTCTTTTTATCGTCGTTATTATTGTCATTATCTTCTTTTTATCGTCGTTATTATCGTCGTTAATATCGTCATTATCATCGTTATTATCGTCGATAATATCGTCATTATCATCCTTGTTATCGTCGTTATTATCGTCGTTAATATCCTCGTTATTTTGTCATAATCATCGTCGTTAATATCGTCGTTATTATCGTCGTTATTATCGTCGTTAATATCGTCGTTAATTTCGTCATTATCGTCGTTGTTATCGTCCTTATTATCCTCATAATCATCGTCGTTAATATCGTCGTTATTTTGTGATAATCATCGTCGTAAATATCGTCGTTATTATCGTCGTTATTATCGTCGTTAATATCGTCGTTAATTTCGTCATTATCATCGTTGTTACCGTCCTTATTATCCTCATAATTATCGTCGTTAATATCGTCGTTATTTTGTGATAATCATCGTCGTTAATGTCGTCGTTATTATCGTCATTATCTTCGTTGTTATCGTCCTTATTATCCTCATAATTATCGTCGTTAATATCGTCGTTATTTTGTCATAATCATCGTCGTTAATGTCGTCGTTATTATCGTCATTATCATCGTTGTTTTCGTCCTTATTATCCTCATAATTATCGTCGTTAATATCGTCGTTATTTTGTCATAATCATCGTCGTTAATATCGTCGTTATTATCGTCATTATCTTCGATGTTATCGTCATAATTATCATCGTTAATATCGTCGTTATTATTGTCATTATCTTCTTTTTATCGTCGTTAATATCGTCGTTATTATGTCGTTATTATCGTCGTTAATATCGTCGTTAATATCATCATTATCATCGTTGTTATCGTCCTTATTATCGTCGTTAATATCCTCGTTATTTTGTCATAATCATCGTCGTTAATGTCGTCTTTATTATCGTCATTATCTTCGTTGTTATCGTCCTTATTATCCTCATAATTAACGTCGTTAATATCGTCGTTATTTTGTGATAATCATCGTCGTTAATATCGTCGTTATTATCGTCGTTATTATCGTCGTTAATATCGTCGTTAATTTCGTCATTATCGTCGTTGTTATCGTCCTTATTATCCTCATAATTATCGTCGTTAATATCGTCGTTATTTTGTGATAATCATCGTCGTTAATATCGTCGTTATTATCGTCGTTATTATCGTCGTTAATATCGTTGTTTATTTCGTCATTATCATCGTTGTTATCGTCCTTATTATCCTCATAATTATCGTCGTTAATATCGTCGTTATTTTGTCATAATCATCGTCGTTAATGTCGTCGTTATTATCGTAATTATCATCGTTGTTATCGTCCTTATTATCCTCATAATTATCGTCGTTAATATCGTCGTTATTTTGTCATAATCATCGTCGTTAATATCGTCGTTATTATCGTCATTATCTTCGATGTTATCGTCATAATTATCATCGTTAATATCGTCGTTATTATTGTCATTATCTTCTTTTTATCGTCGTTAATATCGTCGTTATTATGTCGTTATTATCGTCGTTAATATCGTCGTTAATAACATCATTATCATCGTTGTTATCGTCCTTATTATCGTCGTTAATATCCTCGTTATTTTGTCATAATCGTCGTCGTTAATGTCGTCGTTATTATCGTCATTATCTTCGTTGTCATCGTCCTTATTATCCTCATAATTAACGTCGTTAATATCGTCGTTATTTTGTGATAATCATCGTCGTTAATATCGTCGTTATTATCGTCGTTATTATCGTCGTTAATATCGTCGTTAATTTCGTCATTATCGTCGTTGTTATCGTCCTTATTATCCTCATAATTATCGTCGTTAATATCGTCGTTATTTTGTGATAATCATCGTCGTTAATATCGTCGTTATTATCGTCGTTATTATCGTCGGTAATATCGTCGTTTATTTCGTCATTATCATCGTTGTTATCGTCCTTATTATCCTCATAATTATCGTCGTTAATATCGTCGTTATTTTGTGATAATCATCGTCGTTAATATCGTCGTTATTATCGTCGTTATTATCGTCGTTAATATCGTCGGTAATTTCGTCATTATCGTCGTTGTTTTCGTCCTTATTATCCTCATAATTATCTTCGTTAATATCGTCTTTATTTTGTGATAATCATCGTCGTTAATATCGTCGTTATTATCGTCGTTATTATAGTCGTTAATATCGTCGTTTATTTCGTCATTTTCATCGTTGTAATCGTCCTTATTATCCTCATAATTATCGTCGTTAATATCGTCGTTATTTTGTGATAATCATCGTCGTTAATATCGTCGTTATTTTGTCATAATCATCGTCGTTAATGTCGTCGTTATTATCGTCATTATCTTCGTTGTTATCGTCATAATTATCATCGTTAATATCGTCGTTATTATTGTCATTATATTCTTTTTATCGTCGTTATTATCGTCGTTAATATCGTCGTTATTATCGTCGTTATTATCATCGTTAATATCGTCGTTATTATCGTCGTTATTATCGTCGTTAATATCGTCGATAATATCGTCATTATCATCGTTGTTATCGTCGTTATTTTCGTCGTTAATATCCTCGTTATTTTGTCATAATCATCGTCGTTAATGTCGTCGTTATTATCGTCATTATCGTCGTTGTTATCGTCCTTATTATCCTCCTAATTATCGTCGTTAATATAGTCGTTATTTTGTCATAATCATCGTCGTTAATGTCGTCGTAATTATCGTCATTATCTTCGTTGTTAACGTCCTTATTATCCTCATAATTAACGTCGTTAATATCGTCGTAATTTTGTGATAATCATCGTCGTTAATATTTTCGTTATTCTCGTCGTTATTATCGTCGTTAATATCGTCGGTAATTTCATCATTATCGTCGTTGCTATCGTCCTTATTACCCTAATAATTATCGTCGTTAATATCGTCGTTATTTTGTGATAATCATCATCGTTAATATCGTTGTTATTATCGTCGTTATTATCGTCGTTAATATCGTCGTTAATTTCGTCATTATCATCGTTGTTATCGTCCTTATTATCCTCATAATTATCGTCGTTAATATCGTCGTTATTTTGTGATAATCATCGTCGTTAATGTCGTCGTTATTATCGTCATTATCTTCGTTGTTATCGTCTTTATTATCCTCATAATTAACGTCGTTAATATCGTCGTTATTTTGTGATACTCATCGTCCGTAATATCGTCGTTATTTTGTCATAATCATCGTCGTTAATGTCGTCGTTATTATCGTCATTATCTTCGTTGTTATCGTCATAATTATCATCGTTAATATCGTCGTTATTATTGTCATTATCTTCTTTTTATCGTCGTTATTATCATCGTTAATATCGTCGTTATTATCGTCGTTATTATCGTCGTTAATATCGTCGTTAATTTCGTCATTATCGTCGTTGTTATCGTCCTTATTATCCTCATAATTATCGTCGTTAATATCGTCGTTATTTTGTGATAATCATCGTCGTTAATATCGTCGTTATTATCGTCGTTATTATCGTCGTTAATATCGTCGTTAATTTCGTCATTATCATCGTTGTTACCGTCCTTATTATCCTCATAATTATCGTCGTTAATATCGTCGTTATTTTGTGATAATCATCGTCGTTAATGTCGTCGTTATTATCGTCATTATCTTCGTTGTTATCGTCCTTATTATCCTCATAATTATCGTCGTTAATATCGTCGTTATTTTGTCATAATCGTCGTCGTTAATGTCGTCGTTATTATCGTCATTATCATCGTTGTTATCGTCCTTATTATCCTCATAATTATCGTCGTTAATGTCGTCGTTATTTTGTGATAATCATCGTCGTTAATGTCGTCGTTATTATCGTCATTATCTTCGTTGTTATCGTCCTTATTATCCTCATAATTAACGTCGTTAATATCGTCGTTATTTTGTGATAATCATCGTCGTTAATATCGTTGTTATTATCGTCGTTATTATTGTCGTTAATATCGTCGTTAATTTCGTCATTATCGTCGTTGTTATCGTCCTTATTATCCTCATAATTATCGTCGTTAATATCGTCGTTATTTTGTGATAATCATCGTCGTTAATATCGTCGTTATTATCATCGTTATTATCGTCGTTAATATCGTTGTTAATTTCGTTATTATCATCGTTGTTATTGTCCTTATTATCCTCATAATTATCGTCGATAATATCGTCGTTATTTTGTGATAATCATCGTCGTTAATGTCGTCGTTATTATCGTCATTATCTTCGTTGTTATCGTCATAATTATCATCGTTAATACCGTCGTTATTATTGTCATTATCTTCTTTTTATTGTCGTTATTATCGTCGTTGAAATCGTCGTTATTATCGTCGTTATTATCGTCGTTAATATCGTCGATAATATAGTCATTATCATCCTTGTTATCGTCGTTATTATCGTCGTTAATATCCTCGTAATTTTGTCATACTCATCGTCGTTAATGTCGTCGTTATTATCGTCATTATCTTCGTTGTTATCGTCCTTATTATCCTCATAATTATCGTCGTTAATATCCTCGTTATTTTGTCATAATCATCGTCGTTAATATCGTCGTTATTATCGTCGTTATTATCGTCGTTAATATCGTCGTTAATTTCGTCATTATCGTCGTTGTTATCGTCCTTATTATCCTCATAATTATCGTCGTTAATATCGTCGTTATTTTGTGATAATCATCGTCGTTAATATCGTCGTTATTATCGTCGTTATTATAGTCGGTAATATCGTCGTTTATTTCGTCATTATCATCGTTGTTATCGTCCTTATTATCCTCATAATTATCGTCGTTAATATCGTCGATATTTTGTGATAATCATCGTCGTTAATGTCGTCGTTATTATCGTCATTATCTTCGTTGTTATCGTCATAATTATCATCGTTAATACTGTCGTTATTATTGTCATTATCTTCTTTTTATCGTTGTTATTATTGTCATTATCTTCTTTCTATCGTCGTTATTATCGACGTTAATATCGTCGATAATATCGTCATTATCTCGCGTTGTTATCGTCCTTATTATCCTCATAATTAACGTCGTTAATATCGTCGTAATTTTGTGATAATCAACGTCGTTAATATCGTCGTAATTCTCGTCGTTATTATCGTCGTTAATATCGTCGGTAATTTCGTCATTATCGTCGTTGTTATCGTCCTTATATCCTCATAATTATCGTCGTTAATATAGTCGTTATTTTGTCATAATCATCGTCGTTAATGTCGTCGTTATTATCGTCATTATCTTCGTTGTTATCGTCCTTATTATCCTCATAATTAACGTCGTTAATATCGTCGTTATTTTGTGATAATCATCGTCGATAATATCGTCGTTATTTTGTTATAATCATCGTCGTTAATGACGTCGTTATTATCGTCATTATCTTCGTTGTTATCGTCATAATTATCATCGTTAATATCGTCGTTATTATTGTCATTATCTTCTTTTTATCGTCGTTATTATCATCGTTAATATCGTCGTTATTATCGTCGTTATTATCGTCGTTAATATCGTCGTTAATTTCGTCATTATCGTCGTTGTTATCGTCCTTATTATCCTCATAATTAACGTCGTTAATATCGTCGTAATTTTGTGATAATCAACGTCGTTAATATCGTCGTTATTCTCGTCGTTATTATCGTCGTTAATATCGTCGGTAATTTCGTCATTATCGTCGTTGTTATCGTCCTTATATCCTCATAATTATCGTCGTTAATATCGTCGTTATTTTGTGATAATCATCTTCGTTAATGTCGTCGTTATTATCGTCATTATCTTCGTTGTTATCGTCATAATTATCATCGTTAATACCGTCGTTATTATTGTCATTATCTTCTTTTTATCGTCGTTATTATTGTCATTATCTTCTTTTTATCGTCGTTATTATCGTCGTTAATATCGTCATTATCATCGTTGTTATCGTCGATAATATCGTCATTATCATCCTTGTTATCGTCGTTATTATCGTCGTTAATATCCTCGTTATTTTGTCATAATCATCGTCGTTAATATCGTCGTTATTATAGTCGTTATTATCGTCGTTAATATCGTCGTTAATTTCGTCATTATCGTCGTTGTTATCGTCCTTATTATCCTCATAATCATCGTCGTTAATATCGTCGTTATTTTGTGATAATCATCGTCGTAAATATCGTCGTTATTATCGTCGTTATTATCGTCGTTAATATCGTCGTTAATTTCGTCATTATCATCGTTGTTACCGTCCTTATTATCCTCATAATTATCGTCGTTAATATCCTCGTTATTTTGTCATAATCATCGTCGTTAATGTCGTCTTTATTATCGTCATTATCTTCGTTGTTATCGTCCTTATTATCCTCATAATTAACGTCGTTAATATCGTCGTTATTTTGTGATAATCATCGTCGTTAATATCGTCGTTATTACCGTCGTTATTATCGTCGTTAATATCGTCGTTAATTTCGTCATTATCGTCGTTGTTATCGTCCTTATTATCCTCATAATTATCGTCGTTAATGTCGTCGTTATTTTGTGATAATCATCGTCGTTAATATCGTCGTTATTATCGTCATTATCATCGTTGTTATCGTCCTTATTATCCTCATAATTATCGTCGTTAATGTCGTCGTTATTTTGTGATAATCATCGTCGTTAATATCGTCGTTATTATCGTCATTATCATCGTTGTTATCGTCCTTATTATCCTCATAATTATCGTCGTTAATATCGTCGTTATTTTGTCATAATCATCGTCGTTAATGTCGTCGTTATTATCGTCATTATCATCGTTGTTATCGTCCTTATTATCCTCATAATTATCGTCGTTAATATCGTCGTTATTTTGTCATAATCATCGTCGTTAATGTCGTCGTTATTATCGTCATTATCTTCGTTGTTATCGTCATAATTATCATCGTTAATATCGTCGTTATTATTGTCATTATCTTCTTTTTATCGTCGTTAATATCGTCGTTATTATCGTCGTTATTATCGTCGTTAATATCGTCGTTAATATCGTCATTATCGTCGTTGTTATCGTCCTTATTATCCTCATAATTATCGTCTTTAATATCGTCGTTATTTTGTGATAATCATCGTCGTTAATGTCGTTGTTATTATCGTCATTACCATCGTTGTTATCGTCCTTATTATCCTCATAATTATCGTCGTTAATATCGTCATTATTTTGTCGTAATCATCGTCGTTAATGTCGTCGTTATTATCGTCATTATCATCGTTGTTATCGTCCTAATTATACTCATAATTATCGTCGTTAATATCGTCGTTATTTTGTCATAATCATCGTCGTTAATGTCGTCGTTATTATCGTCATTATCTTCGTTGTTATCGTCATAATTATCATCGTTAATATCGTCGTTATTATTGTCATTATCTTCTTTTTATCGTCGTTATTATCGTCGTTAATTCGTCGTTATTATGTCGTTATTATCGTCGTTAATATCGTCGTTAATATCGTCATTATCATCGTTTTTATCGTCCTTATTATCCTCATAATTATCGTCGTTAATATCGTCGTTATTTTGTGATAATCATCGTCGTTAATGTCGTCGTTATTATCGTCATTATCTTCGTTGTTATCGTCTTTATTATCCTCATAATTATCGTCGTTAATATCGTCGTTATTTAGTCATAATCATCGTCGTTAATATCGTCGTTAATTTCGTCATTATCATCGTTGTTATCGTCCTTATTATCCTCATAATTATCGTCGTTAATGTCGTCGTTATTTTGTGATAATCATCGTCGTTAATGTCGTCGTTATTATCGTCATTATCTTCGTTGTTATCGTCCTTATTATCCTCATAATTAACGTCGTTAATATCGTCGTTATTTTGTGATAATCATCGTCGTTAATATCGTTGTTATTATCGTCGTTATTATTGTCGTTAATATCGTCGTTAATTTCGTCATTATCGTCGTTGTTATCGTCCTTATTATCCTCATAATTATCGTCGTTAATATCGTCGTTATTTTGTGATAATCATCGTCGTAATATCGTCGTTATTATCGTCGTTATTATCGTCGTTAATATCGTCGTTATTTTGTCATAATCATCGTCGTTAATGTCGTCGTTATTATCGTCATTATCTTCGTTGTTATCGTCATAATTATCATCGTTAATATCGTCGTTATTATTGTCATTATATTCTTTTTATCGTCGTTATTATCGTCATTAATATCGTCGTTATTATGTCGTTATTATCGTCGTTAATATCGTCGTTAATATCGTCATTATCATCGTTGTTATCGTCGTTATTATCGTCGTTAATATCCTCGTTATTTTGTCATAATCATCGTCGTTAATATCGTCGTTATTATCGTCGTTATTATCGTCGTTAATATCGTCGTTAATTTCGTCATTATCGTCGTTGTTATCGTCCTTATTATCCTCATAATTATCGTCGTTAATATCGTCGTTATTTTGTGATAATCATCGTCGTTAATATAGTCGTTATTATCGTCGTTATTATCGTCGTTAATATCGTTGTTAATTTCGTTATTATCATCGTTGTTATCGTCCTTATTATCCTCCTAATTATCGTCGATAATATCGTCGTTATTTTGTGATAATCATCGTCGTTAATGTCGTCGTTATTATCGTCATTATCTTCGTTGTTAGCGTCATAATTATCATCGTTAATACCGTCGTTATTATTGTCATTATCTTCTTTTTATTGTCGTTATTATCGTCGTTGAAATCGTCGTTATTATCGTCGTTATTATCGTCGTTAATATCGTCGATAATATAGTCATTATCATCCTTGTTATCGTCGTTATTATCGTCGTTAATATCCTCGTAATTTTGTCATACTCATCGTCGTTAATGTCGTCGTTATTATCGTCATTATCTTCGTTGTTATCGTCCTTATTATCCTCATAATTATCGTCGTTAATATCCTCGTTATTTTGTCATAATCATCGTCGTTAATATCGTCGTTATTATTGTCGTTATTATCGTCCTTAATATCGTCGTTAATTTCGTCATTATCGTCGTTGTTATCGTCCTTATTATCCTCATAATTATCGTCGTTAATATCGTCGTTATTTTGTGATAATCATCGTCGTTAATATCGTCGTTATTATCGTCGTTATTATCGTCGTTAATATCGTTGTTAATTTCGTTATTATCATCGTTGTTATCGTCCTTATTATCCTCATAATTATCGTCGATAATATCGTCGTTATTTTGTGATAATCATCGTCGTTAATGTCGTCGTTATTATCGTCATTATCTTCGTTGTTATCGTCATAATTATCATCGTTAATACCGTCGTTATTATTGTCATTATCTTCTTTTTATTGTCGTTATTATCGTCGTTGAAATCGTCGTTATTATCGTCGTTATTATCGTCGTTAATATCGTCGATAATATAGTCATTATCATCCTTGTTATCGTCGTTATTATCGTCGTTAATATCCTCGTAATTTTGTCATAATCATCGTCGTTAATGTCGTCGTTATTATCGTCATTATCTTCGTTGTTATCGTCCTTATTATCCTCATAATTATCGTCGTTAATATCGTCGTTATTTTGTCATAATCATCGTCGTTAATGTCGTCGTTATTATCGACATTATCATCGTTGTTATCGTCCGTCTTATCCTCATAATTATCGTCGTTAATATCGTCGTTATTTTGTCATAATCATCGTCGTTAATGTCGTCGTTATTATCGTCATTATCATCGTTGTTATCGTCCTTATTATCCTCATAATTATCGTCGTTAATATCGTCGTTATTTTGTCATAATCATCGTCGTTAATGTCGTCGTTATTATCGTCATTATCTTCGTTGTTATCGTCATAATTATCATCGTTAATATCGTCGTTATTATTGTCATTATCTTCTTTTTATCGTTCGTTAATATCGTCGTTATTATCGTCGTTATTATCGTCGTTAATATCGTCGTTAATTTCGTCATTATCATCGTTGTTATCGTCCTTATTATCCTCATAATTATCGTCGTTAATATCGTCGTTATTTTGTCATAAACATCGTCGTTAATGTCGTCGTTATTATCGTCATTATCATCGTTGTTATCGTCCTTATTATCCTCATAATTATCGTCGTTAATATCGTCGTTATTTTGTGATAATCATCGTCGTTAATGTCGTCGTTATTATCGTCATTATCTTCGTTGTTATCGTCATAATTATCATCGTTAATATCGTCGTTATTATTGTCATTATCTTCTTTTTATCGTCGTTAATATCGTCGTTATTATCGTCGTTATTATCGTCGTTAATATCGTCGTTAATATCGTCATTATCGTCGTTGTTATCGTCCTTATTATCCTCATAATTATCGTCGTTAATATCGTCGTTATTTTGTCATAATCATCGTCGTTAATGTCGTCGTTATTATCGTCATTATCTTCGTTGTTATCGTCATAATTATCATCGTTAATATCGTCGTTATTATTGTCATTATCTTCTTTTTATCGTCGTTAATATCGTCGTTATTATCGTCGTTATTATCGTCGTTAATATCGTCGTTAATATCGTCATTATCGTCGTTGTTATCGTCCTTATTATCCTCATAATTATCGTCGTTAATATCGTCGTTATTTTGTCATAATCATCGTCGTTAATGTCGTCGTTATTATCGTCATTATCTTCGTTGTTATCGTCATAATTATCATCGTTAATATCGTCGTTATTATTGTCATTGTCTTCTTTTTATCGTCGTTAATATCGTCGTTATTATCGTCGTTATTATCGTCGTTAATATCGTCGTTAATATCGTCATTATCGTCGTTGTTATCGTCCTTATTATCCTCATAATTATCGTCGTTAATATCGTCGTTATTTTGTGATAATCATCTTCGTTAATGTCGTCGTTATTATCGTCATTACCATCGTTGTTATCGTCCTTATTATCCTCATAATTATCGTCGTTAATATCGTCATTATTTTGTCGTAATCATCGTCGTTAATGTCGTCGTTATTATCGTCATTATCATCGTTGTTATCGTCCTTATTATCCTCATAATTATCGTCGTTAATATCGTCGTTATTATGTCATAATCATCGTCGTTAATGTCGTCGTTATTATCGTCATTATCTTCGATGTTATCGTCATAATTATCATCGTTAATATCGTCGTTAATATCGTCGTTATTTTGTGATAATCATTGTCATTAATGTCGTCGTTATTATCGTCATTACCATCGTTGTTATCGTCCTTATTATCCTCATAATTATCGTCGTTATTATCGTCGTTATTTTGTCATAATCATCGTCGTTAATGTCGTCGTTATTATCGTCATTATCATCGTTGTTATCGTCCTTATTATCCTCATAATTATCGTCGTTAATATCGTCGTTATTTTGTCATAATCATCGTCGTTAATGTCGTCGTTATTATCGTCATTATCATCGTTGTTATCGTCCTTTTTATCCTCATAATTATCGTCGTTAATATCATCGTTATTTTGTCATAATCATCGTCGTTTATATCGTCATTATCATCGTTGTTATCGTCCTTATTATCCTCATAATTATCGTCTTTAATATCGTCGTTATTTTATCATAATCATCGTCGTTAATGTCGTCGTTATTATCGTCATTATCATCGTTGTTATCGTCCTTATTATCCTCATAATTATCGTCGTTAATATCGTCGTTATTTTGTCATAATCATCGTCGTTAATGTCGTCGTTATTATCGTCATTATCTTCGTTGTTATCGTCATAATTATCATCGTTAATATCGTCGTTATTATTGTCATTATCTTCTTTTTATCGTCGTTAATGTCGTCGTTATTATCGTCATTATCATCGTTGTTATCGTCCTTATTATCCTCATAATTATCGTCGTTATTATCGTCGTTATTTTGTCATAATCATCGTCGTTAATGTCGTCGTTATTATCGTCATTATCATCGTTGTTATCGTCCTTATTATCCTCATACCTATCGTCGTTAATATCGTCGTTATTTTGTCATAATCATCGTCGTTAATGTCGTCGTTATTATCGTCATTATCATCGTTGTTATCGTCCTTTTTATCCTCATAATTATCGTCGTTAATATCATCGTTATTTTGTCATAATCATCGTCGTTTATATCGTCATTATCATCGTTGTTATCGTCCTTATTATCCTCATAATTATCGTCTTTAATATCGTCGTTATTTTATCATAATCATCGTCGTTAATGTCGTCGTTATTATCGTCATTATCATCGTTGTTATCGTCCTTATTATCCTCATAATTATCGTCGTTAATATCGTCGTTATTTTGTCATAATCATCGTCGTTAATGTCGTCGTTATTATCGTCATTATCTTCGTTGTTATCGTCATAATTATCATCGTTAATATCGTCGTTATTATTGTCATTATCTTCTTTTTATCGTCGTTAATGTCGTCGTTATTATCGTCATTATCATCGTTGTTATCGTCCTTATTATCCTCATAATTATCGTCGTTATTTTGTCATAATCATCGTCGTTAATGTCTTCGTTATTATCGTCATTATCTTCGTTGTTATCGTCATAATTATCATCGTTAATATCGTCGTTATTATTGTCATTATCTTCTTTTTATCGTCGTTATTATCGTCGTTAATTCGTCGTTATTATGTCGTTATTATCGTCGTTAATATCGTCGTTAATAACGTCATTATCATCGTTGTTATCGTCCTTATTATCCTCATAATTATCGTCGTTAATATCGTCGTTATTTTGTGATAATCATCGTCGTTAATGTCGTCGTTATTATCGTCATTATCTTCGTTGTTATCGTCTTTATTATCCTCATAATTATCGTCGTTAATATCGTCGTTATTTAGTCATAATCATCGTCGTTAATATCGTCGTTAATTTCGTCATTATCATCGTTGTTATCGTCCTTATTATCCTCATAATTATCGTCGTTAATATCGTCGTTATTTTGTGATAATCATTGTCATTAATGTCGTCGTTATTATCGTCATTACCATCGTTGTTATCGTCCTTATTATCCTCATAATTATCGTCGTTATTATCGTCGTTATTTTGTCATAATCATCGTCGTTAATGTCGTCGTTATTATCGTCATTATCATCGTTGTTATTGTCCTTATTATCCTCATAATTATCGTCGTTAATATCGTCGTTATTTTGTCATAATCATCGTCGTTAATGTCGTCGTTATTATCGTCATTATCTTCGTTGTTATCGTCATAATTATCATCGTTAATATCGTCGTTATTATTGTCATTATCTTCTTTTTATCGTCGTTATTATCGTCGTTAATATCGTCGTTATTATGTCGTAATTATCGTCGTTAATATCGTCGTTAATATCGTCATTATCGTCGTAGTTATCGTCGTTATTATCGTCGTTAATATCGTCGTTATTTTGTCATTATCATCGTCGTTAATGTCGTCGTTATTATCGTCATTATCATCGTTGTTATCGTCCTTATTATCCTCATAATTATCGTCGTTAATATCGTCGTTATTTTGTTATAATCATCGTCGTTTATATCGTCATTATCATCGTTGTTATCGTCCTTATTATCCTCATAATTATCGTCGTTAATATCGTCGTTATTTTATCATAATCATCGTCGTTAATGTCGTCGTCATTATCGTCATTATCATCGTTGTTATCGTCCTTATTATCCTCATAATTATCGTCGTTAATATCGTCGTTATTTTGTTATAATCATCGTCGTTAATGTCGTCGTTATTATCGTCATTATCTTCGTTGTTATCGTCATAATTATCATCGTTAATATCGTCGTTATTATTGTCATTATCTTCTTTTTATCGTCGTTAATATCGTCGTTATTATCGTCGTTATTATCGTCGCTAATATCGTCGTTAATATCGTCATTATCATCGTTGTTATCGTCCATATTATCCTCATAATTATCGTCGTTAATATCGTCGTTATTTTGTCATAATCATCGTCGTTAATGTCGTCGTTATTATCGTCATTATCTTCGTTGTTATCGTCATAATTATCATCGTTAATATCGTCGTTATTATTGTCATTATCTTCTTTTTATCGTCGTTATTATCGTCGTTAATATCGTCGTTATTATGTCGTAATTATCGTCGTTAATATCGTCGTTAATATCGTCATTATCATCGTGTTATCGTCGTTATTATCGTCGTTAATATCGTCGTTATTTTGTCATAATCAACGTCGTTAATGTCGTCTATATTATCGTCATTATCATCGTTGTTATCGTCCTTATTATCCTCATAATTATCGTCGTTAATATCGTCGTTATTTTGTCATAATCATCGTCGTTAATGTCGTCGTTATTATCGTCATTATCTTCGTTGTTATTGTCATAATTATCATCGTTAATATCGTCGTTATTATTGTCATTATCTTCTTTTTATCGTCGTTATTATCGTCGTTAATATCGTCGTTATTATGTCGTAAATATCGTCGTTAATATCGTCGTTAATATCGTCATTATCATCGTTGTTATCGTCGTTATTATCGTCGTTATTTTGTCATAATCATCGTCGTTAATGTCGTCGTTATTATCGTCATTATCATCGTTGTTATCGTCCTTATTATCCTCATAATTATCGTCGTTAATATCGTCGTTATTTTGTCATAATCATCGTCGTTTATATCGTCATTATCATCGTTGTTATCGTCCTTATTATCCTCATAATTATCGTCGTTAATATCGTCGTTATTATCGTCGTTATTATCGTCGTTAATATCGTCGTTAATATCGTCATTATCATCGTTGTTATCGTCCTTATTATCCTCATAATTATCGTCGTTAATATCGTCGTTATTTTGTGATAATCATCGTCGTTAATGTCGTCGTTATTATCGTCATTATCATCGTTGTTATCGTCCTTATTATCCTCATAATTATCGTCGTTAATATCGTCGTTATTTTGTCATAATCATCGTCGTTTATATCGTCATTATCATCGTTGTTATCGTCCTTAATATCCTCATAATTATCGTCGTTAATATCGTCGGTATTTTATCATAATCATCGTCGTTAATGTCGTCGTTATTATCGTCATTACCATTGTTGTTATCGTCCTTATTATCCTCATAATTATCGTCGTTAATATCGTCGTTATTTTGTCATAATCATCGTCGTTAATGTCGTCGTTATTATCCTCATCATCATCGTTGTTATCGTCCTTATTATCCTCATAATTATCGTCGTTAATATCTTCGTTATTTTGTCATAATCATCGTCGTTAATAGCGTCGATATTATCGTCATTATCGTCGTTTTTATCATCATAATTATAGTCGTCATTATCGTCGTTAATATCGTCATTATCATCGTTGTTATCGTCTTTATTATCCTCTTAATTATCTTTGTTAATATCGTCATTATCATCGTTCTTATCGTCCTTATTATCCTCGTAATTATCGTCGTTAATATCGTCGATATTATCGTCATTATCATCGTTCTTATCGTCCTTATTATCCTCGTAATTATCGTCGTTAATATCGTCGATATTATCGTCATTATATTTGTTGTTATCGTCGTTATTATCGTCGTTATTATCGTCATATTTATCATTGAAATTATCGTCGTAAATATCGTCGTTTTTTTGTCATAATCATCGTCGTTAATGTCGTCGTTAATATCGTCTTTATCATCGTTGTTATCGTCCTTATTATCCTCATAATTATCGTCGTTAATATCGTCGTTATTTTGTCATAATCATCGTCGTTAATGTCGTCGTTATTATCGTCATTATCATCGTTGTTATCGTCCTTATTATCCTCATAATTATTGTCGTTAATATCGTCGTTATTTTGTCATAATCATCGTCGTTAATGTCGTCGTTATTATCGTCATTATCTTCGTTGTTATCATCATAATTATCATCGTTAATATCGTCGTTACTATTGTCATTATCTTCTTTTTATCGTCGTTATTATCGTCGTTAATATCGTCGTTATTATGTCGTTATTATCGTCGTTAATATCGTCGTTAATATCGTCATTATCATAGTTGTTATCGTCGTTATTATCGTCGTTAATATCCTCGTTATTTTGTCATAATCATCGTCGTTAATGTCGTCGTTATTATCGTCATTATCTTCGTTGTTATCGTCCTTATAATCCTCATAATTAACGTCGTTAATATCGTCGTTATTTTGTGATAATCATCGTCGTTAATACCGTCGTTATTATCGTCGTTATTATCGTCGTTAATATCGTCGTTAATTTCGTCATTATCGTCGTTGTTATCGTCCTTATTATCCTCATAATTATCGTCGTTAATATCGTCGTTATTTTGTGATAATCATCGTCGTTAATATCGTCGTTATTATCGTCGTTATTATCGTCGTTAATATCGTCGTTAATTTCGTCATTATCATCGTTTTTATCGTCCTTATAATCCTCATAATTATCGTCGTTAATATCGTCGTTATTTTGTGATAATCATCGTCGTTAATGTCGTCGTTATTATCGTCATTATCATCGTTGTTATCGTCCTTATTATCCTCATAATTATCGTCGTTAATATCGTCGTTATTTTGTCATAATCATCGTCGTTAATGTCGTCGTTATTGTGGTCATAATTATCATCGTTAATATCGTCGTTATTATTGTCATTATCTTCTTATTATCGTCGTTATTATCGTCGTTAATATCGTCGTTATTATGTCGTTATTATCGTCGTTAATATCGTCGTTATTATCGTCATTATCTTCGTTGTTATCGTCATAATTATCATCGTTAATACCGTCGTTATTATTGTCATTATCTTCTTTTTATCGTCGTTAATATCGTCGTTGATGTCGTCGTTATTATCGTCGTTATTATCGTCGTTAATATCGTCGTTAATATCGTCATTATCATCGTTGTTATCGTCGTTATTATCGTCGTTAATATACTCGTTTTTTTGTCATAATCATCGTCGTTAATGTCGTCGTTAATATCGTCATTATCATCGTTGATATCGTCCTTATTATCCACATAATCATCGTCGTTAATATCGTCGTTATTATCGTCGTTATTATCGTCGTTAATATCGTCGTTAATTTCGTCATTATCATCGTTGTTATCGTCCTTATTATCATCATAATTATCGTCGTTAATATCGTCGTTATTTTGTCATAATAATCGTCGTTAATGTCGTCGTTATTATCGTCATTATCTTCGTTGTTATCGTCATAATTATAATCGTTAATATCGTCGTTATTATTGTCATTATCTTCTTTTTATCGTCGTTATTATCGTCGTTAATATCGTCGTTATTATGTCGTTATTATAGTCGTTAATATCGTCGTTAATATCGTCATTATCATCGTTGTTATCGTCCTTATTATCCTCATAATTATCGTCGTTAATATCGTCGTTATTATTGTCATTATCTTCTTTTTATCGTCGTTATTATCGTCGTTAATATCGTCGTTATTATGTCGTTATTATCGTCGTTAATATCGTCGTTAATATCGTCATTATCATCGTTGTTATCGTCCTTATTATCCTCATAATTATCGTCGTTAATATCGTCGTTATTTTGTCATAATCATCGTCGTTAATGTCGTCGTTATTATCGTCATTATCATCGTTGTTATCGTCCTTATTATCCTCATAATTATCGTCGTTAATATCGTCGTTATTTTGTCATAATCATCGTCGTTAATGTCGTCGTTATTATCGTCATTATCATCGTTGTTATCGTCCTTATTATCCTCATAATTATCGTCGTTAATATCGTCGTTATTTTGTCATAATCATCGTCGTTAATGTCGTCGTTATTATTGTCATTATCTTCGTTGTTATCGTCATAATTATCATCGTTAATATCGTCGTTACTATTGTCATTATCTTCTTTTTATCGTCGTTATTATCGTCGTTAATATCGTCGTTATTATGTCGTTATTATCGTCGTTAATATCGTCGTTAATATCGTCATTATCATCGTTGTTATCGTCGTTATTATCGTCGTTAATATCCTCGTTATTTTGTCATAATCATCGTCGTTAATGTCGTCGTTATTATCGTCTTTATCTTCGTTGTTATCGTCCTTATTATCCTCATAATTAACGTCGTTAATATCGTCGTTATTTTGTGATAATCATCGTCGTTAATATCGTCGTTAATATCGTCGTTAATATCGTCGTTAATTTCGTCATTATCATCGTTGTTATCGTCCTTATTATCCTCATAATTATCGTCGTTAATATCGTCGTTATTTTGTGATAATCATCGTCGTTAATATCGTCGTTATTATCGTCGTTATTATCGTCGTTAATATCGTCGTTAATTTCGTCATTATCATCGTTGTTATCGTCCTTATTATCCTCATAATTATCGTCGTTAATATCGTCGTTATTTTGTGATAATTATCGTCGTTAATGTCGTCGTTATTATCGTCATTATCATCGTTGTTATCGTCCTTATTATCCTCATAATTATCGTCGTTAATATCGTCGTTATTTTGTCATAATCATCGTCGTTAATGTCGTCGTTATTATCGTCATAATTATCATCGTTAATATCGTCGTTATTATTGTCATTATCTTCTTTTTATCGTCGTTATTATCGTCGTTAATATCGTCGTTATTATGTCGTTATTATCGTCGTTAATATCGTCGATAATATCGTCATTATCATAGTTGTTATCGTCGTTATTATCGTCGTTAATATCCTCGTTATTTTGTCATAATCATCGTCGTTAATGTCGTCGTTATTATCGTCATTATCTTCGTTGTTATCGTCCTTATAATCCTCATAATTAACGTCGTTAATATCGTCGTTATTTTGTGATAATCATCGTCGTTAATACCGTCGTTATTATCGTCGTTATTATCGTCGTTAATATCGTCGTTAATTTCGTCATTATCGTCGTTGTTATCGTCCTTATTATCCTCATAATTATCGTCGTTAATATCGTCGTTATTTTGTGATAATCATCGTCGTTAATATCGTCGTTATTATCGTCGTTATTATCGTCGTTAATATCGTCGTTAATTTCGTCATTATCATCGTTGTTATCGTCCTTATAATCCTCATAATTATCGTCGTTAATATCGTCGTTATTTTGTGATAATCATCGTCGTTAATGTCGTCGTTATTATCGTCATTATCATCGTTGTTATCGTCCTTATTATCCTAAAATTATCGTCGTTAATATCGTCGTTATTTTGTCATAATCATCGTCGTTAATGTCGTCGTTATTGTGGTCATAATTATCATCGTTAATGTCGTCGTTATTATTGTCATTATCTTCTTATTATCGTCGTTATTATCGTCGTTAATATCGTCGTTATTATGTCGTTATTATCGTCGTTAATATCGTCGTTAATATCGTCATTATCTTCGTTGTTATCGTCATAATTATCATCGTTAATACCGTCGTTATTATTGTCATTATCTTCTTTTTATCGTCGTTAATATCGTCGTTGATATCGTCGTTATTCTCCTCGTTATTATCGTCGTTAATATCGTCGTTAATATCGTCATTATCATCGTTGTTATCGTCGTTATTATCGTCGTTAATATACTCGTTTTTTTGTCATAATCATCGTCGTTAATGTCGTCGTTAATATCGTCATTATCATCGTTGATATCGTCCTTATTATCCACATAATCATCGTCGTTAATATCGTCGTTATTATCGTCGTTATTATCGTCGTTAATATCGTCGTTAATTTCGTCATTATCATCGTTGTTATCGTCCTTATTATCATCATAATTATCGTCGTTAATATCGTCGTTATTTTGTCATAATCATCGTCGTTAATGTCGTCGTTATTATCGTCATTATCTTCGTTGTTATCGTCATAATTATAATCGTTAATATCGTCGTTATTATTGTCATTATCTTCTTTTTATCGTCGTTATTATCGTCGTTAATATCGTCGTTATTATGTCGTTATTATCGTCGTTAATATCGTCGTTAATATCGTCATTATCATCGTTGTTATCGTCCTTATTATCCTCATAATTATCGTCGTTAATATCGTCGTTATTATTGTCATTATCTTCTTTTTATCGTCGTTATTATCGTCGTTAATATCGTCGTTATTATGTCGTTATTATCGTCGTTAATATCGTCGTTAATATCGTCATTATCATCGTTGTTATCGTCCTTATTATCCTCATAATTATCGTCGTTAATATCGTCGTTATTTTGTCATAATCATCGTCGTTAATGTCGTCGTTATTATCGTCATTATCATCGTTGTTATCGTCCTTATTATCCTCATAATTATCGTCGTTAATATCGTCGTTATTTTGTCATAATCATCGTCGTTAATGTCGTCGTTATTGTGGTCATAATTATCATCGTTAATATCGTCGTTATTATTGTCATTATCTTCTTATTATCGTCGTTATTATCGTCGTTAATATCGTCGTTATTATGTCGTTATTATCGTCGTTAATATCGTCGTTAATATCGTCATTATCATCGTTGTTATCGTCGTTATTATCGTCGTTAATATCCTCGTTATTTTGTCATAATCATCGTCGTTAATGTCGTCGTTATTATCGTCATTATCTTCATTGTTATCGTCCTTATAATCCTCATAATTAACGTCGTTAATACCGTCGTTATTTTGTGATAATCATCGTCGTTAATATCGTCGTTATTATCGTCGTTATTATCGTCGTTAATATCGTCGTTAATTTCGTCATTATCATCGTTGTTATCGTCCTTATTATCCTCATAATTATCGTCGTTAATATCGTCGTTATTTTGTTATAATCATCGTCGTTAATGTCGTCGTTATTATCGTCATTATCTTCGTTGTTATCGTCATAATTATCATCGTTAATACCGTCGTTATTATTGTCATTATCTTCTTTTTATCGTCGTTAATATCGTCGTTGATATCGTCGTTTTTATCGTCGTTATTATCGTCGTTAATATCGTCGTTAATATCGTCATTATCATCTTTGTTATCGTCGTTATTATCGTCGTTAATATACTCGTTTTTTTGTCATAATCATCGTCGTTAATGTCGTCGTTAATATCGTCATTATCATCGTTGATATCGTCCTTATTATCCTCATAATCATCGTCATTAATATCGTCGTTATTATCGTCGTTATTATCGTCGTTAATATCGTCGTTAATTTCGTCATTATCATCGTTGTTATCGTCCTTATTATCATCATAATTATCGTCGTTAATATCGTCGTTATTTTGTCATAATTATCGTCGTTAATGTCGTCGTTATTATCGTCATTATCTTCGTTGTTATCGTCATAATTATCATCGTTAATTTCGTCGTTATTATTGTCATTATCTTCTTTTTATCGTCGTTATTATCGTCGTTAATATCGTCGTTATTATGTCGTTATTATCGTCGTTAATATCGTCGTTAATATCGTCATTATCATCGTTGTTATCGTCCTTATTATCCTCATAATTATCGTCGTTAATATCGTCGTTATTTTGTCATAATCATCGTCGTTAATGTCGTCGTTATTATCGTCATTATCATCGTTGTTATCGTCCTTATTATCCTCATAATTATCGTCGTTAATATCGTCGTTATTTTGTCATAATCATCGTCGTTAATGTCGTCGTTATTGTGGTCATAATTATCATCGTTAATATCGTCGTTATTATTGTCATTATCTTCTTATTATCGTCGTTATTATCGTCGTTAATATCGTCGTTATTATGTCGTTATTATCGTCGTTAATATCGTCGTTAATATCGTCATTATCATCGTTGTTATCGTCGTTATTATCGTCGTTAATATCCTCGTTATTTTGTCATAATCATCGTCGTTAATGTCGTCGTTATTATCGTCATTATCTTCATTGTTATCGTCCTTATAATCCTCATAATTAACGTCGTTAATACCGTCGTTATTTTGTGATAATCATCGTCGTTAATATCGTCGTTATTATCGTCGTTATTATCGTCGTTAATATCGTCGTTAATTTCGTCATTATCATCGTTGTTATCGTCCTTATTATCCTCATAATTATCGTCGTTAATATCGTCGTTATTTTGTTATAATCATCGTCGTTAATGTCGTCGTTATTATCGTCATTATCTTCGTTGTTATCGTCATAATTATCATCGTTAATACCGTCGTTATTATTGTCATTATCTTCTTTTTATCGTCGTTAATATCGTCGTTGATATCGTCGTTTTTATCGTCGTTATTATCGTCGTTAATATCGTCGTTAATATCGTCATTATCATCTTTGTTATCGTCGTTATTATCGTCGTTAATATACTCGTTTTTTTGTCATAATCATCGTCGTTAATGTCGTCGTTAATATCGTCATTATCATCGTTGTTATCGTCCTTATTATCCTCATAATCATCGTCATTAATATCGTCGTTATTATCGTCGTTATTATCGTCGTTAATATCGTCGTTAATTTCGTCATTATCATCGTTGTTATCGTCCTTATTATCATCATAATTATCGTCGTTAATATCGTCGTTATTTTGTCATAATTATCGTCGTTAATGTCGTCGTTATTATCGTCATTATCTTCGTTGTTATCGTCATAATTATCATCGTTAATTTCGTCGTTATTATTGTCATTATCTTCTTTTTATCGTCGTTATTATCGTCGTTAATATCGTCGTTATTATGTCGTTATTATCGTCGTTAATATCGTCGTTAATATCGTCATTATCATCGTTGTTATCGTCCTTATTATCCTCATAATTATCGTCGTTAATATCGTCGTTATTTTGTCATAATCATCGTCGTTAATGTCGTCGTTATTATCGTCATTATCATCGTTGTTATCGTCCTTATTATCCTCATAATTATCGTCGTTAATATCGTCGTTATTTTGTCATAATCATCGTCGTTAATGTCGTCGTTATTGTGGTCATAATTATCGTCGTTAATATCGTCGTTATTATTGTCATTATCTTCTTATTATCGTCGTTATTATCGTCGTTAATATCGTCGTTATTATGTCGTTATTATCGTCGTTAATATCGTCGTTAATATCGTCATTATCATCGTTGTTATCGTCGTTATTATCGTCGTTAATATCCTCGTTATTTTGTCATAATCATCGTCGTTAATGTCGTCGTTATTATCGTCATTATCTTCATTGTTATCGTCCTTATAATCCTCATAATTAACGTCGTTAATACCGTCGTTATTTTGTGATAATCATCGTCGTTAATATCGTCGTTATTATCGTCGTTATTATGGTCGTTAATATCGTCGTTAATTTCGTCATTATCATCGTTGTTATCGTCCTTATTATCCTCATAATTATCGTCGTTAATATCGTCGTTATTTTGTTATAATCATCGTCGTTAATGTCGTCGTTATTATCGTCATTATCTTCGTTGTTATCGTCATAATTATCATCGTTAATACCGTCGTTATTATTGTCATTATCTTCTTTTTATCGTCGTTAATATCGTCGTTGATATCGTCGTTTTTATCGTCGTTATTATCGTCGTTAATATCGTCGTTAATATCGTCATTATCATCTTTGTTATCGTCGTTATTATCGTCGTTAATATACTCGTTTTTTTGTCATAATCATCGTCGTTAATGTCGTCGTTAATATCGTCATTATCATCGTTGATATCGTCCTTATTATCCTCATAATCATCGTCATTAATATCGTCGTTATTATCGTCGTTATTATCGTCGTTAATATCGTCGTTAATTTCGTCATTATCATCGTTGTTATCGTCCTTATTATCATCATAATTATCGTCGTTAATATCGTCGTTATTTTGTCATAATTATCGTCGTTAATGTCGTCGTTATTATCGTCATTATCTTCGTTGTTATCGTCATAATTATCATCGTTAATTTCGTCGTTATTATTGTCATTATCTTCTTTTTATCGTCGTTATTATCGTCGTTAATATCGTCGTTATTATGTCGTTATTATCGTCGTTAATATCGTCGTTAATATCGTCATTATCATCGTTGTTATCGTCCTTATTATCCTCATAATTATCGTCGTTAATATCGTCGTTATTTTGTCATAATCATCGTCGTTAATGTCGTCCTTATTATCGTCATTATCATCGTTGTTATCGTCCTTATTATCCTCATAATTATCGTCGTTAATATCGTCGTTATTTTGTCATAATCATCGTCGTTAATGTCGTCGTTATTATCGTCATTATCTTCGTTGTTATCGTCATAATTATCATCGTTAATATCGTCGTTATTATTGTCATTATCTTCTTTTTATCGTCGTTATTATCGTCGTTAATATCGTCGTTATTATGTCGTTATTATCGTCGTTAATATCGTCGTTAATATCGTCGTTATCATCGTTGTTATCGTCCTTATTATCCTCATAATTATCGTCGTTAATATCGTCGTTATTTTGTCATAATCATCGTCGTTAATGTCGTCGTTATTATCGTCGTTATTATCGTCGTTATTTTGTCATAATCATCGTCGTTAATGTCGTCGTTATTATCGTCATTATCTTCGTTGTTATCGTCATAATTATCATCGTTAATATCGTCGTTATTATTGTCATTATCTTCTTTTTATCGTCGTTATTATCGTCGTTAATATCGTCGTTAATATGTCGTTATTATCGTCGTTAATATCGTCGTTAATATCGTCATTATCATCGTTGTTATCGTCGTTATTATCGTCGTTAATATCCTCGTTATTTTGTCATAATCATCGTCGTTAATGTCGTCGTTATTATCGTCATAATTATCATCGTTAATATCGTCGTAATTATTGTCATTATCTTCTTTTTATCGTCGTTATTAACGTCGTTAATATCGTCGTTATTTTGTCATAATCATCGTCGTTAATATCGTCGTTATTTTGTCATAATCATCGTCGTTAATGTCGTCGTTATCATCGTCATTATCTTCGTTGTTATCGTCATAATTATCATCGTTAATATCGTCGTTATTATTGTCATTATCTTCTTTTTATCGTCGTTATGATCGTCGTTAATATCGTCGTTATTATCGTCGTTATTATCGTCGTTAATATCGTCGTTAATATCGTCATTATCATCGTTGTTATCGTCGTTATTATCGTCGTTAATATACTCGTTATTTTGTCATAATCATCGTCTTTAATGTCGTCGTTATTATCGTCATTATCTTCGTTGTTATTTTCCTTATTATACTCATAATTAACGTCGTTAATATCGTCGTTATTTTGTGATAATCATCGTCGTTAATATCGTCGTTATTATCGTCGTTATTATCGTCGTTAATATCGTCGTTATTATCGTCGTTATTATCGTCGTTAATATCGTCGTTAATTTCGTCATTATCATCGTTGTTATCGTCCTTATTATCCTCATAATTATCGTCGTTAATATCGTCGTTATTTTGTGATAATCATCGTCGTTAATGTCGTCGTTATTATCGTCGTTATTATCGTCGTTAATATCGTCGTTACTTTCGTCATTATCGTCGTTGTTATCGTCCTTATTATCCTCATAATTATCGTCGTTAATATCGTCGTTATTTTGTGATAATCATCGTCGTTAATATCGTCGTTATTATCGTCGTTATTATCGTCGTTAATATCGTCGTTAATTTCGTCATTATCATCGTTGTTATCGTCCTTATTATCCTCATAATTATCGTCGTTAATATCGTCGTTATTTTGTTATAATCATCGTCGTTAATGTCGTCGTTATTATCGTCATTATCTTCGTTGTTATCGTCCTTATTATCCTCATAATTAACGTCGTTAATATCGTCGTTATTTTGTGATAATCATCGTCGTTAATATCGTTGTTATTATCGTCGTTATTATCGTCGTTAATATCGTCGTTAATTTCGTCGTTATCGTCGTTGTTATCGTCCTTATTATCCTCATAATTATCGTCGTTAATATCGTCGTTATTTTGTGATAATCATCGTCGTTAATATCGTCGTTATTATCGTCGTTATTATCGTCGTTAATATCGTCGTTAATTTCGTCATTATCATCGTTGTTATCGTCCTTATTATCCTCATAATTATCGTCGTTAATATCGTCGTTATTTTGTGATAATTATCGTCGTTAATGTCGTCGTTATTATCGTCATTATCATCGTTGTTATCGTCCTTATTATCCTCATAATTATCGTCGTTAATATCGTCGTTATTTTGTCATAATCATCGTCGTTAATGTCGTCGTTATTATCGTCATAATTATCATCGTTAATATCGTCGTTATTATTGTCATTATCTTCTTTTTATCGTCATTATTATCGTCGTTAATATCGTCGTTATTATGTCGTTATTATCGTCGTTAATATCGTCGTTAATATCGTCATTATCATAGTTGTTATCGTCGTTATTATCGTCGTTAATATCCTCGTTATTTTGTCATAATCATCGTCGTTAATGTCGTCGTTATTATCGTCATTATCTTCGTTGTTATCGTCCTTATAATCCTCATAATTAACGTCGTTAATATCGTCGTTATTTTGTGATAATCATCGTCGTTAATACCGTCGTTATTATCGTCATTATCATCGTTGTTATCGTCCTTATTATCCTCATAATTATCGTCGTTAATATCGTCGTTATTTTGTCATAATCATCGTCGTTAATGTCGTCGTTATTATCGTCATTATCTTCGTTGTTATCGTCATAATTATCATCGTTAATATCGTCGTTATTATTGTCATTATCTTCTTTTTATCGTCGTTATTATCGTCGTTAATATCGTCGTTATTATGTCGTTATTATCGTCGTTAATATCGTCGTTAATATCGTCGTTATCATCGTTGTTATCGTCCTTATTATCCTCATAATTATCGTCGTTAATATCGTCGTTATTTTGTCATAATCATCGTCGTTAATGTCGTCGTTATTATCGTCGTTATTATCGTCGTTAATATCGTCGTTATTATCGTCGTTATTATCGTCGTTAATATCGTCGTTAATTTCGTCATTATCATCGTTGTTATCGTCCTTATTATCCTCATAATTATCGTCGTTAATATCGTCGTTATTTTGTCATAATCATCGTCGTTAATGTCGTCGTTATTATCGTCATTATCTTCGTTGTTATCGTCATAATTATCATCGTTAATATCGTCGTTATTATTGTCATTATCTTCTTTTTATCGTCGTTATTATCGTCGTTAATATCGTCGTTATTATGTCGTTATTATCGTCGTTAATATCGTCGTTAATATCGTCATTATCATCGTTGTTATCGTCGTTATTATCGTCGTTAATATCCTCGTTATTTTGTCATAATCATCGTCGTTAATGTCGTCGTTATTATCGTCATAATTATCATCGTTAATATCGTCGTAATTATTGTCATTATCTTCTTTTTATCGTCGTTATTAACGTCGTTAATATCGTCGTTATTTTGTCATAATCATCGTCGTTAATATCGTCGTTATTTTGTCATAATCATCGTCGTTAATGTCGTCGTTATCATCGTCATTATCTTCGTTGTTATCGTCATAATTATCATCGTTAATATCGTCGTTATTATTGTCATTATCTTCTTTTTATCGTCGTTATGATCGTCGTTAATATCGTCGTTATTATCGTCGTTATTATCGTCGTTAATATCGTCGTTAATATCGTCATTATCATCGTTGTTATCGTCGTTATTATCGTCGTTAATATACTCGTTATTTTGTCATAATCATCGTCTTTAATGTCGTCGTTATTATCGTCATTATCTTCGTTGTTATTTTCCTTATTATACTCATAATTAACGTCGTTAATATCGTCGTTATTTTGTGATAATCATCGTCGTTAATATCGTCGTTATTATCGTCGTTATTATCGTCGTTAATATCGTCGTTATTATCGTCGTTATAATCGTCGTTAATATCGTCGTTAATTTCGTCATTATCATCGTTGTTATCGTCCTTATTATCCTCATAATTATCGTCGTTAATATCGTCGTTATTTTGTGATAATCATCGTCGTTAATGTCGTCGTTATTATCGTCATTACCATCGTTGTTATCGTCCTTAATATCCTCATAATTATCGTCGTTAATATCGTCGTTATTATGTCGTTATTATCGTCGTTAATATCGTCATTAATATCGTCATTATCATCGTTGTTATCGTCCTTATTATCCTCATAATTATCGTCGTTAATATCGTCGTTATTATTGTCATTATCTTCTTTTTATCGTCGTTACTATCGTCGTTAATATCGTCGTTATTATGTCGTTATTATCGTCGTTAATATCGTCGTTAATATCGTCATTATCATCGTTGTTATCGTCCTTATTATCCTCATAATTATCGTCGTTAATATCGTCGTTATTTTGTCATAATCATCGTCGTTAATGTCGTCGTTATTATCGTCATTATCATCGTTGTTATCGTCCTTATTATCCTCATAATTATCGTCGTTAATATCGTCGTTATTTTGTCATAATCATCGTCGTTAATGTCGTCGTTATTGTGGTCATAATTATCATCGTTAATATCGTCGTTATTATTGTCATTATCTTCTTATTATCGTCGTTATTATCGTCGTTAATATCGTCGTTATTATGTCGTTATTATCGTCGTTAATATCGTCGTTAATATCGTCATTATCATCGTTGTTATCGTCGTTATTATCGTCGTTAATATCCTCGTTATTTTGTCATAATCATCGTCGTTAATGTCGTCGTTATTATCGTCATTATCTTCATTGTTATCGTCCTTATAATCCTCATAATTAACGTCGTTAATACCGTCGTTATTTTGTGATAATCATCGTCGTTAATATCGTCGTTATTATCGTCGTTATTATCGTCGTTAATATCGTCGTTACTTTCGTCATTATCGTCGTTGTTATCGTCCTTATTATCCTCATAATTATCGTCGTTAATATCGTCGTTATTTTGTGATAATCATCGTCGTTAATATCGTCGTTATTATCGTCGTTATTATCGTCGTTAATATCGTCGTTAATTTCGTCATTATCATCGTTGTTATCGTCCTTATTATCCTCATAATTATCGTCGTTAATATCGTCGTTATTTTGTTATAATCATCGTCGTTAATGTCGTTGTTATTATCGTCATTATCTTCGTTGTTATCGTCCTTATTATCCTCATAATTAACGTCGTTAATATCGTCGTTATTTTGTGATAATCATCGTCGTTAATATCGTTGTTATTATCGTCGTTATTATCGTCGTTAATATCGTCGTTAATTTCGTCGTTATCGTCGTTGTTATCGTCCTTATAATCCTCATAATTAACGTCGTTAATACCGTCGTTATTTTGTGATAATCATCGTCGTTAATATCGTCGTTATTATCGTCGTTATTATCGTCGTTAATATCGTCGTTACTTTCGTCATTATCGTCGTTGTTATCGTCCTTATTATCCTCATAATTATCGTCGTTAATATCGTCGTTATTTTGTGATAATCATCGTCGTTAATATCGTCGTTATTATCGTCGTTATTATCGTCGTTAATATCGTCGTTAATTTCGTCATTATCATCGTTGTTATCGTCCTTATTATCCTCATAATTATCGTCGTTAATATCGTCGTTATTTTGTTATAATCATCGTCGTTAATGTCGTCGTTATTATCGTCATTATCTTCGTTGTTATCGTCCTTATTATCCTCATAATTAACGTCGTTAATATCGTCGTTATTTTGTGATAATCATCGTCGTTAATATCGTTGTTATTATCGTCGTTATTATCGTCGTTAATATCGTCGTTAATTTCGTCGTTATCGTCGTTGTTATCGTCCTTATTATCCTCATAATTATCGTCGTTAATATCGTCGTTATTTTGTGATAATCATCGTCGTTAATATCGTCGTTATTATCGTCGTTATTATCGTCGATAATATCGTCGTTAATTTCGTCATTATCATCGTTGTTATCGTCCTTATTATCCTCATAATTATCGTCGTTAATATCGTCGTTATTTTGTGATAATCATCGTCGTTAATGTCGTCGTTATTATCGTCATTATCATCGTTGTTATCGTCCTTATTATCCTCAT
The DNA here is from genome assembly GCA_911387685.1 of Dolichovespula media. Taxonomy (NCBI): domain Eukaryota; kingdom Metazoa; phylum Arthropoda; class Insecta; order Hymenoptera; family Vespidae; genus Dolichovespula; species Dolichovespula media. The sequence continues at coordinate 183,121 of CAJVQJ010000012.1, read as the reverse complement.
AATTATCGTCGTTAATATCGTCGTTATTTTGTCATAATCATCGTCGTTAATGTCGTCGTTATTATCGTCATAATTATCATCGTTAATATCGTCGTAATTATTGTCATTATCTTCTTTTTATCGTCGTTATTATCGTCGTTAATATCGTCGTTATTATGTCGTTATTATCGTCGTTAATATCGTCGTTAATATCGTCATTATCATCGTTATTATCGTCGTTATTATCGTCGATAATATCCTCGTTATTTTGTCATAATCATCGTCGTTAATATCGTCGTTATTTTGTCATAATCATCGTCGTTAATGTCGTCGTTATCATCGTCATTATCTTCGTTGTTATCGTCATAATTATCATCGTTAATATCGTCGTTATTATTGTCATTATCTTCTTTTTATCGTCGTTATGATCGTCGTTAATATCGTCGTTATTATCGTCGTTATTATCGTCGTTAATATCGTCGTTAATATCGTCATTATCATCGTTGTTATCGTCCTTATTATCCTCATAATTATCGTCGTTAATATCGTCGTTATTTTGTGATAATCATCGTCGTTAATGTCGTCGTTATTATCGTCATTACCATCGTTGTTATCGTCCTTAATATCCTCATAACTATCGTCGTTAATATCGTCGTTATTATGTCGTTATTATCGTCGTTAATATCGTCGTTAATATCGTCATTATCATCGTTGTTATCGTCCTTATTATCCTCATAATTATCGTCGTTAATATCGTCGTTATTATTGTCATTATCTTCTTTTTATCGTCGTTATTATCGTCGTTAATATCGTCGTTATTATGTCGTTATTATCGTCGTTAATATCGTCGTTAATATCTTTATTATCATCGTTGTTATCGTCCTTATTATCCTCATAATTATCGTCGTTAATATCGTCGTTATTTTGTCATAATCATCGTCGTTAATGTCGTCGTTATTATCGCCATTATCATCGTTGTTATCGTTCTTATTATCCTCATAATTATCGTCGTTAATATCGTCGTTATTTTGTCATAATCATCGTCGTTAATGTCGTCGTTATTGTGGTCATAATTATCATCGTTAATATCGTCGTTATTATTGTCATTATCTTCTTATTATCGTCGTTATTATCGTCGTTAATATCGTCGTTATTATGTCGTTATTATCGTCGTTAATATCGTCGTTAATATCGTCATTATCATCGTTGTTATCGTCGTTATTATCGTCGTTAATATCCTCGTTATTTTGTCATAATCATCGTCGTTAATGTCGTCGTTATTATCGTCATTATCTTCATTGTTATCGTCCTTATAATCTTCATAATTAACGTCGTTAATACCGTCGTTATTTTGTGATAATCATCGTCGTTAATATCGTCGTTATTATCGTCGTTATTATCGTCGTTAATATCGTCGTTACTTTCGTCATTATCGTCGTTGTTATCGTCCTTATTATCCTCATAATTATCGTCGTTAATATCGTCGTTATTTTGTGATAATCATCGTCGTTAATATCGTCGTTATTATCGTCGTTATTATCGTCGTTAATATCGTCGTTAATTTCGTCATTATCATCGTTGTTATCGTCCTTATTATCCTCATAATTATCGTCGTTAATATCGTCGTTATTTTGTTATAATCATCGTCGTTAATGTCGTCGTTATTATCGTCATTATCTTCGTTGTTATCGTCATAATTATCATCGTTAATACCGTCGTTATTATTGTCATTATCTTCTTTTTATCGTCGTTAATATCGTCGTTGATATCGTCGTTTTTATCGTCGTTATTATCGTCGTTAATATCGTCGTTAATATCGTCATTATCATCTTTGTTATCGTCGTTATTATCGTCGTTAATATACTCGTTTTTTTGTCATAATCATCGTCGTTAATGTCGTCGTTAATATCGTCATTATCATCGTTGATATCGTCCTTATTATCCTCATAATCATCGTCATTAATATCGTCGTTATTATCGTCGTTATTATCGTCGTTAATATCGTCGTTAATTTCGTCATTATCATCGTTGTTATCGTCCTTATTATCATCATAATTATCGTCGTTAATATCGTCGTTATTTTGTCATAATTATCGTCGTTATGTCGTCGTTATTATCGTCATTATCTTCGTTGTTATCGTCATAATTATCATCGTTAATTTCGTCGTTATTATTGTCATTATCTTCTTTTTATCGTCGTTATTATCGTCGTTAATATCGTCGTTATTATGTCGTTATTATCGTCGTTAATATCGTCGTTAATATCGTCATTATCATCGTTGTTATCGTCCTTATTATCCTCATAATTATCGTCGTTAATATCGTCGTTATTTTGTCATAATCATCGTCGTTAATGTCGTCCTTATTATCGTCATTATCATCGTTGTTATCGTCCTTATTATCCTCATAATTATCGTCGTTAATATCGTCGTTATTTTGTCATAATCATCGTCGTTAATGTCGTCGTTATTATCGTCATTATCTTCGTTGTTATCGTCATAATTATCATCGTTAATATCGTCGTTATTATTGTCATTATCTTCTTTTTATCGTCGTTATTATCGTCGTTAATATCGTCGTTATTATGTCGTTATTATCGTCGTTAATATCGTCGTTAATATCGTCGTTATCATCGTTGTTATCGTCCTTATTATCCTCAGAATTATCGTCGTTAATATCGTCGTTATTTTGTCATAATCATCGTCGTTAATGTCGTCGTTATTATCGTCGTTATTATCGTCGTTAATATCGTCGTTATTATCGTCGTTATTATCGTCGTTAATATCGTCGTTAATTTCGTCATTATCATCGTTGTTATCGTCCTTATTATCCTCATAATTATCGTCGTTAATATCGTCGTTATTTTGTCATAATCATCGTCGTTAATGTCGTCGTTATTATCGTCATTATCTTCGTTGTTATCGTCATAATTATCATCGTTAATATCGTCGTTATTATTGTCATTATCTTCTTTTTATCGTCGTTATTATCGTCGTTAATATCGTCGTTATTATGTCGTTATTATCGTCGTTAATATCGTCGTTAATATCGTCATTATCATCGTTGTTATCGTCGTTATTATCGTCGTTAATATCCTCGTTATTTTGTCATAATCATCGTCGTTAATGTCGTCGTTATTATCGTCATTATCTTCGTTGTTATCGTCCTTATTATCCTCATAATTAACGTCGTTAATATCGTCGTTATTTTGTGATAATCATCGTCGTTAATATCGTTGTTATTATCGTCGTTATTATCGTCGTTAATATCGTCGTTAATTTCGTCGTTATCGTCGTTGTTATCGTCCTTATTATCCTCATAATTATCGTCGTTAATATCGTCGTTATTTTGTGATAATCATCGTCGTTAATGTCGTCGTTATTATCGTCATTACCATCGTTGTTATCGTCCTTAATATCCTCATAATTATCGTCGTTAATATCGTCGTTATTATGTCGTTATTATCGTCGTTAATATCGTCGTTAATATCGTCATTATCATCGCTGTTATCGTCCTTATTATCCTCATAATTATCGTCGTTAATATCGTCGTTATTATTGTCATTATCTTCTTTTTATTGTCGTTATTATCGTCGTTAATATCGTCGTTATTATGTCGTTATTATCGTCGTTAATATCGTCGTTAATATCGTCATTATCATCGTTGTTATCGTCCTTATTATCCTCATAATTATCGTCGTTAATATCGTCGTTATTTTGTCATAATCATCGTCGTTAATGTCGTCGTTATTATCGTCATTATCATCGTTGTTATCGTCCTTATTATCCTCATAATTATCGTCGTTAATATCGTCGTTATTTTGTCATAATCATCGTCGTTAATGTCGTCGTTATTGTGGTCATAATTATCATCGTTAATATCGTCGTTATTATCGTCGTTAATATCGTCGTTATTATGTCGTTATTATCGTCGTTAATATCGTCGTTAATATCGTCATTATCATCGTTGTTATCGTCGTTATTATCGTCGTTAATATCCTCGTTATTTTGTCATAATCATCGTCGTTAATGTCGTCGTTATTATCGTCATTATCTTCATTGTTATCGTCCTTATAATCCTCATAATTAACGTCGTTAATACCGTCGTTATTTTGTGATAATCATCGTCGTTAATATCGTCGTTATTATCGTCGTTATTATCGTCGTTAATATCGTCGTTACTTTCGTCATTATCGTCGTTGTTATCGTCCTTATTATCCTCATAATTATCGTCGTTAATATCGTCGTTATTTTGTGATAATCATCGTCGTTAATATCGTCGTTATTATCGTCGTTATTATCGTCGTTAATATCGTCGTTAATTTCGTCATTATCATCGTTGTTATCGTCCTTATTATCCTCATAATTATCGTCGTTAATATCGTCGTTATTTTGTGATAATCATCGTCGTTAATATCGTCGTTATTATCGTCGTTATTATCGTCGTTAATATCGTCGTTAATTTCGTCATTATCATCGTTGTTATCGTCCTTATTATCCTCATAATTATCGTCGTTAATATCGTCGTTATTTTGTGATAATCATCGTCGTTAATGTCGTCGTTATTATCGTCATTATCATCGTTGTTATCGTCCTTATTATCCTCATAATTATCGTCGTTAATATCGTCGTTATTTTGTCATAATCATCGTTGTTAATGTCGTCGTTATTATCGTCATAATTATCATCGTTAATATCGTCGTAATTATTGTCATTATCTTCTTTTTATCGTCGTTATTATCGTCGTTAATATCGTCGTTATTATGTCGTTATTATCGTCGTTAATATCGTCGTTAATATCGTCATTATCATCGTTGTTATCGTCGTTATTATCGTCGATAATATCCTCGTTATTTTGTCATAATCATCGTCGTTAATATCGTCGTTATTTTGTCATAATCATCGTCGTTAATGTCGTCGTTAACATCGTCATTATCTCCGTTGTTATCGTCATAATTATCATCGTTAATATCGTCGTTATTATTGTCATTATCTTCTTTTTATCGTCGTTATGATCGTCGTTAATATCGTCGTTATTATCGTCGTTATTATCGTCGTTAATATCGTCGTTAATATCGTCATTATCATCGTTGTTATCGTCGTTATTATCGTCGTTAATATACTCGTTATTTTGTCATAATCATCGTCTTTAATGTCGTCGTTATTATCGTCATTATCTTCGTTGTTATTTTCCTTATTATACTCATAATTAACGTCGTTAATATCGTCGTTATTTTGTGATAATCATCGTCGTTAATATCGTCGTTATTATCGTCGTTATTATCGTCGTTAATATCGTCGTTATTATCGGCGTTATTATCGTCGTTAATATCGTCGTTAATTTCGTCATTATCATCGTTGTTATCGTCCTTATTATCCTCATAATTATCGTCGTTAATATCGTCGTTATTTTGTGATAATCATCGTCGTTAATGTCGTCGTTATTATCGTCATTACCATCGTTGTTATCGTCCTTAATATCCTCATAATTATCGTCGTTAATATCGTCGTTATTATGTCGTTATTATCGTCGTTAATATCGTCGTTAATATCGTCATTATCATCGTTGTTATCGTCCTTATTATCCTCATAATTATCGTCGTTAAAATCGTCGTTATTATTGTCATTATCTTCTTTTTATCGTCGTTATTATCGTCGTTAATATCGTCGTTATTATGTCGTTATTATCGTCGTTAATATCGTCGTTAATATCGTCATTATCATCGTTGTTATCGTCCTTATTATCCTCATAATTATCGTCGTTAATATCGTCGTTATTTTGTCATAATCATCGTCGTTAATGTCGTCGTTATTATCGCCATTATCATCGTTGTTATCGTCCTTATTATCCTCATAATTATCGTCGTTAATATCGTCGTTATTTTGTCATAATCATCGTCGTTAATGTCGTCGTTATTGTGGTCATAATTATCATCGTTAATATCGTCGTTATTATTGTCATTATCTTCTTATTATCGTCGTTATTATCGTCGTTAATATCGTCGTTATTATGTCGTTATTATCGTCGTTAATATCGTCGTTAATATCGTCATTATCATCGTTGTTATCGTCGTTATTATCGTCGTTAATTTCGTCATTATCATCGTTGTTATCGTCCTTATTATCCTCATAATTATCGTCGTTAATATCGTCGTTATTTTGTTATAATCATCTTCGTTAATGTCGTCGTTATTATCGTCATTATCTTCGTTGTTATCGTCATAATTATCATCGTTAATACCGTCGTTATTATTGTCATTATCTTCTTTTTATCGTCGTTAATATCGTCGATGATATCGTCGTTTTTATCGTCGTTATTATCGTCGTTAATATCGTCGTTAATATCGTCATTATCATCTTTGTTATCGTCGTTATTATCGTCGTTAATATACTCGTTTTTTTGTCATAATCATCGTCGTTAATGTCGTCGTTAATATCGTCATTATCATCGTTGATATCGTCCTTATTATCCTCATAATCATCGTCATTAATATCGTCGTTATTATCGTCGTTATATTGTCGTTAATATCGTCGTTAATTTCGTCATTATCATCGTTGTTATCGTCCTTATTATCATCATAATTATCGTCGTTAATATCGTCGTTATTTTGTCATAATTATCGTCGTTATTATGTCGTTATTATCGTCGTTAATATCGTCGTTAATATCGTCATTATCATCGTTGTTATCGTCCTTATTATCCTCATAATTATCGTCGTTAATATCGTCGTTATTTTGTCATAATCATCGTCGTTAATGTCGTCCTTATTATCGTCATTATCATCGTTGTTATCGTCCTTATTATCCTCCTAATTATCGTCGTTAATATCGTCGTTATTTTGTCATAATCATCGTCGTTAATGTCGTCGTTATTATCGTCATTATCTTCGTTGTTATCGTCATAATTATCATCGTTAATATCGTCGTTATTATTGTCATTATCTTCTTTTTATCGTCGTTATTATCGTCGTTAATATCGTCGTTATTATGTCGTTATTATCGTCGTTAATATCGTCGTTAATATCGTCGTTATCATCGTTGTTATCGTCCTTATTATCCTCATAATTATCGTCGTTAATATCGTCGTTATTTTGTCATAATCATCGTCGTTAATGTCGTCGTTATTATCGTCGTTATTATCGTCGTTAATATCGTCGTTATTATCGTCGTTATTATCGTCGTTAATATCGTCGTTAATTTCGTCATTATCATCGTTGTTATCGTCCTTATTATCCTCATAATTATCGTCGTTAATATCGTCGTTATTTTGTCATAATCATCGTCGTTAATGTCGTCGTTATTATCGTCATTATCTTCGTTGTTATCGTCATAATTATCATCGTTAATATCGTCGTTATTATTGTCATTATCTTCTTTTTATCGTCGTTATTATCGTCGTTAATATCGTCGTTATTATGTCGTTATTATCGTCGTTAATATCGTCGTTAATATCGTCATTATCATCGTTGTTATCGTCGTTATTATCGTCGTTAATATCCTCGTTATTTTGTCATAATCATCGTCGTTAATGTCGTCGTTATTATCGTCATTATCTTCGTTGTTATCGTCCTTATTATCCTCATAATTAACGTCGTTAATATCGTCGTTATTTTGTGATAATCATCGTCGTTAATATCGTTGTTATTATCGTCGTTATTATCGTCGTTAATATCGTCGTTAATTTCGTCGTTATCGTCGTTGTTATCGTCCTTATTATCCTCATAATTATCGTCGTTAATATCGTCGTTATTTTGTAATAATCATCGTCGTTAATATCGTCGTTATTATCGTCGTTATTATCGTCGTTAATATCGTCGTTAATTTCGTCATTATCATCGTTGTTATCGTCCTTATTATCCTCATAATTATCGTCGTTAATATCGTCGTTATTTTGTGATAATCATCGTCGTTAATGTCGTCGTTATTATCGTCATTATCATCGTTGTTATCGTCCTTATTATCCTCATAATTATCGTCGTTAATATCGTCGTTATTTTGTCATAATCATCGTCGTTAATGTCGTCGTTATTATCGTCATAATTATCATCGTTAATATCGTCGTAATTATTGTCATTATCTTCTTTTTATCGTCGTTATTATCGTCGTTAATATCGTCGTTATTATGTCGTTATTATCGTCGTTAATATCGTCGTTAATATCGTCATTATCATCGTTGTTATCGTCGTTATTATCGTCGATAATATCCTCGTTATTTTGTCATAATCATCGTCGTTAATATCGTCGTTATTTTGTCATAATCATCGTCGTTAATGTCGTCGTTATCATCGTCATTATCTTCGTTGTTATCGTCATAATTATCATCGTTAATATCGTCGTTATTATTGTCATTATCTTCTTTTTATCGTCGTTATGATCGTCGTTAATATCGTCGTTATTATCGTCGTTATTATCGTCGTTAATATCGTCGTTAATATCGTCATTATCATCGTTGTTATCGTCGTTATTATCGTCGTTAATATACTGGTTATTTTGTCATAATCATCGTCTTTAATGTCGTCGTTATTATCGTCATTATCTTCGTTGTTATTTTCCTTATTATACTCATAATTAACGTCGTTAATATCGTCGTTATTTTGTGATAATCATCGTCGTTAATATCGTCGTTATTATCGTCGTTATTATCGTCGTTAATATCGTCGTTATTATCGTCGTTATTATCGTCGTTAATATCGTCGTTAATTTCGTCATTATCATCGTTGTTATCGTCCTTATTATCCTCATAATTATCGTCGTTAATATCGTCGTTATTTTGTGATAATCATCGTCGTTAATGTCGTCGTTATTATCGTCATTACCATCGTTGTTATCGTCCTTAATATCCTCATAATTATCGTCGATAATATCGTCGTTATTTTGTCATAATCATCGTCGTTAATGTCGTCGTTATTATCGTCATTATCATCGTTGTTATCGTCCTTATTATCCTCATAATTATCGTCGATAATATCGTCGTTATTTTGTCATAATCATCGTCGTTAATGTCGTCGTTATTATCGTCATTATCTTCGTTGTTATCGTCATAATTATCATCGTTAATATCGTCGTTATTATTGTCATCATCTTCTTTTTATCGTCGTCAATATCTTCGTTATTATCGTCGTTATTATCGTCGTTAATATCGTCGTTAATATCGTCATTATCATCGTTGTTATCGTCCTTATTATCCTCATAAGTATCGTCGTTAATATCTTCGTTATTTTGTGATAATCATCGTCGTTAATCTCGTCGTTATTATCGTCTTTATCTTCGTAGTTATTTTCCTTATTATACTCATAATTAACGTCGTTAATATCGTCGTTATTTTGTGATAATCTTCGTCGTTAATATCGTCGTTATTATCGTCGTTATTATCGTCGTTAATATCGTCGTTATTATCGTCGTTATTATCGTCGTTAATATCGTCGTTAATTTCGTCATTATCATCGTTGTTATCGTCCTTATTATCCTCATAATTATCGTCGTTAATATCGTCGTTATTTTGTCATAATCATCGTCGTTAATGTCGTCGTTATTATCGTCATTATCTTCGTTGTTATCGTCATAATTATCATCTTTAATATCGTCGTTATTATTGTCATTATCTTCTTTTTATCGTCGTTATTATCGTCGTTAATATCGTCGTTATTATGTCGTTATTATCGTCGTTAATATCGTCGTTAATATCGTCATTATCATCGTTGTTATCGTCCTTATTATCCTCATAAGTATCGTCCTTAATTTCGTCGTTATTTTGTCATAATTATCGTCGTTAATGTCGTCGTTATTATCGTCATTATCTTCGTTGTTATCGTCATAATTATCATCGTTAATATCGTCGTTATTATAGTCATTATCTTCTTTTTATCGTCGTTATTATCGTCGTTAATATCGTCGTTATTATGTCGTTATTATCGTCGTTAATATCGTCGTTAATATCGTCATTAACATCGTTGTTATCGTCCTTATTATCCTCATAATTATCGTCGTTATTATCGTCGTTATTTTGGCATAATCATCGTCGTTAATGTCGTCGTTATTATCGTCATTATCATCGTTGTTATCGTCCTTATTATCCTCATAATTATCGTCGTTAATATCGTCGTTATTTTGTCATAATCATCGTCGTTAATGTCGTCGTTATTATCGTCATTTCTTCGTTGTTATCGTCCTTATTATCCTCATAATTATCGTAGTTAATATCGTCGTTATTTTGTGATAATCATCGTCGTTAATGTCGTCGTTATTATCGTCATTACCATCGTTGTTATCGTCCTTATTATCCTCATAATTATCGTCGTTAATATCGTCGTTATTTTGTCATAATCATCGTCCTTAATGTCGTCGTTATTATCGACATTATCAACGTTGTTATCGTCCTAATTATCCTCATAATTATCGTCGTTAATATCGTCGTTATTTTGTGATAATCATCGTCGTTAATATCGTCGTTAATATCGTCATTACCATCGTTGTTATCGTCCTTATTATCCTCATAATTATCGTCGTTAATATCGTCGTTATTTTGTCATAATCATCGTCGTTAATATCGTCGTTATTATCGTCATTATCTTCGTTGTTATCGTCATAATTATCATCGTTAATACCGTCGTTATTATTGTCATTATCTTCTTTTTATCGTCGTAATTATCGTCGTTAATATCGTCGTTATTATCGTCGTTATTATCGTCGTTAATATCGTCGTTAATATCGTCATTATCATCGTTGTTATCGTCCTTATTATCCTCATAATTATCGTCGTTAATATCGTCGTTATTTTGTCATAATCATCGTCGTTAATGTCGTCGTTTTTATCGTCATTATCATCGTTGTTATCGTCCTTATTATCCTCATAATTATCGTCGTTAATATCGTCGTTATTTTGTCATAATCATCGTCGTTTATATCGTCATTATCATCGTTGTTATCGTCCTTATTATCCTCATAATTATCGTCGTTAATATCGTCATTATTTTGTCATAATCATCGTCGTTAATGTCATCGTTATTATCGTCATTATCTTCGTTGATATCGTCATAATTATCATCGTTAAGATCGTCGTTATTATTGTCATTATCTACTTTTTATCGTCGTTAATATCGTCGTTATTATCGTCGTTATTATCGTCGTTAATATCGTCGTTATTATCATCGTTATTATCGTCGTTAATATCGTCGTTAATATCGTCATTATCATCGTTGTTATCGTCCTTATTATCCTCTTAATTATCGTCGTTAATATCGTCGTTATTTTGTGATAATCATCGTCGTTAATATCGTCGTTAATATCGTCATTACCATCGTTGTTATCGTCCTTATTATCCTCATAATTATCGTCGTTAATATCGTAGTTATTTTGTCATAATCATCGTCGTTAATATCGTCGTTATTATCGTCATTATCTTCGTTGTAATCGTCATAATTATCATCGTTAATACCGTCGTTATTATTGTCATTATCTTCTTTTTATCGTCGTTATTATCATCGTTAATATCGTCGTTAATATCGTCATTATCATCGTTGTTATCGTCCTTATTATCCTCATAATAATCGTCGTTAATATCGTCGTTATTTTGTCATAATCATCGTCGTTTATATCGTCATTATCATCGTTGTTATCGTCCTTATTATCCTTATAATTATCGTCGTTAATATCGTCGTTATTTTGTCATAATCATCGTCGTTAATGTCGTCGTTATTATCGTCATTATCATCGTTGTTATCGTCATAATTATCATCGTTAATATCGTCGTTATTATTGTCATTATCTTCTTTTTATCGTCGTTAATATCGTCGTTATTATGTCGTTATTATCGTCGTTATTTTGTCATAATCATCGTCGTTAATGTCGTCGTTATTATCGTCATTATCTTCGTTTTTATCGTCATAATTATCATCGTTAATATCGTCGTTATTATTGTCATTATCTTCTTTTTATCGTCGTTAATATCGTCGTTATTATCGTCGTTATTATCGTCGTTAATATCGTCGTTTATATCGTCATTATCATCGTTGTTATCGTCCTTATTATCCTCATAAATATCGTCGTTAATATCGTCGTTATTTTGTCATAATCATCGTCGTTAATGTCGTCGTTATTATCGTCATTATCATCGTTGTTATCGTTCTTATTATCCTCATAATTATCGTCGTTAATATCGTCGTTATTTTGTCATAATCATCGTCGTTTATATCGTCATTATCATCGTTGTTATCGTCCTTATTATCCTCATAATTATCGTCGTTAATATCGTCGTTATTTTGTCATAATCATCGTCGTTTATATCGTCATTATCATCGTTGTTATCGTCCTTATTATCCTTATAATTATCGTCGTTAATATCGTCGTTATTTTGTCATAATCATCGTCGTTAATGTCGTCGTTATTATCGTCATTATCATCGTTGTTATCGTCATAATTATCATCGTTAATATCGTCGTTATTATTGTCATTATCTTCTTTTTATCGTCGTTAATATCGTCGTTATTATGTCGTTATTATCGTCGTTATTTTGTCATAATCATCGTCGTTAATGTCGTCGTTATTATCGTCATTATCTTCGTTGTTATCGTCATAATTATCATCGTTAATATCGTCGTTATTATTGTCATTATCTTCTTTTTATCGTCGTTAATATCGTCGTTATTATCGTCGTTATTATCGTCGTTAATATCGTCGTTTATATCGTCATTATCATCGTTGTTATCGTCCTTATTATCCTCATAAATATCGTCGTTATTATCGTCGTTAATGTCGTCGTTATTATCGTCATTATCATCGTTGTTATCGTTCTTATTATCCTCATAATTATCGTCGTTAATATCGTCGTTATTTTGTCATAATCATCGTCGTTAATGTCGTCGTTATTATCGTCATTATCATCGTTGTTATCGTCCTTATTATCCTCATAATTATCGTCGTTAATATCGTCGTTATTTTGTCATAATCATCGTCGTTAATGTCGTCGTTATTATCGTCATTATCTTCGTTGTTATCGTCATAATTATCATCGTTAATATCGTCGTTATTTTTGTCATTATCTTCTTTTTATCGTCGTTATTATCGTCGTTAATATCGTCGTTATTATGTCGTTATTATCGTTGTTAATATCGTCGTTAATATCGTCATTATCATCGTTGTTATCTTCCTTATTATCCTCATAATTATCGTCGTTAATATCGTCGTTATTTTGTCATAATCATCATCGTTAATGTCGTCGTTATTATCGTCATTATCATCGTTGTTATCGTCGTTATTATCGTCGTTTATATCCTCGTTATTTTGTTATAATCATCGTCGTTAATGTCGTCGTTATTATCGTCATTATCTTCGTTGTTATCGTCCTTATTATCCTCATAATTAACGTCGTTAATATCGCCTTATTTTGTGATAATCATCGTCGTTAATATCGTCGTTATTATCGTCGTTATTATCGTCGTTAATATCGTCGTTATTTTGTCATAATCATCGTCGTTAATGTCGTCGTTATTATCGTCATTATCTTCGTTGTTATCGTCATAATTATCATCGTTAATATCGTCGTTATTATTGTCATTATCTTCTTTTTATCGTCGTTATTATCGTCGTTAATATCGTCGTTAATATCGTCATTATTATCGTTGCTATCGCCCTTATTATCCTCATAATTATCGTCGTTAATATCGTCGTTATTTTGTGATAATCATCGTCGTAAATGTCGTCGATATTATAGTCATTATCTTCGTTGTTATCGTTATAATTATCATCGTTAATACCGTCGTTATTATTGTCATTATCTTCTTTTTATTGTCCTTATTATCGTCGTTAATATCGTCGTTATTATCGTCGTTATTATCGTCGTTAATATCGTCGTTAATATCATCATTATCATCGTTGTTATCGTCCTTATTATCCTCATAATTATCGTCGTTTATATCGTCGTTTTTTTGTCATAATCATCGTCGTTAATGTCGTCGTTAATATCGTCATTATCATCGTTGATATCGTCCTTATTATCCTCATAATTATCGTCGTTTATATCGTCGTTTTTTTGTCATAATCATCGTCGTTAATATCGTCGTTAATATCGTCATTATCATCGTTGTTATCGTCCTTATTATCCTCATAATTATCGTCGTTAATATCGTCGTTATTTTGTCATAATCATCGTCGTTAATGTCGTCGTTATTATCGTCATTATCATCGTTGTTATCGTCCTTATTATCCTCATAATTATCGTCGTTAATATCGTCGTTATTTTGTCATAATCATCGTCGTTATGTCGTCGTTATTATCGTCATTATCATCGTTGTTATCGTCCTTATTATCCTCATAAATATCGTCGTTAATATCCTCGTTATTTTGTCATAATCATCGTCGTTTATATCGTCATTATCATCGTAGTTATCGTCCTTATTATCCTCATAATTATCGTCGTTAATATCGTCGTTATTTTGTCATAATCATCGTCGTTAATGTCGTCGTTAATATCGTCATTATCATCGTTGATATCGTCCTTATTATCCTCATAATTATCGTCGTTAATATCGTCGTTATTTTGTCATAATCATCGTCGTTAATGTCGTCGTTATTATCGTCATTATCTTCGTTGTTATCGTCATAATTATCATCGTTAATACCGTCGTTATTATTGTCATTATCTTCTTTTTATCGTCGTTAATATCGTCGTTATTATGTCGTTATTATCGTCGTTAATATCGTCGTTAATATCGTCGTTATCATCGTTGTTATCGTCCTTATTATCCTCATAATTATCGTCGTTAATATCGTCGTTATTTTGTCATAATCATCGTCGTTATGTCGTCGTTATTATCGTCATTATCATCGTTGTTATCGTCCTTATTATCCTCATAATTATCGTCGTTAATATCGTCGTTATTTTGTCATAATCATCGTCGTTAATGTCGTCGTTAATATCGTCATTATCATCGTTGTTATAGTCCTTATTATCCTCATAATTATCGTCGTTAATATCGTCTTTATTTTGTCATAATCATCGTCGTTAATGTCGTCGTTATTATCGTCATTATCTTCGTTGTTATCGTCATAATTATCATCGTTAATACCGTCGTTATTATTGTCATTATCTTCTTTTTATCGTCGTTATTATCGTCGTTAATATCGTCGTTATTATCGTCGTTAATATAGTCGTTAATATTGTCGTTAATATCGTCATTATCATCGTTGTTATCGTCGTTATTATCGACGTTAGTATCCTCGTTATTTTGTCATAATCATCGTCGTTAATGTCGTCGTTATTATCGTCATTATCTTCGTTGTTATCGTCCTTATTATCCTCATAATTATCGTCGTTAATATCGTCGTTATTTTGTCATAATCATCGTCGTTAATGTCGTCGTTATTATCGTCATTATCATCGTTGTTATCGTCCTTATTATCCTCATAATTATCGTCGTTAATATCGTCGTTATTTTGTCATAATCATCGTCGTTAATGTCGTCGTTATTATCGTCATTATCTTCGTTGTTATCGTCATAATTATCATCGTTAATACCGTCGTTATTATTGTCATTATCTTCTTTATATCGTCGTTATTATCGTCGTTAATATCGTCGTTATTATCGTCGTTAATATCGTCGTTATTATCGTCGTTATTATCGTCGTTAATATCGTCGTTAATATCGTCATTATCATAGTTGTTATCGTCCTTATTATCCTCATAATTATCGTCGTTAATATCGTCGTTATTTTGTCATAATCATCGTCGTTAATGTCGTCGTTATTATCGTCATTATCATCGTTGTTATCGTCCTTATTATCCTCATAATTATCGTCGTTAATATCGTCGTTATTTTGTCATAATCATCGTCGTTATGTCGTCGTTATTATCGTCATTATCATCGTTGTTATCGTCCTTATTATCCTCATAATTATCGTCGTTAATATCGTCGTTATTTTGTCATAATCATCGTCGTTTATATCGTCATTATCATCGTTGTTATCGTCATTATAATCCTCATAATTATCGTCGTTAATATCGTCGTTATTTTTTCATAATCATCGTCGTTAATGTCGTCGTTAATATCGTCATTATCATCGTTGTTATCGTCCTTATTATCCTCATAATTATCGTCGTTAATATCGTCGTTATTTTGTCATAATCATCGTCGTTAATGTCGTCGTTATTATCGTCATTATCTTCGTTGTTATCGTCATAATTATCATCGTTAATACCGTCGTTATTATTGTCATTATCTTCTTTTTATCGTCGTTAATATCGTCGTTAATATCGTCGTTATTATGTCGTTATTATCGTCGTTAATATCGTCGTTAATATCGTCGTTATCATCGTTGTTATCGTCCTTATTATCCTCATAATTATCGTCGTTAATATCGTCGTTATTTTGTCATAATCATCGTCGTTATGTCGTCGTTATTATCGTCATTATCATCGTTGTTATCGTCCTTATTATCCTCATAATTATCGTCGTTAATATCGTCGTTATTTTGTCATAATCATCGTCGTTTATGTCGTCATTATCATCGTTGTTATCGTCCTTATTATCCTCATAATTATCGTCGTTAATATCGTCGTTATTTTGTCATAATCATCGTCGTTAATGTCGTCGTTAATATCGTCATTATCATCGTTGTTATCGTCCTTATTATCCTCATAATTGTCGTCGTTAATATCGTCGTTATTTTGTCATAATCATCGTCGTTAATGTCGTCGTTATTATCGTCATTATCTTCGTTGTTATCGTCATAATTATCATCGTTAATACCGTCGTTATTATTGTCATTATCTTCTTTTTATCGTCGTTAATATCGTCGTTAATATCGTCGTTATTATGTCGTTATTATCGTCGTTAATATCGTCGTTATCATCGTTGTTATCGTCCTTATTATCCTCATAATTATCGTCGTTAATATCGTCGTTATTTTGTCATAATCATCGTCGTTATGTCGTCGTTATTATCGTCATTATCATCGTTGTTATCGTCCTAATTATCCTCATAATTATCGTCGTTAATATCGTCGTTATTTTGTCATAATCATCGTCGTTCATATCGTCATTATCATCGTTGTTATCGTCCTTATTATCCTCATAATTATCGTCGTTAATATCGTCGTTATTTTGTCATAATCATCGTCGTTAATATCATCGTTAATATCGTCATTATCATCGTTGTTTTCGTCCTTATTATCCTCATAATTATCGTCGTTATTATCGTCGTTATTTTGTCATAATCATCGTCGTTAATGTCGTCGTTATTATCATCATTATCTTCGTTGTTATCGTCATAATTATCATCGTTAATACCGTCGTTATTATTGTCATTATCTTCTTTTTATCGTCGTTAATATCGTCGTTAATATCGTCGTTATTATGTCGTTATTATCGTCGTTAATATCGTCGTTAATATCGTCGTTATCATCGTTGTTATCGTCCTTATTATTCTCATAATTATCGTCGTTAATATCTTCGTTATTTTGTGATAATCATCGTCGTTAATATCGTCGTAATTATCGTCGTTATTATCGTCATTAATATCGTCGTTATTATCGTCGTTATTATCGTCGTTAATATCGTCGTTAATTTCGTCATTAACATCATTGTTATCGACCTTATTATCCTCATAATTATCGTCGTTAATATCGTCGTTATTTTGTCATAATCATCGTCGTTAATGTCGTCGTTATTATCGTCATTATCATCGTTGTTATCGACCTTATTATCCTCATAATTATCGTCGTTAATATCGTCGTTATTTTGTCATAATCATCGTCGTTAATGTCGTCGTTATTATCGTCATTATCATAGTTGTTATCGTCCTTATTATCCTCATAATTATCGTCGTTAATATCGTCGTTATTTTGTCATAATCATCGTCGTTTATATCGTCATTATCATCGTTGTTATCGTCCTTATTATCCTCATAATTATCGTCGTTCATATCGTCGTTATTTTGTCATAATCATCGTCGTTAATGTCGTCGATATTATCGTCATTATCATTGTTGTTATCGTCCTTATTATCCTCATAATTATCGTCGTTATTAATATCGTCGTTATTTTGTCATAATCATCGTCGTTTATATCGTCATTATCATCGTTGTTATCGTCCTCATTATCCTCATAATTATCGTCGTTAATATCGTCGTTATTTTGTCATAATCATCGTCGTTAATGTCGTCGTTATTATCGTCATTATCTTCGTTGTTATCGTCATAATTATCATCGTTAATACCGTCGTTATTATTGTCATTATCTTCTTTTTATCGTCGTTAATATCGTCGTTAATATCGTCGTTATTATGTCGTTATTATCGTCGTTAATATCGTAGTTAATATCGTCGTTATCATCGTTGTTATCGTCTTTATTATCCTCATAATTATCGTCGTTAATATCTTCGTTATTTTGTGATAATCATCGTCGTTAATATCGTCGTTATTATCGTCGTTATTATCGTCATTAATATCGTCGTTATTATCGTCGTTATTATCGTCGTTAATATCGTCGTTAATTTCGTCATTAACATCATTGTTATCGACCTTATTATCCTCATAATTATCGTCGTTAATATCGTCGTTATTTTGTCATAATCATCGTCGTTAATGTCGTCGCTATTATCGTCATTATCTTCGTTGTTATCGTCCTTATTATCCTCATAATTATCGTCGTTAATATCGTCGTAATTTGGTATAATCATCGTCGTTAATGTCGTCGTTATTATCGTCATTATCATCGTTGTTATCGTCCTTATTATCCTCATAATTATCGTCGTTAATATCGTCGTTATTTTGTCATAATCATCGTCGTTAATGTCGTCGTTATTATCGTCATTATCTTCGTTGTTATCGTCATAATTATCATCGTTAATACCGTCGTTATTATTGTCATTATCTTCTTTTTATCGTCGTTATTAACGTCGTTAATATCGTCGTTATTATCGTCGTTAATATCGTCGTTATTATCGCCGTTATTATCGTCGTTAATATCGTCGTTAATATCGTCATTATCATCGTTGTTATCGTCCTTATTATCCTCATAATTATCGTCGTTAATATCGTCGTTATTTTGTCATAATCATCGTCGTTTATATCGTCATTATCATCGTTGTTATCATCCTTATTATCCTCATAATTATCGTCGTTAATATCGTCGTTATTTTGTCATAATCATCGTCGTTAATGTCGTCGTTATTATCGTCATTATCATCGTTGTTATCGTCCTTATTATCCTCATAATTATCGTCGTTAATATCGTCGTTATTTTGTCATAATCATCGTCGTTAATGTCGTCGTTATTATCGTCATTATCATCGTTGTTATCGTCCTTATTATCCTCATAATTATCGTCGTTATTATCGTCGTTATTTTGTCATAATCATCGTCGTTAATGTCGTCGTTAATATCGTCATTATCATCGTTGTTATCGTCCTTCTTATCCTCATAATTATCGTCGTTAATATCGTCGTTTTTTTGTCATAATCATCGTCGTTAATGTCGTCGTTATTATCGTCATTATCTTCGTTGTTATCGTCATAATTTTCATCGTTAATATCGTCGTTATTATTGTCATTATCTTCTTTTTATCGTCGTTATTATCGTCGTTAATATCGTCGTTATTATGTCGTTATTATCGTCGTTAATATCGTCGTTTATATCGTCATTATCATCGTTGTTATCTTCGTTAATATCCTCGTTATTTTGTCATAATCATCGTCGTTAATGTCGTCGTTATTATCGTCATTATCTTCGTTGTTATCGTCATAATTATCATCGTTAATACCGTCGTTATTATTGTCATTATCTTCTTTTTATCGTCGTTATTAACGTCGTTGATATCGTCGTTATTATCGTCGCTATTATCGTCGTTAATATCGTCGTTAATTTCGTCATTATCATCGTTGTTATCGTTGTTATTATCGTCGTTAATATACTCGTTATTTTGTCATAATCATCGTCGTTAATGTCGTCGCTATTATCGTCATTATCTTCGTTGTTATCGTCCTTATTATCCTCATAATTATCGTCGTTAATATCGTCGTAATTTGGTATAATCATCGTCGTTAATGTCGTCGTTATTATCGTCATTATCATCGTTGTTATCGTCCTTATTATCCTCATAATTATCGTCGTTAATATCGTCGTTATTTTGTCATAATCATCGTCGTTAATGTCGTCGTTATTATCGTCATTATCTTCGTTGTTATCGTCATAATTATCATCGTTAATACCGTCGTTATTATTGTCATTATCTTCTTTTTATCGTCGTTATTATCGTCGTTAATATCGTCGTTATTATCGTCGTTAATATCGTCGTTATTATCGCCGTTATTATCGTCGTTAATATCGTCGTTAATATCGTCATTATCATCGTTGTTATCGTCCTTATTATCCTCATAATTATCGTCGTTAATATCGTCGTAATTTAGTCATAATCATCGTCGTTTATATCGTCATTATCATCGTTGTTATCATCCTTATTATCCTCATAATTATCGTCGTTAATATCGTCGTTATTTTGTCATAATCATCGTCGTTAATGTCGTCGTTATTATCGTCATTATCATCGTTGTTATCGTCCTTATTATCCTCATAATTATCGTCGTTAATATCGTCGTTATTTTGTCATTATCTTCTTTTTATCGTCGTTATTATCGTCGTTAATATCGTCGTTATTATGTCGTTATTATCGTCGTTAATATCGTCGTTAATATCGTCATTATCATCGTTGTTATCTTCGTTAATATCCTCGTTATTTTGTCATAATCATCGTCGTTAATGTCGTCGTTATTATCGTCATTATCTTAGTTGTTATCGTCATAATTATCATCGTTAATACCGTCGATATTATTGTCATTATCTTCTTTTTATCGTCGTTATTATCGTCGTTAATATAGTCGTTATTATCGTCGTTAATATCGTCGTTATTATCGCCGTTATTATCGTCGTTAATATCGTCGTTAATATCGTCATTATCATCGTTGTTATCGTCCTTATTATCCTCATAATTATCGTCGTTAATATCGTCGTTACTTTGGCATAATCATCGTCGTTTATATCGTCATTATCATCGTTGTTATCGTCCTTATTATCCTCATAATTATCGTCGTTAATATCGTCGTTATTATGTCATAATCATCGTCGTTAATGTCGTCGTTATTATTTCATTATCTTCGTTGTTATCGTCATAATTATCATCGTTAATATCGTCGTTATTATTGTCATTATCTTCTTTTTATCGTCGTTAATATCGTCGATATTATCGTCGTTATTATCGTCGTTAATATCGTCGTTTATATCGTCATTATCATCGTTGTTATCGTCCTTATTATCCTCATAATTATCGTCGTTAATATCGTCGTTATTTTGTCATAATCATCGTCGTTAATGTCGTCGTTATTATCGTCATTATCATCGTTGTTATCGTCCTTATTATCCTCATAATTATCGTCGTTAATATCGTCGTTATTTTGTCATAATCATCGTCGTTAATGTCGTCGTTATTATCGTCATTATCTTCGTTGTTATCGTCATAATTATCATCGTTAATACCGTCGTTATTATTGTCATTATCTTCTTTTTATCGTCGTTATATCGTCGTTAATATCGTCGTTATTATCGTCGTTAATATCGTCGTTAATATCGTCATTATCATCGTTGTTATCGTCCTTATTATCCTCATAATTATCGTCGTTAATATCGTCGTTATTTTGTCATAGTCATCGTCGTTAATGTCGTCGTTATTATCGTCATTATGATCGTTGTTATCGTCCTTATTATCCTCATAATTATCGTCGTTAATATCGTCGTTATTTTGTCATAATCATCGTCGATAATGTCGTCGTTATTATCGTCATTATCTTCGTTGTTATCGTCATAATTATCATCGTTAATACCGTCGTTATTATTGTCATTATCTTCTTTTTATCGTCGTTATTATCGTAGTTAATATCGTCGTTATTATCGTCGTTAATATCGTCATTATCATCGTTGTTATCGTCCTTATTATCCTCATAATTATCGTCGTTAATATCGTCGTTATTTTGTCATAATCATCGGCGTTAATGTCGTCGTTATTATCGTCATTATCATCGTTGTTATCGACCTTATTATCCTCATAATTATCGTCGTTAATATCGTCGTTATTTTGTCATAATCATCGTCGTTAATATCGTCGTTATTATCGTCGTTAATATCGTCGTTATTATCGTCGTTATTATCGTCGTTAATATCGTCGTTAATATCGTCATTATCATCGTTGTTATCGTCCTTATTATCCTCATAATTATCGTCGTTAATATCGTCGTTATTTTGTCATAATCATCGTCGTTTATATCGTCATTATCATCGTTGTTATCGTCCTTATTATCCTCATAATTATCGTCGTTAATATCGTCGTTATTTTGTCATAATCATCGTCGTTAATGTCGTCGTAATTATCGTCATTATCTTCGTTGTTATCGTCATAATTATCATCGTTAATATCGTCGTTATTATTGTCATTATCGTCTTTTTATCGTCGTTAATATCGTCGTTATTATCGTCGTTATTATCGTCGTTAATATCGTCGTTAATATCGTCATTATCATCGTTGTTATCGTCCTTATTATCCTCATAATTATCGTCGTTAATATCGTCGTTATTTTGTCATAATCATCGTCGTTAATGTCGTCGTTATTATCGTCATTATCATTGTTGATATCGTCCTTATTGTCCTCATAATTATCGTCGTTAATATCGTCGTTATTTTGTCATAATCATCGTCGTTAATGTCGTCGTTATTATCGTCATTATCATCGTTGTTATCGTCCTTATTATCCTCATAATTATCGTCGTTAATATCGTCGTTATTTTGTCATAATCATCGTCGTTTATATCGTCATTATCATCGTTGTTATCGTCCTTATTATGCTCATAATTATCGTCGTTAATATCGTCGTTATTTTGTCATAATCGTCGTCGTTAATGTCGTCGTTATTATCGTAATTATCTTCGTTGTTATCGTCATAATTATCATCGTTAATACCGTCGTTATTATTGTCATTATCTTCTTTTTATCGTCGTTATTATCGTCGTTAATATCGTCGTTATTATCGTCGTTAATATCGTCGTTATTATCGTCGTTATTATCGTCGTTAATATCGTCGTTATTATCGTCATTATCTTCCTTGTTATCGTCATAATTATCATCGTTAATACCGTCGTTATTATTGTCATTATCTTCTTTTTATCGTCGTTATTATCGTCGTTAATATCGTCTTTATTATCGTCGTTAATATCGTCGTTATTATCGTCGTTATTATCGTCGTTAATATCGTCGTTAATATCGTCATTATCATCGTTGTTATCGTCCTTATTATCCTCATAATTATCGTCGTTAATATCGTCGTTATTTTGTCATAATCATCGTCGTTTATATCGTCATTATCATCGTTGTTATCGTCCTTATTATCCTCATAATTATCGTCGTTAATATCGTCGTTATTTTGTCATAATCATCGTCGTTAATGTCGTCGTAATTATCGTCATTATCTTCGTTGTTATCGTCATAATTTTCATCGTTAATATCGTCGTTATTATTGTCATTATCTTCTTTTTATCGTCGTTATTATCGTCGTTAATATCGTCGTTATTATGTCGTTATTATCGTCGTTAATATCGTCGTTAATATCGTCATTATCATCGTTGTTATCTTCGTTAATATCCTCGTTATTTTGTCATAATCATCGTCGTTAATGTCGTCGTTATTATCGTCATTATCTTCGTTGTTATCGTCATAATTATCATCGTTAATACCGTCGTTATTATTGTCATTATCTTCTTTTTATCGTCGTTATTAACGTC
This sequence comes from Dolichovespula media, assembly GCA_911387685.1. Lineage (NCBI taxonomy): Eukaryota > Metazoa > Arthropoda > Insecta > Hymenoptera > Vespidae > Dolichovespula > Dolichovespula media. The sequence continues at coordinate 159,330 of CAJVQJ010000012.1, read as the reverse complement.
GTTGATATCGTCGTTATTATCGTCGCTATTTTCGTCGTTAATATCGTCGTTAATATCGTCATTATCATCGTTGTTATCGTTGTTATTATCGTCGTTAATATACTCGTTATTTTGTCATAATCATCGTCGTTAATGTCGTCGCTATTATCGTCATTATCTTCGTTGTTATCGTCCTTATTATCCTCATAATTATCGTCGTTAATATCGTCGTAATTTGGTATAATCATCGTCGTTAATGTCGTCGTTATTATCGTCATTATCATCGTTGTTATCGTCCTTATTATCCTCATAATTATCGTCGTTAATATCGTCGTTATTTTGTCATAATCATCGTCGTTAATGTCGTCGTTATTATCGTCATTATCTTCGTTGTTATCGTCATAATTATCATCGTTAATACCGTCGTTATTATTGTCATTATCTTCTTTTTATCGTCGTTATTATCGTCGTTAATATCGTCGTTATTATCGTCGTTAATATCGTCGTTATTATCGCCGTTATTATCGTCGTAATATCGTCGTTAATATCGTCATTATCATCGTTGTTATCGTCCTTATTATCCTCATAATTATCGTCGTTAATATCGTCGTTACTTTGGCATAATCATCGTCGTTTATATCGTCATTATCATCGTTGTTATCGTCCTTATTATCCTCCTAATTATCGTCGTTAATATCGTCGTTATTTTGTCATAATCATCGTCGTTAATGTCGTCGTTATTATCGTCATTATCTTCGTTGTTATCGTCATAATTATCATCGTTAATACCGTCGTTATTATTGTCATTATCTTCTTTTTATCGTCGTTATTATCGTCGTTAATATCGTCGTTATTATCGTCGTTAATATCGTCGTTATTATCGTCGTTATTATCGTCGTTAATATCGTCGTTAATATCGTCATTATCATCGTTGTTATCGTCCTTATTATCCTCATAATTATCGTCGTTAATATCGTCGTTATTTTGTCATAATCATCGTCGTTTATATCGTCATTATCATCGTTGTTATCGTCCTTATTATCCTCATAATTATCGTCGTTAATATCGTCGTTATTTTGTCATAATCATCGTCGTTAATGTCGTCGTAATTATCGTCATTATCTTCGTTGTTATCGTCATAATTATCATCGTTAATATCGTCGTTATTATTGTCTTTATCGTCTTTTTATCGTCGTTAATATCGTCGTTATTATCGTCGTTATTATCGTCGTTAATATCGTCGTTAATATCGTCATTATCATCGTTGTTATCGTCCTTATTATCCTCATAATTATCGTCGTTAATATCGTCGTTATTTTGTCATAATCATCGTCGTTAATGTCGTCGTTATTATCGTCATTATCATTGTTGATATCGTCCTTATTATCCTCATAATTATCGTCGTTAATATCGTCGTTATTTTGTCATAATCATCGTCGTTAATGTCGTCGTTATTATCGTCATTATCATCGTTGTTATCGTCCTTATTATCCTCATAATTATCGTCGTTAATAACGTCGTTATTTTGTCATAATCATCGTCGTTTATATCGTCATTATCATCGTTGTTATCGTCCTTATTATGCTCATAATTATCGTCGTTAATATCGTCGTTATTTTGTCATAATCGTCGTCGTTAATGTCGTCGTTATTATCGTAATTATCTTCGTTGTTATCGTCATAATTATCATCGTTATTACCGTCGTTATTATTGTCATTATCTTCTTTTTATCGTCGTTATTATCGTCGTTAATATCGTCGTTATTATCGTCGTTAATATCGTCGTTATTATCGTCGTTATTATCGTCGTTAATATCGTCGTTAATATCGTCATTATCATCGTTGTTATCGTCCTAATTATCCTCATAATTATCGTCGTTAATATCGTCGTTATTTTGTCATAATCATCGTCGTTAATGTCGTCGTTATTATCGTCATTATCATCGTTGTTATCGTCCTTATTATCCTCATAATTATCGTCGTTTATATCGTCGTTATTTTTTCATAATCATCGTCGTTAATATCGTCATTATCATCGTTGTTATCGTCCTTATTATACTCATAATTATCATCGTTAATATCGTCGTTATTTTGTGATAATCATCGTCGTTAATGTCGTCGTTATTATCGTCATTATCTTCGTTGTTATCGTCATAATTATCATCGTTAATACCGTCGTTATTATTGTCATTATCTTCTTTTTATCGTCGTTATTATCGTCGTTAATATCGTCGTTAATATCGTCATTATAATCGTTGTTATCGTCCTTATTATCCTCATAATTATCGTCGTTAATATCGTCGTTATTATGTCGTTATTATCGTCGTTAATATCGTCGTTAATATCGTCATTATCATCGTTGTTATCGTCCTTATTATCCTCATAATTATCGTCGTTAATATCGTCGTTATTTTGTGATAATCATCGTCGTTAATATCGTCGTTAATATCGTCATTATCATCGTTGTTATCGTCGTTATTATCGTCGTTAATATCCTCGTTATTTTGTCATAATCATCGTCGTTAATATCGTCGTTATTTTGTCCTAATCATCGTCGTTAATATCGTCGTTAATATCGTCATTATCATCGTTGTTATCGTCCTTATTATCATCATAATTATCGTCGTTAATATCGTCGTTATTTTGTCATAAACATCGTCGTTTATATCGTCATTATCATCGTTGTTATCGTCCTTATTATCCTCATAATTATCGTCGTTAATATCGTCGTTATTTTGTCATAATCATCGTCGATTATATCGTCATTATCATCGTTGTTATCGTCCTTATTATCCTCATAATTATCGTCGTTAATATCGTCGTTATTTTGTCATAATCATCGTCGTTAATGTCGTCGTTATTATCGTCATTATCTTCGTTGTTATCGTCATAATTATCATCCTTAATACCGTCGTTATTATTGTCATTATCTTCTTTTTATCGTCGTTATTATCGTCGTTAATATCGTCGTTATTATCGTCGTTAATATCGTCGTTATTATCGCCGTTATTATCGTCGTTATTATCGTCGTTAATATCGTCATTATCATCGTTGTTATCGTTTTTATTATCCTCATAATTATCGTCGTTAATATCGTCGTTATTTTGTCATAATCATCGTCGTTTATATCGTCATTATCATCGTTGTTATCGTCCTTATTATCCTCATAATTATCGTCGTTATTTTGTCATAATCATTGTCGTTAATGTCGTCGTTATTATCGTCATTATCATCGTTGTTATCGTCCTTATTATCCTCATAATTATCGTCGTTAATATCGTCGTTACTTTGTCATAATCATCGTCGTTTATATCGTCATTATCATCGTTGTTATCGTCCTTATTATCCTCATAATTATCGTCGTTAATATCGTCGTTATTTTGTCATAATCATCGTCGATAATGTCGTCGTTATTATCGTCATTATCTTCGTTGTTATCGTCATAATTATCATCGTTAATATCGTCGTTATTATTGTCATTATCTTCTTTTTATCGTCGTTATTATCGTCGTTAATATAGTCGTTATTATGTCGTTATTATCGTCGTTAATATCGTCGTTAATATCGTCATTATCATCGTTGTTATCTTCGTTAATATCCTCGTTATTTTGTCATAATCATCGTCGTTAATGTCGTCGTTATTATCGTCATTATCTTCGTTGTTATCGTCATAATTATCATCGTTAATACCGTCGTTATTATTGTCATTATCTTCTTTTTATCGTCGTTATTAACGTCGTTGATATCGTCGTTATTATCGTCGCTATTATCGTCGTTAATATCGTCGTTAATATCGTCATTATCATCGATGTTATCGTTGTTATTATCGTCGTTAATATACTCGTTATTTTGTCATAATCATCGTCGTTAATGTCGTCGTTATTATCGTCATTATCTTCGTTGTTATCGTCCTTATTATCCTCATAATTATCGTCGTTAATATCGTCGTTATTTTGTCATAATCATCGTCGTTTATATCGTCATTATCATCGTTGTTATCGTCCTTATTATCCTCATAATTATCGCCGTTAATATCGTCGTTATTTTGTCATAATCATCGTCGTTAATGTCGTCGTTATTATCGTCATTATCATCGCTGTTATCGTCCTTATTTTCCTCATAATTATCGTCGTTAATATCGTCGTTACTTTGTCATAATCATCGTCGTTTTTATCGTCATTATCATCGTTGTTATCGTCTTTATTATCCTCATAATTATCGTCGTTAATATCGTCGTTATTTTGTCATAATCATCGTCGTTAATGTCGTCGTTATTATTTCATTATCTTCGTTGTTATCGTCATAATTATCATCGTTAATATCGTCGTTATTATTGTCATTATCTTCTTTTTATCGTCGTTAATATCGTCGTTATTATCGTCGTTATTATCGTCGTTAATATCGTCGTTTATATCGTCATTATCATCGTTGTAATCGTCCTTAATATCATTATAATTATCGTCGTTAATATCGTCGTTATTTTGTCATAATCATCGTCGTTAATGTCGTCGTTATTATCGTCATTATCATCGTTGTTATCGTCCTTATTATCCTCATAATTATCGTCGTTAATATCGTCGTTATTTTGTCATAATCATCTTCGTTAATGTCGTCGTTATTATCGTCATTATCTTCGTTGTTATCGTCATAATTATCATCGTTAATACCGTCGTTATTATTGTCATTATCTTCTTTTTATCGTCGTTATTATCGTCGTTAATATCGTCGTTATTATCGTCGTTAATATCGTCGTTATTATCGTCGTTATTATCGTCGTTAATATCGTCGTTAATATCGTCATTATCATCGTTGTTATCGTCCTTATTATCCTCATAATTATCGTCTTTAATATCGTCGTTATTTTGTCATAATCATCGGCGTTAATGTCGTCTTTATTATCGTCATTATCATCGTTGTTATCGACCTTATTATCCTCATAATTATCGTCGTTAATATCGTCGTTATTTTGTCATAATCATCGTCGTTAATGTCGTCGTTATTATCGTCATTATCATCGTTGTTATCGTCATTATTATCCTCATAATTATCGTCGTTAATATCATCGTTATTTTGTCATAATCATCGTCGTTTATATCGTCAATATCATCGTTGTTATCGTACTTATTATCCTCATAATTATCGTCGTTAATATCGTCGTTATTTTGTCATAATCATCGTCGTTAATGTCGTCGTTATTATCGTCATTATCTTCGTTGTTATCGTCATAATTATCATCGTTAATACCGTCGTTATTATTGTCATTATCTTCTTTTTATCGTCGTTATTATCGTCGTTAATATCGTCGTTATTATCGTCGTTAATATCGTCGTTATTATCGTCGTTAATATCGTCGTTAATATCGTCATTATCATCGTTGTTATCGTCCTTATTATCCTCATAATTATCGTCATTAATATCGTCGTTATTTTGTCATAATCATCGTCGTTAATGTCGCCGTTATTATCGTCATTATCTTCGTTGTTATCGTCATAATTATCATCGTTAATACCGTCGTTATTATTGTCATTATCTTCTTTTTATCGTCGTTATTATCGTCGTTAATATCGTCGTTATTATCGTCGTTATTATCGTCGTTATTATCGTCGTTATTATCGTCGTTAATATCGTCGTTATTTTGTCATAATCATCGTCGTTTATATCGTCATTATAATCGTTGTTATCGTCCTTATTATCCTCATAATTATCGTCGTTAATATCGTCGTTATTTTGTCATAATCATCGTCGTTATTGTCGTCGTTATTATCGTCATTATCATCGTTGTTATCGTCCTTATTATCCTCATAATTATCGTCGTTAATATCGTCGTTATTTTGTCATAATCATCGTCGTTTATATCGTCATTATCATCGTTGTCATCGTCCTTATTATGCTCATAATTATCGTCGTTAATATCGTCGTTATTTTGTCATAATCATCGTCGTTAATGTCGTCGTTATTATCGTAATTATCTTCGTTGTTATCGTCATAATTATCATCGTTATTACCGTCGTTATTATTGTCATTATCTTCTTTTTATCGTCGTTATTATCGTCGTTAATATCGTCGTTATTATCGTCGTTAATATCGTCGTTATTATCGTCGTTATTATCGTCGTTAATATCGTCGTTAATATCGTCATTATCATCGTTGTTATCGTCCTTATTATCCTCATAATTATCGTCGTTAATATCGTCGTTATTTTGTCATAAACATCGTCGTTAATGTCGTCGTTATTATCGTCATTATCAACGTTGTTATCGTCCTTATTATCCTCTTAATTATCGTCGTTAATATCGTCGTTATTTTTTCATAATCATCGTCGTTAATATCGTCATTATCATCGTTGTTATCGTCCTTATTATACTCATAATTATCATCGTTAATATCGTCGTTATTTTGTGATAATCATCGTCGTTAATGTCGTCGTTATTATCGTCATTATCTTCGTTGTTATCGTCATAATTATCATCGTTAATACCGTCGTTATTATTGTCATTATCTTCTTTTTATCGTCGTTATTATCGTCGTTAATATCGTCGTTAATATGTCATTATCATCGTTGTTATCGTCCTTATTATCCTCATAATTATCGTCGTTAATATCGTCGTTATTTTGTGATAATCATCGTCGTTAATATCGTCGTTAATATCGTCATTATCATCGTTGTTATCGTCGTTATTATCGTCGTTAATATCCTCGTTATTTTGTCATAATCATCGTCGTTAATATCGTCGTTATTTTGTCCTAATCATCGTCGTTAATATCGTCGTTAATATCGTCATTATCATCGTTGTTATCGTCCTTATTATCCTCATAATTATCGTCGTTAATATCGCCGTTATTTTGTCATAAACATCGTCGTTTATATCGTCATTATCATCGTTGGTATCGTCCTTATTATCCTCATAATTATCGTCGTTAATATCGTCGTTATTTTGTCATAAACATCGTCGTTAATGTCGTCGTTATTATCGTCATTATCTTCGTTGTTATCGTCATAATTATCATCGTTAATATCGTCGTTATTATTGTCATTATCTTCTTTTTATCGTCGTTATTATTGTCATTATCTTCTTTTTATCGTCGTTATTATCGTCGTTAATATCGTCGTTATTATCGTCGTTATTATCGTCGTTAATATCGTCGTTAATATCGTCATTATCATCGTTTGTTATCGTCGTTATTATCGTCGTTAATATCCTCGTTATTTTGTCATAATCATCGTCGTTAATGTCGTCGTTATTATCGTCATTATCTTCGTTGTTATCGTCATAATTATCATCGTTAATACCGTCGTTATTATTGTCATTATCTTCTTTTTATCGTCGTTATTATCGTCGTTAATATCGTCGTTATTATCGTCGTTAATATCGTCGTTAATATCGTCATTATCATCGTTGTTATCGTCCTTATTATCCTCATAATTATCGTCATTAATATCGTCGTTATTTTGTCATAATCATCATCGTTAATGTCGCCGTTATTATCGTCATTATCTTCGTTGTTATCGTCATAATTATCATCGTTAATACCGTCGTTATTATTGTCATTATCTTCTTTTTATCGTCGTTATTATCGTCGTTAATATCGTCGTTATTATCGTCGTTAATATCGTCGTTATTATCGTCGTTATTATCGTCGTTAATATCGTCGTTAATATCGTCATTATCATCGTTGTTATCGTCCTTATTATCCTCATAATTATCGTCGTTAATATCGTCGTTATTTTGTCATAATCATCGTCGTTTATATCGTCATTATCATCGTTGTTATCGTCCTTATTATCCTCATAATTATCGTCGTTAATATCGTCGTTATTTTGTCATAATCATCGTCGTTAATGTCGTCGTAATTATCGTCATTATCTTCGTTGTTATCGTCATAATTATCATCGTTAATATCGTCGTTATTATTGTCTTTATCGTCTTTTTATCGTCGTTAATATCGTCGTTATTATCGTCGTTATTATCGTCGTTAATATCGTCGTTAATATCGTCATTATCATCGTTGTTATCGTCCTTATTATCCTCATAATTATCGTCGTTAATATCGTCGTTATTTTGTCATAATCATCGTCGTTAATGTCGTCGTTATTATCGTCATTATCATTGTTGATATCGTCCTTATTATCCTCATAATTATCGTCGTTAATATCGTCGTTATTTTGTCATAATCATCGTCGTTAATGTCGTCGTTATTATCGTCATTATCATCGTTGTTATCGTCCTTATTATCCTCATAATTATCGTCGTTAATAACGTCGTTATTTTGTCATAATCATCGTCGTTTATATCGTCATTATCATCGTTGTTATCGTCCTTATTATGCTCATAATTATCGTCGTTAATATCGTCGTTATTTTGTCATAATCGTCGTCGTTAATGTCGTCGTTATTATCGTAATTATCTTCGTTGTTATCGTCATAATTATCATCGTTATTACCGTCGTTATTATTGTCATTATCTTCTTTTTATCGTCGTTATTATCGTCGTTAATATCGTCGTTATTATCGTCGTTAATATCGTCGTTATTATCGTCGTTATTATCGTCGTTAATATCGTCGTTAATATCGTCATTATCATCGTTGTTATCGTCCTTATTATCCTCATAATTATCGTCGTTAATATCGTCGTTATTTTGTCATAATCATCGTCGTTAATGTCGTCGTTATTATCGTCATTATCATCGTTGTTATCGTCCTTATTATCCTCATAATTATCGTCGTTTATATCGTCGTTATTTTTTCATAATCATCGTCGTTAATATCGTCATTATCATCGTTGTTATCGTCCTTATTATACTCATAATTATCATCGTTAATATCGTCGTTATTTTGTGATAATCATCGTCGTTAATGTCGTCGTTATTATCGTCATTATCTTCGTTGTTATCGTCATAATTATCATCGTTAATACCGTCGTTATTATTGTCATTATCTTCTTTTTATCGTCGTTATTATCGTCGTTAATATCGTCGTTAATATCGTCATTATAATCGTTGTTATCGTCCTTATTATCCTCATAATTATCGTCGTTAATATCGTCGTTATTATGTCGTTATTATCGTCGTTAATATCGTCGTTAATATCGTCATTATCATCGTTGTTATCGTCCTTATTATCCTCATAATTATCGTCGTTAATATCGTCGTTATTTTGTGATAATCATCGTCGTTAATATCGTCGTTAATATCGTCATTATCATCGTTGTTATCGTCGTTATTATCGTCGTTAATATCCTCGTTATTTTGTCATAATCATCGTCGTTAATATCGTCGTTATTTTGTCCTAATCATCGTCGTTAATATCGTCGTTAATATCGTCATTATCATCGTTGTTATCGTCCTTATTATCATCATAATTATCGTCGTTAATATCGTCGTTATTTTGTCATAAACATCGTCGTTTATATCGTCATTATCATCGTTGTTATCGTCCTTATTATCCTCATAATTATCGTCGTTAATATCGTCGTTATTTTGTCATAATCATCGTCGATTATATCGTCATTATCATCGTTGTTATCGTCCTTATTATCCTCATAATTATCGTCGTTAATATCGTCGTTATTTTGTCATAATCATCGTCGTTAATGTCGTCGTTATTATCGTCATTATCTTCGTTGTTATCGTCATAATTATCATCCTTAATACCGTCGTTATTATTGTCATTATCTTCTTTTTATCGTCGTTATTATCGTCGTTAATATCGTCGTTATTATCGTCGTTAATATCGTCGTTATTATCGCCGTTATTATCGTCGTTATTTTGTCATAATCATCGTCGTTTATATCGTCATTATCATCGTTGTTATCGTCCTTATTATCCTCATAATTATCGTCGTTATTTTGTCATAATCATTGTCGTTAATATCGTCGTTAATATCGTCATTATCATCGTTGTTATCGTCCTTATTATCCTCATAATTATCGTCGTTAATATCGTCGTTATTTTGTCATAATCATCGTCGTTAATGTCGTCGTTATTATCGTCATTATCATCGTTGTTATCGTCCTTATTATCCTCATAATTATCGTCGTTTATATCGTCGTTATTTTTTCATAATCATCGTCGTTAATATCGTCATTATCATCGTTGTTATCGTCCTTATTATACTCATAATTATCATCGTTAATATCGTCGTTATTTTGTGATAATCATCGTCGTTAATGTCGTCGTTATTATCGTCATTATCTTCGTTGTTATCGTCATAATTATCATCGTTAATACCGTCGTTATTATTGTCATTATCTTCTTTTTATCGTCGTTATTATCGTCGTTAATATCGTCGTTAATATCGTCATTATAATCGTTGTTATCGTCCTTATTATCCTCATAATTATCGTCGTTAATATCGTCGTTATTATGTCGTTATTATCGTCGTTAATATCGTCGTTAATATCGTCATTATCATCGTTGTTATCGTCCTTATTATCCTCATAATTATCGTCGTTAATATCGTCGTTATTTTGTGATAATCATCGTCGTTAATATCGTCGTTAATATCGTCATTATCATCGTTGTTATCGTCGTTATTATCGTCGTTAATATCCTCGTTATTTTGTCATAATCATCGTCGTTAATATCGTCGTTATTTTGTCATAATCATCGTCGTTAATATCGTCGTTAATATCGTCATTATCATCGTTGTTATCGTCCTTATTATCATCATAATTATCGTCGTTAATATCGTCGTTATTTTGTCATAAACATCGTCGTTTATATCGTCATTATCATCGTTGTTATCGTCCTTATTATCCTCATAATTATCGTCGTTAATATCGTCGTTATTTTGTCATAATCATCGTCGATTATATCGTCATTATCATCGTTGTTATCGTCCTTATTATCCTCATAATTATCGTCGTTAATATCGTCGTTATTTTGTCATAATCATCGTCGTTAATGTCGTCGTTATTATCGTCATTATCTTCGTTGTTATCGTCATAATTATCATCCTTAATACCGTCGTTATTATTGTCATTATCTTCTTTTTATCGTCGTTATTATCGTCGTTAATATCGTCGTTATTATCGTCGTTAATATCGTCGTTATTATCGCCGTTATTATCGTCGTTATTTTGTCATAATCATCGTCGTTTATATCGTCATTATCATCGTTGTTATCGTCCTTATTATCCTCATAATTATCGTCGTTATTTTGTCATAATCATTGTCGTTAATGTCGTCGTTATTATCGTCATTATCATCGTTGTTATCGTCCTTATTATCCTCATAATTATCGTCGTTAATATCGTCGTTACTTTGTCATAATCATCGTCGTTTATATCGTCATTATCATCGTTGTTATCGTCCTTATTATCCTCATAATTATCGTCGTTAATATCGTCGTTATTTTGTCATAATCATCGTCGATAATGTCGTCGTTATTATCGTCATTATCTTCGTTGTTATCGTCATAATTATCATCGTTAATATCGTCGTTATTATTGTCATTATCTTCTTTTTATCGTCGTTATTATCGTCGTTAATATAGTCGTTATTATGTCGTTATTATCGTCGTTAATATCGTCGTTAATATCGTCATTATCATCGTTGTTATCTTCGTTAATATCCTCGTTATTTTGTCATAATCATCGTCGTTAATGTCGTCGTTATTATCGTCATTATCTTCGTTGTTATCGTCATAATTATCATCGTTAATACCGTCGTTATTATTGTCATTATCTTCTTTTTATCGTCGTTATTAACGTCGTTGATATCGTCGTTATTATCGTCGCTATTATCGTCGTTAATATCGTCGTTAATATCGTCATTATCATCGATGTTATCGTTGTTATTATCGTCGTTAATATACTCGTTATTTTGTCATAATCATCGTCGTTAATGTCGTCGTTATTATCGTCATTATCTTCGTTGTTATCGTCCTTATTATCCTCATAATTATCGTCGTTAATATCGTCGTTATTTTGTCATAATCATCGTCGTTTATATCGTCATTATCATCGTTGTTATCGTCCTTATTATCCTCATAATTATCGCCGTTAATATCGTCGTTATTTTGTCATAATCATCGTCGTTAATGTCGTCGTTATTATCGTCATTATCATCGCTGTTATCGTCCTTATTTTCCTCATAATTATCGTCGTTAATATCGTCGTTACTTTGTCATAATCATCGTCGTTTTTATCGTCATTATCATCGTTGTTATCGTCTTTATTATCCTCATAATTATCGTCGTTAATATCGTCGTTATTTTGTCATAATCATCGTCGTTAATGTCGTCGTTATTATTTCATTATCTTCGTTGTTATCGTCATAATTATCATCGTTAATATCGTCGTTATTATTGTCATTATCTTCTTTTTATCGTCGTTAATATCGTCGTTATTATCGTCGTTATTATCGTCGTTAATATCGTCGTTTATATCGTCATTATCATCGTTGTAATCGTCCTTAATATCATTATAATTATCGTCGTTAATATCGTCGTTATTTTGTCATAATCATCGTCGTTAATGTCGTCGTTATTATCGTCATTATCATCGTTGTTATCGTCCTTATTATCCTCATAATTATCGTCGTTAATATCGTCGTTATTTTGTCATAATCATCTTCGTTAATGTCGTCGTTATTATCGTCATTATCTTCGTTGTTATCGTCATAATTATCATCGTTAATACCGTCGTTATTATTGTCATTATCTTCTTTTTATCGTCGTTATTATCGTCGTTAATATCGTCGTTATTATCGTCGTTAATATCGTCGTTATTATCGTCGTTATTATCGTCGTTAATATCGTCGTTAATATCGTCATTATCATCGTTGTTATCGTCCTTATTATCCTCATAATTATCGTCTTTAATATCGTCGTTATTTTGTCATAATCATCGGCGTTAATGTCGTCTTTATTATCGTCATTATCATCGTTGTTATCGACCTTATTATCCTCATAATTATCGTCGTTAATATCGTCGTTATTTTGTCATAATCATCGTCGTTAATGTCGTCGTTATTATCGTCATTATCATCGTTGTTATCGTCATTATTATCCTCATAATTATCGTCGTTAATATCATCGTTATTTTGTCATAATCATCGTCGTTTATATCGTCAATATCATCGTTGTTATCGTACTTATTATCCTCATAATTATCGTCGTTAATATCGTCGTTATTTTGTCATAATCATCGTCGTTAATGTCGTCGTTATTATCGTCATTATCTTCGTTGTTATCGTCATAATTATCATCGTTAATACCGTCGTTATTATTGTCATTATCTTCTTTTTATCGTCGTTATTATCGTCGTTAATATCGTCGTTATTATCGTCGTTAATATCGTCGTTATTATCGTCGTTAATATCGTCGTTAATATCGTCATTATCATCGTTGTTATCGTCCTTATTATCCTCATAATTATCGTCATTAATATCGTCGTTATTTTGTCATAATCATCGTCGTTAATGTCGCCGTTATTATCGTCATTATCTTCGTTGTTATCGTCATAATTATCATCGTTAATACCGTCGTTATTATTGTCATTATCTTCTTTTTATCGTCGTTATTATCGTCGTTAATATCGTCGTTATTATCGTCGTTATTATCGTCGTTATTATCGTCGTTATTATCGTCGTTAATATCGTCGTTATTTTGTCATAATCATCGTCGTTTATATCGTCATTATCATCGTTGTTATCGTCCTTATTATCCTCATAATTATCGTCGTTAATATCGTCGTTATTTTGTCATAATCATCGTCGTTATTGTCGTCGTTATTATCGTCATTATCATCGTTGTTATCGTCCTTATTATCCTCATAATTATCGTCGTTAATATCGTCGTTATTTTGTCATAATCATCGTCGTTTATATCGTCATTATCATCGTTGTCATCGTCCTTATTATGCTCATAATTATCGTCGTTAATATCGTCGTTATTTTGTCATAATCGTCGTCGTTAATGTCGTCGTTATTATCGTAATTATCTTCGTTGTTATCGTCATAATTATCATCGTTATTACCGTCGTTATTATTGTCATTATCTTCTTTTTATCGTCGTTATTATCGTCGTTAATATCGTCGTTATTATCGTCGTTAATATCGTCGTTATTATCGTCGTTATTATCGTCGTTAATATCGTCGTTAATATCGTCATTATCATCGTTGTTATCGTCCTTATTATCCTCATAATTATCGTCGTTAATATCGTCGTTATTTTGTCATAAACATCGTCGTTAATGTCGTCGTTATTATCGTCATTATCAACGTTGTTATCGTCCTTATTATCCTCTTAATTATCGTCGTTAATATCGTCGTTATTTTTTCATAATCATCGTCGTTAATATCGTCATTATCATCGTTGTTATCGTCCTTATTATACTCATAATTATCATCGTTAATATCGTCGTTATTTTGTGATAATCATCGTCGTTAATGTCGTCGTTATTATCGTCATTATCTTCGTTGTTATCGTCATAATTATCATCGTTAATACCGTCGTTATTATTGTCATTATCTTCTTTTTATCGTCGTTATTATCGTCATTATCATCGTTGTTATCGTCCTTATTATCCTCATAATTATCGTCGTTAATATCGTCGTTATTTTGTGATAATCATCGTCGTTAATATCGTCGTTAATATCGTCATTATCATCGTTGTTATCGTCGTTATTATCGTCGTTAATATCCTCGTTATTTTGTCATAATCATCGTCGTTAATATCGTCGTTATTTTGTCCTAATCATCGTCGTTAATATCGTCGTTAATATCGTCATTATCATCGTTGTTATCGTCCTTATTATCCTCATAATTATCGTCGTTAATATCGCCGTTATTTTGTCATAAACATCGTCGTTTATATCGTCATTATCATCGTTGGTATCGTCCTTATTATCCTCATAATTATCGTCGTTAATATCGTCGTTATTTTGTCATAAACATCGTCGTTAATGTCGTCGTTATTATCGTCATTATCTTCGTTGTTATCGTCATAATTATCATCGTTAATATCGTCGTTATTATTGTCATTATCTTCTTTTTATCGTCGTTATTATTGTCATTATCTTCTTTTTATCGTCGTTATTATCGTCGTTAATATCGTCGTTATTATCGTCGTTATTATCGTCGTTAATATCGTCGTTAATATCGTCATTATCATCGTTTGTTATCGTCGTTATTATCGTCGTTAATATCCTCGTTATTTTGTCATAATCATCGTCGTTAATGTCGTCGTTATTATCGTCATTATCTTCGTTGTTATCGTCATAATTATCATCGTTAATACCGTCGTTATTATTGTCATTATCTTCTTTTTATCGTCGTTATTATCGTCGTTAATATCGTCGTTATTATCGTCGTTAATATCGTCGTTAATATCGTCATTATCATCGTTGTTATCGTCCTTATTATCCTCATAATTATCGTCATTAATATCGTCGTTATTTTGTCATAATCATCATCGTTAATGTCGCCGTTATTATCGTCATTATCTTCGTTGTTATCGTCATAATTATCATCGTTAATACCGTCGTTATTATTGTCATTATCTTCTTTTTATCGTCGTTATTATCGTCGTTAATATCGTCGTTATTATCGTCGTTAATATCGTCGTTATTATCGTCGTTATTATCGTCGTTAATATCGTCGTTAATATCGTCATTATCATCGTTGTTATCGTCCTTATTATCCTCATAATTATCGTCGTTAATATCGTCGTTATTTTGTCATAATCATCGTCGTTTATATCGTCATTATCATCGTTGTTATCGTCCTTATTATCCTCATAATTATCGTCGTTAATATCGTCGTTATTTTGTCATAATCATCGTCGTTAATGTCGTCGTAATTATCGTCATTATCTTCGTTGTCATCGTCATATTTATCATCGTTAATATCCTCGTTATTATTGTCATTATCGTCTTTTTATCGTCGTTAATATCGTCGTTATTATCGTCGTTATTATCGTCGTTAATATCGTCGTTAATATCGTCATTATCATCGTTGTTATCGTCCTTATTATCCTCATAATTATCGTCGTTAATATCGTCGTTATTTTGTCATAATCATCGTCGTTAATGTCGTCGTTATTATCGTCATTATCATTGTTGATATCGTCCTTATTATCCTCATAATTATCGTCGTTAATATCGTCGTTATTTTGTCATAATCATCGTCGTTATTGTCGTCGTTATTATCGTCATTATCATCGTTGTTATCGTCCTTATTATCCTCATAATTATCGTCGTTAATATCGTCGTTATTTTGTCATAATCATCGTCGTTTATATCGTCATTATCATCGTTGTTATCGTCCTTATTATGCTCATAATTATCGTCGTTAATATCGTCGTTATTTTGTCATAATCGTCGTCGTTAATGTCGTCGTTATTATCGTAATTATCTTCGTTGTTATCGTCATAATTATCATCGTTATTACCGTCGTTATTATTGTCATTATCTTCTTTTTATCGTCGTTATTATCGTCGTTAATATCGTCGTTATTATCGTCGTTAATATCGTCGTTATTATCGTCGTTATTATCGTCGTTAATATCGTCGTTAATATCGTCATTATCATCGTTGTTATCGTCCTTATTATCCTCATAATTATCGTCGTTAATATCGTCGTTATTTTTTCATAATCATCGTCGTTAATATCGTCATTATCATCGTTGTTATCGTCCTTATTATACTCATAATTATCATCGTTAATATCGTCGTTATTTTGTGATAATCATCGTCGTTAATGTCGTCGTTATTATCGTCATTATCTTCGTTGTTATCGTCATAATTATCATCGTTAATACCGTCGTTATTATTGTCATTATCTTCTTTTTATCGTCGTTATTATCGTCGTTAATATCGTCGTTATTATCGTCGTTAATATCGTCGTTAATATCGTCATTATCATCGTTGTTATCGTCCTTATTATCCTCATAATTATCGTCGTTAATATCGTCGTTATTTTGTGATAATCATCGTCGTTAATATCGTCGTTAATATCGTCATTATCATCGTTGTTATCGTCGTTATTATCGTCGTTAATATCCTCGTTATTTTGTCATAATCATCGTCGTTAATATCGTCGTTATTTTGTCCTAATCATCGTCGTTAATATCGTCGTTAATATCGTCATTATCATCGTTGTTATCGTCCTTATTATCCTCATAATTATCGTCGTTAATATCGTCGTTATTTTGTCATAAACATCGTCGTTTATATCGTCATTATCATCGTTGTTATCGTCCTTATTATCCTCATAATTATCGTCGTTAATATCGTCGTTATTTTGTCATAATCATCGTCGTTAATGTCGTAGTTATTATCGTCATTATCATCGTTGTTATCGTCCTTATTATCCCCATAATTATCGTCGTTAATTTCGTCGTTATTTTTTCATAATCATCGTCGTTAATGTCGTCATTATTATCGTCATTATCATCGTTGTTATCGTCCTTATTATCCTCATAATTATCGTCGTTAATATCGTCGTTATTTTGTCATAATCATTGTCGTTTATATCGTCATTATCATCGTTGTTATCGTCCTTATTATCCTCATAATATCGTCGTTAATATCGTCGTTATTTTGTCATAATCATCGTCGTTAATGTCGTCGTTATTATCGTCATTATCTTCGTTGTTATCGTCATAATTATCATCGTTAATACCGTCGTTATTATTGTCATTATCTTCTTTTTATCGTCGTTATTATCGTCGTTAATATCGTCGTTTTTATCGTCGTTAATATCGTCGTTATTATCGTCGTTATTATCGTCGTTAATATCGTCGTTAATATCGTCATTATCATCGTTGTTATCGTCCTTATTATCCTCATAGTTATCGTCGTTAATATCGTCGTTATTTTGTCATAATCATCGTCGTTAATGTCGTCGTTAATATCGTCATTATCATCGTTGTTATCGTCCTTATTATCTTCATAATTATCGTCGTTAATATCGTCGTTATTTTGTCATAATCATCGTCGTTTATATCGTCATTATCATCGTTGTTATCGTCCTTATTATCCTCATAATTATCGTCGTTAGTATCGTCGTTATTATTGTCATTATCTTCTTTTTATCGTCGTTAATATCGTCGTTTATATCGTCGTTATTATGTCGTTATTATCGTCGTTAATATCGTCGTTAATATCGTCGTTATCATCGTTGTTATCGTCCTTATTATCCTCATAATTATCGTCGTTAATATCTTCGTTATTTTGTGATAATCATCGTCGTTATTATCGTCATTAATATCGTCGTTATTATCGTCGTTAATATCGTCGTTAATATCGTCGTTAATTTCGTCATTAACATCGTTGTTATCGACCTTATTATCCTCATAATTATCGTCGTTAATATCGTCGTTATTTTGTCATAATCATCGTTGTTAATGTCGTCGTTATTATCGTCATTATCTTCGTTGTTATCGTCATAATTATCATCGTTAATATCGTCATTATTATTGTCATTATCTTCTTTTTATCGTCGTAATTATAGTCGTTAATATCGTCGTTATTATCGTCGTTATTATCGACGTTAATATCGTCGTTAATATCGTCATTATCATCGTTGTTATCGTCCTTATTATCCTCATAATTATCGTCGTTAATATCGTCGTTATTTTGTCATAATCATCGTCGTTATTGTCGTCGTTATTATCGTCATTATCATCGTTGTTATCGTCCTTATTATCCTCATAATTATCGGCGTTAATATCGTCGTTATTTTGTCATAATCATCGTCGTTTATATCGTCATTATCATCGTTGTTATCGTCCTTATTATCCTCATAATTATCGTCGTTAATATCGTCGTTATTTTGTCATAATCATCGTCGTTAATGTCGTCGTTATTATCGTCATTATCTTCGTTGATATCGTCATAATTATCATCGTTAATATCGTCGTTATTATTGTCATTATCTTCTTTTTATCGTCGTTAATATCGTCGTTATTATCGTCGTTATTATCGTCGTTAATATCGTCGTTAATATCGTCATTATCATCGTTGTTATCGTCCTTATTATCCTCATATTTATCGTCGTTAATATCGTCGTTATTTTGTCATAATCATCGTCGTTAATGACGTCGTTATTATCGTCATTATCATCGTTGTTATCGTCCTTATTTTCCTCATAATTATCGTCGTTAATATCGTCGTTATTATCGTCGTTAATATCGTCGTTATTATCGTCGTTATTATCGTCGTTAATATCGTCGTTAATATCGTCATTATCATCGTTGTTATCGTCCTTATTATCCTCATATTTATCGTCGTTAATATCGTCGTTATTTTGTCATAATCATCGTCGTTAATGTCGTCGTTATTATCGTCATTATCATCGTTGTTATCGTCCTTATTATCCTCATAATTATCGTCGTTAATATAGTCGTTATTTTGCCATAATCATCGTCGTTTATATCGTCATTATCATCGTTGTTATCGTCCTTATTATCCTCATGATTATCGTCGTTAATATCGTCGTTATTTTGTCTTAATCATCGTCGTTAATGTCGTCGTTATTATCGTCATTATTTTCGTTGTTATCGTCATAATTATCATCCTTAATACCGTCGTTATTATTGTCATTATCTTCTATTTATCGTCGTTATTATCGTCGTTAATATCGTCGTTATTATCGTCGTTAATATCGTCGTTAATATCGTCGTTATTTTCGTCGTTAATATCGTCGTTAATATCGTCATTATCATCGTTGTTATCGTCCTTATTATCCTCATAATTATCGTCGTTAATATCGTCGTTATTATCGTCGTTAATATCGTCGTTATTATCGTCGTTATTATCGTCGTTAATATCGTCGTTAATATCGTCATTATCATCGTTGTTATCGTCCTTATTATCCTCTTAATTATCGTCGTTAATATCGTCGTTATTTTGTCATAATCATCGTCGTTTATATCGTCATTATCATCGTTGTTATCGTCCTTATTATCCTCATAATTATCGTCGTTAATATCGTCGTTATTTTGTCATAATCATCGTCGTTAATGTCGTCGTTATTATCGTCATTATCTTCGTTGTTATCATCATAATTATCATCTTTAATACCGTCGTTATTATTGTCATTATCTTCTTTTTATCGTCATAATTATCAACGTTAATATCGTCGTTATTATCGTCGTTAATATCGTCGTTATTATCGTCGTTATTATCGTCGTTAATATCGTCGTTAATATCGTCATTATCATCGTTGTTATCGTCCTTATTATTCTCATAATTATCGTCGTTAATATCGTCGTTATTTTGTCATAATCATCGTCGTTTATTTCGTCATTATCATCGTTGTTATCGTCCTTATTATCCTCAGAATTATCGTCGTTAATATCGTCGTTATTTTGTCATAATCATCGTCGTTAATGTCGTCGTTATTATCGTCATTATCATCGTTGTTATCGTCCTTATTATCCTCATAATTATCGTCGTAAATATCGTCGTTATTTTGTCATAATCATCGTCGTTTATATCGTCATTATCATCGTTGTTATCGTCCTTATTATCCTCATAATTATCGTCGTTAATATCGTCGTTATTTTGTCATAATCATCGTCGTTAATGTCGTCGTTATTATCGTCATTATCTTCGTTGTTATCGTCATAATTATCACCGTTACTACCGTCGTTATTATTGTCATTATCTTCTTTTTATCGTCGTTATTATCGTCGTTAATATCGTCGTTATTATCGTCGTTAATATCGTCGTTATTATCGTCGCTATTATCGTCGTTAATATCG
This sequence comes from Dolichovespula media, assembly GCA_911387685.1. Lineage (NCBI taxonomy): Eukaryota > Metazoa > Arthropoda > Insecta > Hymenoptera > Vespidae > Dolichovespula > Dolichovespula media. The sequence goes on along the minus strand of CAJVQJ010000012.1, from coordinate 138,643 downwards.
TCGATAATATCGTCATTATCATCGTTGTTATCGTCCTTATTATCCTCATATTTATCGTCGTTAATATCGTCGTTATTTTGTCATAATCATCGTCGTTAATGTCGTCGTTATTATCGTCATTATCATCGTTGTTATCGTCCTTATTATCCTCATAATTATCGTCGTTAATATCGTCGTTATTATCGTCGTTAATATCGTCGTTATTATCGTCGTTATTATCGTCGTTAATATCGTCGTTAATATCGTCATTATCATCGTTGTTATCGTCCTTATTATCCTCATATTTATCGTCGTTAATATCGTCGTTATTTTGTCATAATCATCGTCGTTAATGTCGTCGTTATTATCGTCATTATCATCGTTGTTATCGTCCTTATTATCCTCATAAATATCGTCGTTAATATAGTCGTTATTTTGCCATAATCATCGTCGTTTATATCGTCATTATCATCGTTGTTATCGTCCTTATTATCCTCATAAATATCGTCGTTAATATAGTCGTTATTTTGCCATAATCATCGTCGTTTATATCGTCATTATCATCGTTGTTATCGTCCTTATTATCCTCATGATTATCGTCGTTAATATCGTCGTTATTTTGTCTTAATCATCGTCGTTAATGTCGTCGTTATTATCGTCATTATTTTCGTTGTTATCGTCATAATTATCATCCTTAATACCGTCGTTATTATTGTCATTATCTTCTATTTATCGTCGTTATTATCGTCGTTAATATCGTCGTTATTATCGTCGTTAATATCGTCGTTAATATCGTCGTTATTTTCGTCGTTAATATCGTCGTTAATATCGTCATTATCATCGTTGTTATCGTCCTTATTATCCTCATAATTATCGTCGTTAATATCGTCGTTATTATCGTCGTTAATATCGTCGTTATTATCGTCGTTATTATCGTCGTTAATATCGTCGTTAATATCGTCATTATCATCGTTGTTATCGTCCTTATTATCCTCTTAATTATCGTCGTTAATATCGTCGTTATTTTGTCATAATCATCGTCGTTTATATCGTCATTATCATCGTTGTTATCGTCCTTATTATCCTCATAATTATCGTCGTTAATATCGTCGTTATTTTGTCATAATCATCGTCGTTAATGTCGTCGTTATTATCGTCATTATCTTCGTTGTTATCATCATAATTATCATCTTTAATACCGTCGTTATTATTGTCATTATCTTCTTTTTATCGTCATAATTATCAACGTTAATATCGTCGTTATTATCGTCGTTAATATCGTCGTTATTATCGTCGTTATTATCGTCGTTAATATCGTCGTTAATATCGTCATTATCATCGTTGTTATCGTCCTTATTATTCTCATAATTATCGTCGTTAATATCGTCGTTATTTTGTCATAATCATCGTCGTTTATTTCGTCATTATCATCGTTGTTATCGTCCTTATTATCCTCAGAATTATCGTCGTTAATATCGTCGTTATTTTGTCATAATCATCGTCGTTAATGTCGTCGTTATTATCGTCATTATCATCGTTGTTATCGTCCTTATTATCCTCATAATTATCGTCGTAAATATCGTCGTTATTTTGTCATAATCATCGTCGTTTATATCGTCATTATCATCGTTGTTATCGTCCTTATTATCCTCATAATTATCGTCGTTAATATCGTCGTTATTTTGTCATAATCATCGTCGTTAATGTCGTCGTTATTATCGTCATTATCTTCGTTGTTATCGTCATAATTATCACCGTTACTACCGTCGTTATTATTGTCATTATCTTCTTTTTATCGTCGTTATTATCGTCGTTAATATCGTCGTTATTATCGTCGTTAATATCGTCGTTATTATCGTCGCTATTATCGTCGTTAATATCGTCGATAATATCGTCATTATCATCGTTGTTATCGTCCTTATTATTATCATAATTATCGTCGTTAATATCGTCGTTATTTTGTCATAATCATCGTCGTTTATATCGTCATTATCATCGTTGTTATCGTCCTTATTATCCTCATAATTATCGTCGTTAATATCGTCGTTATTTTGTCATAATCATCGTCGTTAATGTCGTCGTTATTATCGTCATTATCTTCGTTGTTATCGTCATAATTATCATCGTTAATATCGTCGTTATTATTGTCATTATCTTCTTTTTATCGTCGTTAATATCGTCGTTATTATCGTCGTTATTATCGTCGTTAATATCGTCCTTAATATCGTCATTATCATCGTTGTTATCGTCCTTATTATCCTCATAATTATCGTCGTTAATATCGTCGTTATTTTGTCATAATCATCGTCGTTAATGTCGTCGTTATTATCGTCATTATCATCGTTGTTATCGTCCTTATTATCCTCATAATTATCGTCGTTAATATCGTCGTTATTTTGTCATAATCATCGTCGTTAATGTCGTCGTTATTATCGTTGTTATCTTCTTTGTTATCGTCATAATTATCATTGTTAATACCGTCGTTATTAATGTCATTATCTTCTTTTTATCGTCGTTATTATTGTCATTATCTTCTTTTTGTCGTCGTTATTATCGTCGTTAATATAGTCGTTATTATCGTCGTTATTATCGTCGTTAATATCGTCGTTAATATCGTCATTATCATCGTTTGTTATCGTCGTTATTATCGTCGTTAATATTCTCGTTATTTTGTCATAATCATCGTCGTTAATGTCGTCGTTATTATCGTCATTATCTTCGTTGTTATCGTCCTTATTATCCTCATAATTATCGTCGTTAATATCGTCGTTATTTTGTCATAATCATCGTCGTTTATATCGTCATTATCATCGTTGTTATCGTCCTTATTATCCTCATAATTATCGTCGTTAATATCGTCGTTATTTTGTCATAATCATCGTCGTTAATGTCGTCGTTATTATCGTTGTTATCTTCTTTGTTATCGTCATAATTATCATTGTTAATACCGTCGTTATTAATGTCATTATCTTCTTTTTATCATTGTTATTATCGTCGTTAATATCGTCGTTATTATCGTCGTTAATATCGCCGTTATTATCGTCGTTATTATCGTCGTTAATATCGTCGTTATTATCGTCATTATCATCGTTGTTATCGTCCTTATTATCCTCATAATTATCGTCGTTAATATCGTCGTTATTTTGTCATAATCATCGTCGTTAATGTCGTCGTTATTATCGTCATTATCATCGTTGTTATCGTCCTTATTATCCTCATAATTATCGTCGTTAATATCGTCGTTATTTTGTCATAATCATCGTCGTTTATATCGTCATTATCATCGTTGTTATCGTCCTTATTATCCTCATAATTATCGTCGTTAATATCGTCGTTATTTTGTCTATATCATCGTCGTTAATGTCGTCGTTATTATCGTCATTATCTTCGTTGTTATCGTCATAATTATCATCGTTAATACCGTCGTTATTATTGTCATTATCTTCTTTTTATCGTCGTTATTATCGTCGTTAATATCGTCGTTATTATCGTCGTTAATTTCGTCGTTATTATCGTCGTTATTATCGTCGTTAATATCGTCGTTAATATCGTCATTATCATCGTTGTTATCGTCCTTATTATTCTCATAATTATCGTCGTTAATATCGTCGTTATTTTGTCATAATCATCGTCGTTTATATCGTCATTATCATCGTTGTTATCGTCCTTATTATCCTCATAATTATCGTCGTTAATATCGTCGTTATTTTGTCATAATCATCGTCGTTAATGTCGTCGTTATTATCGTCATTATCTTCGTTGTTATCGTCATAATTATCATCGTTAATATCGTCGTTATTATTGTCATTATCTTCTTTTTATCGTCGTTAATATCGTCGTTATTATCGTCGTTATTATCGTCGTTAATATCGTCGTTAATATCGTCATTATCATCGTTGTTATCGTCCTTATTATCTTCATAATTATCGTCGTTAATATCGTCGTTATTTTGTCATAATCATCGTCGTTAATGTCGTCGTTTATATCGTCATTATCATCGTTGTTATCGTCCTTATTATCCTCATAATTATCGTCGTTAATATCGTCGTTATTTTGTCATAATCATCGTCGTTAATGTCGTCGTTATTATCGTCATTATCTTCGTTGTTATCGTCATAATTATCATCGTTAATACCGTCGTTATTAATGTCATTATCTTCTTTTTATCGTCGTTATTATCGTCGTTAATATCGTCGTTATTATCGTCGTTAATATCGTCGTTATTATCGTCGTTATTATCGTCGTTAATATCGTCGTTATTATCGTCATTATCATCGTTGTTATCGTCCTTATTATCCTCATAATTATCGTCGTTAATATCGTTGTTATTTTGTCATAATCATCGTCGTTAATGTCGTCGTTATTATCGTCATTATCATCGTTGTTATCGTCCTTATTATCCTCATAATTATCGTCGTTAATATCGTCGTTATTATCGTCGTTATTATCGTCGTTAATATCGTCGTTAATATCGTCATTATCATCGTTGTTATCGTCATTATTATACTCATAATTATCGTCGTTAATATCGTCGTTATTTTGTCATAATCATCGTCGTTAATGTCGTCGTTAATATCCAAATTATCATCGTTGTTATCGTCCTTATTATACTCATAATTATCGTCGTTAATATCGTCGTTATTTTGTCATAATCATCGTCGTTAATGTCGTCGTTATTATCGTCATTATCATCGTTGTTATCGTCCTTATTATCCTCATAATTATCGTCGTTAATATCGTCGTTATTATCGTCGTTATTATCGTCGTTAATATCGTCGTTAATATCGTCATTATCATCGTTGTTATCGTCCTTATTATCCTCATAATTATCGTCGATAATATCGTCGTTATTTTGTCATAATCATCGTCGTTAATGTCGTCGTTATTATCGTCATTATCATCGTTGTTATCGTCCTTATTATCCTCATAATTATCGTCGTTAATATCGTCGTTATTTTGTCATAAACATCGTCGTTTATATAGTCATTATTATCGTTGTTATCGTCTTTATTATCCTCATAATTATCGTCGTTAATATCGTCGTTATTTTGTCATAATCATCGTCGTTAATGTCGTCGTTATTATCGTCATTATCTTCGTTGTTATCGTCATAATTATCATCGTTAATACCGTCGTTATTATTGTCATTATCTTCTTTTTATCGTCGTTATTATCGTCGTTAATATCGTCGTTATTATCGTCGTTAATTTCGTCGTTATTATCGTCGTTATTATCGTCGTTAATATCGTCGTTAATATCGTCATTATCATCGTTGTTATCGTCCTTATTATTCTCATAATTATCGTCGTTAATATCGTCGTTATTTTGTCATAATCATCGTCGTTTATATCGTCATTATCATCGTTGTTATCGTCCTTATTATCCTCAGAATTATCGTCGTTAATATCGTCGTTATTTTGTCATAATCATCGTCGTTAATGTCGTCGTTATTATCGTCATTATCTTCGTTGTTATCGTCATAATTATCATCGTTAATATCGTCGTTATTATTGTCATTATCTTCTTTTTATCGTCGTTAATATCGTCGTTATTATCGTCGTTATTATCGTCGTTAATATCGTCGTTGATATCGTCATTATCATCGTTGTTATCGTCCTTATTATCCTCATAATTATCGTCGTTAATATCGTCGTTATTTTGTCATAATCATCGTCGTTAATGTCGTCGTTTATATCGTCATTATCATCGTTGTTATCGTCCTTATTATCCTCATAATTATCGTCGTTAATATCGTCGTTATTTTGTCATAATCATCGTCGTTAATGTCGTCGTTATTATCGTGATTATCTTCGTTGTTATCGTCATAATTATCATCGTTAATACCGTCGTTATTATTGTCATTATCTTCTTTTTATCGTCGTTATTATCGTCGTTAATATCGTCGTTATTATCGTCGTTAATATCGTCGTTATTATCGTCGTTATTATCATCGTTAATATCGTCGTTTATATCGTCATTATCATCGTTGTTATCGTCCTTATTATCCTCATAATTATCGTCGTTAATATCGTCGTTATTTTGTCATAATCATCGTCGTTAATGTTGTCGTTATTATCGTCATTATCTTCGTTGTTATCGTCATAATTATCATCGTTAATACCGTCGTTATTATTGTCATTATCTTCTTTTTATCGTCGTTATTATCGTCGTTAATATAGTCGTTATTATCGTCGTTAATATCGTCGTTATTATCGTCGCTATTATCGTCGTTAATATCGTCGTTAATATCGTCATTATCTTCGTTGTTATCGTCCTTATTATTATCATAATTATCGTCGTTAATATCGTCGTTATTTTGTCATAATCATCGTCGTTTATATCGTCATTATCATCGTTGTTATCGTCCTTATTATCCTCATAATTATCGTCGTTAATATCGTCGTTATTTTGTCATAATCATCGTCGTTAATGTTTTCGTTATTATCGTCATTATCTTCGTTGTTATCGTCATAATTATCATCGTTAATATCGTCGTTATTATTGTCATTATCTTCTTTTTATCGTCGTTAATATCGTCGTTATTATCGTCGTTAATATCGTCGTTAATATCGTCATTATCATCGTTGTTATCGTCCTTATTATCCTCATAATTATCGTCGTTAATATCGTCGTTATTTTGTCAAAATCATCGTCGTTAATGTCGTCGTTGTTATCGTCATTATCATCGTTGTTATCGTCCTTATTATCCTCATAATTATCGTCGTTAATATCGTCGTTATTTTCTCATAATCATCGTCGTTAATTTCGTCGTTATTATCGTTGTTATCTTCTTTGTTATCGTCATAATTATCATTGTTAATACCGTCGTTATTATTGTCATTATCTTCTTTTTATCGTCGTTATTATCGTCGTTAATATCGTCGTTATTTTGTCATAATCATCGTCGTTAATGTCGTCGTTATTATCGTCATTATCATCGTTGTTATCGTCCTTATTATCCTCATAATTATCGTCGTTAATATCGTCGTTATTTTCTCATAATCATCGTCGTTAATGTCGTCGTTATTATCGTTGTTATCTTCTTTGTTATCGTCATAATTATCAATGTTAATACCGTCGTTATTATTGTCATTATCTTCTTTTTATCGTCGTTATTATCGTCGTTAATATCGTCGTTATTATTGTCGTTAATATCGTCGTTATTATCGTCGTTATTATCGTCGTTAATATCGTCGTTATTATCGTCATTATCATCGTTGTTATCGTCCTTATTATCCTCATAATTATCGTCGATAATATCGTCGTTATTTTGTCATAATCATCGTCGTTAATGTCGTCGTTATTATCGTCATTATCATCGTTGTTATCGTCCTTATTATCCTCATAATTATCGTCGTTAATATCGTCGTTATTTTGTCATAAACATCGTCGTTTATAAAGTCATTATTATCGTTGTTATCGTCTTTATTATCCTCATAATTATCGTCGTTAATATCGTCGTTATTTTGTCATAATCATCGTTGTTAATGTCGTCGTTATTATCGTCATTATCTTCGTTGTTATCGTCATAATTATCATCGTTAATACCGTCGTTATTATTGTCATTATCTTCTTTTTATCGTCGTTATTATCGTCGTTAATATCGTCGTTATTATCGTCGTTAATTTCGTCGTTATTATCGTCGTTATTATCGTCGTTAATATCGTCGTTAATATCGTCATTATCATCGTTGTTATCGTCCTTATTATTCTCATAATTATCGTCGTTAATATCGTCGTTATTTTGTCATAATCATCGTCGTTTATATCGTCATTATCATCGTTGTTATCGTCCTTATTATCCTCAGAATTATCGTCGTTAATATCGTCGTTATTTTGTCATAATCATCGTCGTTAATGTCGTCGTTATTATCGTCATTATCTTCGTTGTTATCGTCATAATTATCATCGTTAATATCGTCGTTATTATTGTCATTATCTTCTTTTTATCGTCGTTAATATCGTCGTTATTATCGTCGTTATTATCGTCGTTAATATCGTCGTTAATATCGTCATTATCATCGTTGTTATCGTCCTTATTATCCTCATAATTATCGTCGTTAATATCGTCGTTATTTTGTCATAATCATCGTCGTTAATGTCGTCGTTTATATCGTCATTATCATCGTTGTTATCGTCCTTATTATCCTCATAATTATCGTCGTTAATATCGTCGTTATTTTGTCATAATCATCGTCGTTAATGTCGTCGTTATTATCGTCATTATCTTCGTTGTTATCGTCATAATTATCATCGTTAATACCGTCGTTATTATTGTCATTATCTTCTTTTTATCGTCGTTATTATCGTCGTTAATATCGTCGTTATTATCGTCGTTAATATCGTCGTTATTATCGTCGTTATTATCGTCGTTAATATCGTCGTTATTATCGTCATTATCATCGTTGTTATCGTCCTTATTATCCTCATAATTATCGTCGTTAATATCGTTGTTATTTTGACATAATCATCGTCGTTAATGTCGTCGTTATTATCGTCATTATCATCGTTGTTATCGTCCTTATTATCCTCATAACTATCGTCGTTAATATCGTCGTTATTTTTTCATAATCATCGTCGTTAATATCGTCATTATCATCGTTGTTATCGTCCTTATTATACTCATAATTATCGTCGTTAATATCGTCGTTATTTTGTCATTATCATCGTCGTTAATGTCGTCGTTAATATCCTCATTATCATCGTTGTTATCGTCCTTATTATACTCATAATTATCGTCGTTAATATCGTCGTTATTTTGTCATAATCATCGTCGTTAATGTCGTCGTTATTATCGTCATTATCATCGTTGTTATCGTCCTTATTATGCTCATAATTATCGTCGTTAATATCGTCGTTATTTTGTCCTAATCATCGTCGTTTATATCGTCAATATTATCGTTGTTATCGTCCTTATTATCCTCATAATTATCGTCGTTAATATCGTCGTTATTTTGTCATAATCATCGTCGTTAATGTCGTCGTTATTATCGTGATTATCTTCGTTGTTATCGTCATAATTATCATCGTTAATACCGTCGTTATTATTGTCATTATCTTCTTTTTATCGTCGTTATTATCGTCGTTAATATAGTCGTTATTATCGTCGTTAATATCGTCGTTATTATCGTCGCTATTATCGTCGTTAATATCGTCGTTAATATCGTCATTATCTTCGCTGTTATCGTCCTTATTATTATCATAATTATCGTCGTTAATATCGTCGTTATTTTGTCATAATCATCGTCGTTTATATCGTCATTATCATCGTTGTTATCGTCCTTATTATCCTCATAATTATCGTCGTTAATATCGTCGTTATTTTGTCATAATCATCGTCGTTAATGTTTTCGTTATTATCGTCATTATCTTCGTTGTTATCGTCATAATTATCATCGTTAATATCGTCGTTATTATTGTCATTATCTTCTTTTTATCGTCGTTAATATCGTCGTTATTATCGTCGTTAATATCGTCGTTAATATCGTCATTATCATCGTTGTTATCGTCCTTATTATCCTCATAATTATCGTCGTTAATATCGTCGTTATTTTGTCATAATCATCGTCGTTAATGTCGTCGTTGTTATCGTCATTATCATCGTTGTTATCGTCCTTATTATCCTCATAATTATCGTCGTTAATATCGTCGTTATTTTCTCATAATCATCGTCGTTAATGTCGTCGTTATTATCGTTGTTATATTCTTTGTTATCGTCATAATTATCATTGTTAATACCGTCGTTATTATTGTCATTATCTTCTTTTTATCGTCGTTATTATCGTCGTTATTTTGTCATAATCATCGTCGTTAATGTCGTCGTTATTATCGTCATTATCATCGTTGTTATCGTCCTTATTATCCTCATAATTATCGTCGTTAATATCGTCGTTATTATCTCATAATCATCGTCCTTAATGTCGTCGTTATTATCGTTGTTATCTTCTTTGTTATCGTCATAATTATCAATGTTAATACCGTCGTTATTATTGTCATTATCTTCTTTTTATCGTCGTTATTATCGTCGTTAATATCGTCGTTATTATTGTCGTTAATATCGTCGTTATTATCGTCGTTATTATCGTCGTTAATATCGTCGTTATTATCGTCATTATCATCGTTGTTATCGTCCTTATTATCCTCATAATTATCGTCGTTAATATCGTCGTTATTTTGTCATAATCATCGTCGTTAATGTCGTCGTTATTATCGTCATTATCATCGTTGTTATCGTCCTTATTATCCTCATAATTATCGTCGTTAATATCGTCGTTATTTTGTCATAATCATCGTCGTTTATATCGTCATTATCATCGTTGTTATCGTCCTTATTATCCTCATAATTATCGTCGTTAATATCGTCGTTATTTTGTCATAATCGTCGTCGTTAATGTCGTCGTTATTATCGTCATTATCTTCGTTGTTATCGTCATAATTATCATCGATAATACCGTCGTTATTATTGTCATTATCTTCTTTTTATCGTCGTTATTATCGTCGTTAATATCGTCGTTATTATCGTCGTTAATATCGTCGTTATTATCGTCGTTATTATCGTCGTTAATATCGTCGTTATTATCAGCATTATCATCGTTGTTATCGTCCTTATTATCCTCATAATTATCGTCGTTAATATCGTCGTTATTTAGTCATAATCATCGTCGTTAATGTCGTCGTTATTATCGTCATTATCATCGTTGTTATCGTCCTTATTATCCTCATAATTATCGTCGTTATTTTTTCATAATCATCGTCGTTAATGTCGTCGTTATTATCGTCATTATCATCGTTGTTATCGTCCTTATTATCCTCATAATTATCGTCGTTAATATCGTCGTTATTTTGTCATAATCATCGTCGTTTATATCGTCAATATTATCGTTGTTATCGTCCTTATTATCCTCATAATTATCGTCGTTAATATCGTCGTTATTTTGTCATAATCATCGTCGTTAATGTCGTCGTTATTATCGTGATTATCTTCGTTGTTATCGTCATAATTATCATCGTTAATACCGTCGTTATTATTGTCATTATCTTCTTTTTATCGTCGTTATTATCGTCGTTAATATCGTCGTTATTATTGTCGTTAATATCGTCGTTATTATCGTCGTTATTATCGTCGTTAATATCGTCGTTAATATCGTCATTATCATCGTTGTTATCGTCCTTATTATCCTCATAATTATCGTCGTTAATATCGTCGTTATTTTGTCATAATCATCGTCGTTAATGTCGTCGTTGTTATCGTCATTATCATCGTTGTTATCGTCCTTATTAACCTCATAATTATCGTCGTTAATATCGTCGTTATTTTGTCATAATAATCGTCGTTTATATCGACATTATTATCGTTGTTATCGTCCTTATTATCCTCATAATTATCGTCGTTAATATCGTCGTTATTTTGTCATAATCATCGTCGTTAATGTCGTCGTTATTATCGTGATTATCTTCGTTGTTATCGTCATAATTATCATCGTTAATACCGTCGTTATTATTGTCATTATCTTCTTTTTATCGTCGTTATTATCGTCGTTAATATCGTCGTTATTATCGTCGTTAATATCGTCGTTATTATCGTCGTTATTATCGTCGTTAATATCTTCGTTAATATCGTCAATATCATCGTTGTTATCGTCCTTATTATCCTCATAATTATCGTCGTTAATATCGTCGTTATTTTGTCATAATCATCGTCGTTAATGTCGTCGTTGTTATCGTCATTATCATCGTTGTTATCGTCCTTATTAACCTCATAATTATCGTCGTTAATATCGTCGTTATTTTGTCATAATAATCGTCGTTTATATCGACATTATTATCGTTGTTATCGTCCTTATTATCCTCATAATTATCGTCGTTAATATCGTCGTTATTTTGTCATAATCATCGTCGTTAATGTCGTCGTTATTATCGTCATTATCTTCGTTGTTATCGTTATAATTATCATCGTTAATACCGTCGTTATTATTGTCATTACCTTCTTTTTATCGTCGTTATTATCGTCGTTAATATCGTCGATATTATCGTCGTTAATATCGTCGTTATTATCGCCGTTATTATCGTTGTTAATATCGTCGTTAATATCGTCATTATCATCGTTGTTATCGTCCTTATTATCCTCATAATTATCGTCGTAATTATCGTCGTTATTTTGTCATAAACATCGTCGTTTATATCGTCATTATCATCGTTGTTATCGTCCTTATTATCCTCATAATTATCGTCGTTAATATCGTCGTTATTTTGTCATAATCATCGTCGTTAATGTCGTCGTTATTATCGTCATTATCTTCGTTGTTATCGTCGTAATTATCATCGTTAATATCGTCGTTATTATTGTCATTATCTTCTTTTTATCGTCGTTAATATCGTCGTTATTATCGTCGTTATTATCGTCGTTAATATCGTCGTTAATATCGTCATTATCATCGTTGTTATCGTCCTTATTATCCTCATAATTATCGTCGTTAATATCGTCGTTATTTTGTCATAATCATCGTCGTTAATGTCGTCGTTATTATCGTCATTATCATCGTTGTTATCGTCCTTATTATCCTCATAATTATCGTCGTTAATATCGTCGTTATTTTGTCATAATCATCGTCGTTAATGTCGTCGTTATTTTCGTCATTATCATCGTTGTTATCGTCCTTATTATCCTCATAATTATGGTCGTTAATATCGTCGTTATTTTGTCATAATCATCGTCGTTAATGTCGTCATTATCATCGTTGTTATCGTCCTTATTATACTCATAATTATCGTCGTTAATATCGTCGTTATTTTGTCATAATCATCGTCGTTAATGTCGTCGTTATTATCGTCATTATCATCGTTGTTATCGTCCTTATTATGCTCATAATTATCGTCGTTAATATCGTCGTTATTTTGTCATAATCATCGTCGTTTATATCGTCAATATTATCGTTGTTATCGTCCTTATTATCCTCATAATTATCGTCGTTAATATCGTCGTTATTTTGTCATAATCATCGTCGTTAATGTCGTCGTTCTTATCGTGATTATCTTCGTTGTTATCGTCATAATTATCATCGTTAATACCGTCGTTATTATTGTCATTATCTTCTTTTTATCGTCGTTATTATCGTCGTTAATATCGTCGTTATTATCGTCGTTAATATCGTCGTTATTATCGTCGTTATTATCATCGTTAATATCGTCGTTTATATCGTCATTATCATCGTTGTTATCGTCCTTATTATCCTCATAATTATCGTCGTTAATATCGTCGTTATTTTGTCATAATCATCGTCGTTAATGTCGTCGTTATTATCGTCATTATCATCGTTGTTATCGTCCTTATTATCCTCATAATTATCGTCGTTAATATCGTCGTTATTTTGTCATAATCATCGTCGTTTATATCGTCATTATCATCGTTGTTATCGTCCTTATTATCCTCATAATTATCGTCGTTAATATCGTCGTTATTTTGTCATAATCGTCGTCGTTAATGTCGTCGTTATTATCGTCATTATCTTCGTTGTTATCGTCATAATTATCATCGTTAATACCGTCGTTATTATTGTCATTATCTTCTTTTTATCGTCGTTATTATCGTCGTTAATATCGTCGTTATTATCGTCGTTAATATCGTCGTTATTATCGTCGTTATTATCGTCGTTAATATCGTCGTTATTATCAGCATTATCATCGTTGTTATCGTCCTTATTATCCTCATAATGATCGTCGTTAATATCGTCGTTATTTAGTCATAATCATCGTCGTTAATGTCGTCGTTATTATCGTCATTATCATCGTTGTTATCGTCCTTATTATCCTCATAATTATCGTCGTTAATATCGTCGTTATTTTTTCATAATCATCGTCGTTAATGTCGTCGTTATTATCGTCATTATCATCGTTGTTATCGTCCTTATTATCCTCATAATTATCGTCGTTAATATCGTCGTTATTATGTCATAATCATCGTCGTTTATATCGTCAATATTATCGTTGTTATCGTCCTTATTATCCTCATAATTATCGTCGTTAATATCGTCGTTATTTTGTCATAATCATCGTCGTTAATGTCGTCGTTATTATCGTGATTATCTTCGTTGTTATCGTCATAATTATCATCGTTAATACCGTCGTTATTATTGTCATTATCTTCTTTTTATCGTCGTTATTATCGTCGTTAATATCGTCGTTATTATTGTCGTTAATATCGTCGTTATTATCGTCGTTATTATCGTCGTTAATATCGTCGTTAATATCGTCATTATCATCGTTGTTATCGTCCTTATTATCCTCATAATTATCGTCGTTAATATCGTCGTTATTTTGTCATAATCATCGTCGTTAATGTCGTCGTTGTTATCGTCATTATCATCGTTGTTATCGTCCTTATTAACCTCATAATTATCGTCGTTAATATCGTCGTTATTTTGTCATAATAATCGTCGTTTATATCGACATTATTATCGTTGTTATCGTCCTTATTATCCTCATAATTATCGTCGTTAATATCGTCGTTATTTTGTCATAATCATCGTCGTTAATGTCGTCGTTATTATCGTGATTATCTTCGTTGTTATCGTCATAATTATCATCGTTAATACCGTCGTTATTATTGTCATTATCTTCTTTTTATCGTCGTTATTATCGTCGTTAATATCGTCGTTATTATCGTCGTTAATATCGTCGTTATTATCGTCGTTATTATCGTCGTTAATATCTTCGTTAATATCGTCAATATCATCGTTGTTATCGTCCTTATTATCCTCATAATTATCGTCGTTAATATCGTCGTTATTTTGTCATAATCATTGTCGTTAATGTCGGCCTTGTTATCGTCATTATCATCGTTGTTATCGTCCTTATTAACCTCATAAGTATCGTCGTTAATATCGTCGTTATTTTGTCATAATAATCGTCGTTTATATCGACATTATTATCGTTGTTATCGTCCTTATTATCCTCATAATTATCGTCGTTAATATCGTCGCTATTTTGTCATAATCATCGTCGTTAATGTCGTCGTTATTATCGTCATTATCTTCGTTGTTATCGTTATAATTATCATCGTTAATACCGTCGTTATTATTGTCATTACCTTCTTTTTATCGTCGTTATTATCGTCGTTAATATCGTCGTTATTATCGTCGTTAATATCGTCGTTATTATCGCCGTTATTATCGTTGTTAATATCGTCGTTAATATCGTCATTATCATCGTTGTTATCGTCCTTATTATCCTCATAATTATCGTCGTTATTATCGTCGTTATTTTGTCATAAACATCGTCGTTTATATCGTCATTATCATCGTTGTTATCGTCCTTATTATCCTCAGAATTATCGTCGTTAATATCGTCGTTATTTTGTCATAATCATCGTCGTTAATGTCGTGTTATTATCGTCATTATCTTCGTTGTTATCGTCGTAATTATCATCGTTAATATCGTCGTTATTATTGTCATTATCTTCTTTTTATCGTCGTTAATATCGTCGTTATTATCGTCGTTATTATCGTCGTTAATATCGTCGTTAATATCGTCATTATCATCGTCGTTATCGTCCTTATTATCCTCATAATTATCGTCGTTAATATCGTCGTTATTTTGTCATAATCATCGTCGTTAATGTCGTCGTTATTATCGTCATTATCATCGTTGTTATCGTCCTTATTATCCTCATAATTATCGTCGTTAATATCGTCGTTATTTTGTCATAATCATCGTCGTTAATGTCGTCGTTATTTTCGTCATTATCATCGTTGTTATCGTCCTTATTATCCTCATAATTATGGTCGTTAATATCGTCGTTATTTTGTCATAATCATCGTCGTTAATGTCGTCATTATCATCGTTGTTATCGTCCTTATTATCCTCATAATTATCGTCGTTAATATCGTCGTTATTTTGTCATAATCATCGTCGTTAATGTCGTCGTTATTATCGTCATTATCTTCGTTGTTATCGTCATAATTATCATCGTTAATACCGTCGTTATTATTGTCATTATCTTCTTTTTATCGTCGTTATTATCGTCGTTAATATCGTCGTTATTATCGTCGTTAATATCGTCGTTATTATCGTCGTTATTATCGTCGTTAATATCGTCGTTATTATCGTCATTATCATCGTTGTTATCGTCCTTATTATCCTCATAATTATCGTCGTTAATATCGTCGTTATTTTGTCATAATCATCGTCGTTAATGTCGTCGTTATTATCGTCATTATCATCGTTGTTATCGTCCTTATTATCCTCATAATTATCGTCGTTAATATCGTCGTTATTTTTTCATAATCATCGTCGTTAATATCGTCATTATCATCGTTGTTATCGTCCTTATTATACTCATAATTATCGTCGTTAATATCGTCGTTATTTTGTCATAATCATCGTCGTTAATGTCGTCGTTAATATCCTCATTATCATCGTTGTTATCGTCCTTATTATACTCATAATTATCGTCGTTAATATCGTCGTTATTTTGTCATAATCATCGTCGTTAATGTCGTCGTTATTATCGTCATTATCATCGTTGTTATCGTCCTTATTATCCTCATAATTATCGTCGTTAATATCGTCGTTATTTTGTCATAATCATCGTCGTTTATATCGTCAATATTATCGTTGTTATCGTCCTTATTATCCACATAATTATCGTCGTTAATATCGTCGTTATTTTGTCATAATCATCGTCGTTAATGTCGTCGTTATTATCGTGATTATCTTCGTTGTTATCGTCATAATTATCATCGTTAATACCGTCGTTATTATTGTCATTATCTTCTTTTTATCGTCGTTATTATCGTCGTTAATATCGTCGTTATTATCGTCGTTAATATCGTCGTTATTATCGTCGTTATTATCGTCGTTAATATCGTCGTTAATATCGTCATTATCATCGTTGTTATCGTCCTTATTATCCTCATAATTATCGTCGTTAATATCGTCGTTATTTTGTCATAATCATCGTCGTTTATATCGTCAATATTATCGTTGTTATCGTCCTTATTATCCTCATAATTATCGTCGTTAATATCGTCGTTATTTTGTCATAATCATCGTCGTTAATGTCGTCGTTATTATCGTGATTATCTTCGTTGTTATCGTCATAATTATCATCGTTAAGACCGTCGTTATTATTGTCATTATCTTCTTTTTATCGTCGTTATTATCGTCGTTAATATCGTCGTTATTATCGTCGTTAATATCGTCGTTATTATCGTCGTTATTATCGTCGTTAATATCGTCGTTAATATCGTCATTATCATCGTTGTTATCGTCCTTATTATCCTCATAATTATCGTCGTTAATATCGTCGTTATTTTGTCATAATCATCGTCGTTAATGTCGTCGTTGATATCGTCATTATCATCGTTGTTATCGTCCTTATTAACTTCATAATTATCGTCGTTAATATCGGCGTTATTTTGTCATAATAATCGTCGTTTATATCGACATTATTATCGTTGTTATCGTCCTTATTATCCTCATAATTATCGTCGTTAATATCGTCGTTATTTTATCATAATCATCGTCGTTAATGTCGTCGTTATTATCGTCATTATCTTCGTTGTTATCGTCATAATTATCATCGTTAATACCGTCGTTATTATTGTCATTACCTTCTTTTTATCGTCGTTATTATCGTCGTTAATATCGTCGTTATTATCGTCGTTAATATCGTCGTTATTATCGTCGTTATTATCGTCGTTAATATCGTCGTTAATATCGTCATTATCATCGTTGTTATCGTCCTTATTATCCTCATAATTATCGTCGTTAATATCGTCGTTATTTTGTCATAATCATCGTCGTTAATGTCGTCGTTATTATCGTCATTATCATCGTTGTTATCGTCCTTATTATCCTCATAATTATCGTCGTTAATATCGTCGTTATTTTGTCATAATCATCGTCGTTAATGTCGTCGCTATTATCGTCATTATCATCGTTGTTATCGTCCTTATTATCCTCATAATTATCGTCGTTAATATCGTCGTTATTTTGTCATAATCATCGTCGTTTATATCGTCATTATCATCGTTGTTATCGTCCTTATTATCCTCATAATTATCGTCGTTAATATCCTCGTTATTTTGTCATAATCATCGTCGTTAATGTCGTCTTTATTATCGTCATTATCTTCGTTGTTATCGTCATAATTATCATCGTTAATACCGTCGTTATTATTGTCATTATCTTCTTTTTATCGTCGTTATTATCGTCGTTAATATCGTCGTTATTATCGTCGTTAATATCGTCGTTAATATCGTCATTATCATCGTTGTTATCGTCCTTATTATCCTCATAATTATCGTCATTAATATCGTCGTTATTTTGTCATAATCATCATCGTTAATGTCGCCGTTATTATCGTCATTATCTTCGTTGTTATCGTCATAATTATCATCGTTAATACCGTCGTTATTATTGTCATTATCTTCTTTTTATCGTCGTTATTATCGTCGTTAATATCGTCGTTATTATCGTCGTTAATATCGTCGTTATTATCGTCGTTATTATCGTCGTTAATATCGTCGTTAATATCGTCATTATCATCGTTGTTATCGTCCTTATTATCCTCATAATTATCGTCGTTAATATCGTCGTTATTTTGTCATAATCATCGTCGTTTATATCGTCATTATCATCGTTGTTATCGTCCTTATTATCCTCATAATTATCGTCGTTAATATCGTCGTTATTTTGTCATAATCATCGTCGTTAATGTCGTCGTTATTATCGTCATTATCATTGTTGATATCGTCCTTATTATCCTCATAATTATCGTCGTTAATATCGTCGTTATTTTGTCATAATCATCGTCGTTAATGTCGTCGTTATTATCGTCATTATCATCGTTGTTATCGTCCTTATTATCCTCATAATTATCGTCGTTAATAACGTCGTTATTTTGTCATAATCATCGTCGTTTATATCGTCATTATCATCGTTGTTATCGTCCTTATTATGCTCATAATTATCGTCGTTAATATCGTCGTTATTTTGTCATAATCGTCGTCGTTAATGTCGTCGTTATTATCGTAATTATCTTCGTTGTTATCGTCATAATTATCATCGTTATTACCGTCGTTATTATTGTCATTATCTTCTTTTTATCGTCGTTATTATCGTCGTTAATATCGTCGTTATTATCGTCGTTAATATCGTCGTTATTATCGTCGTTATTATCGTCGTTAATATCGTCGTTAATATCGTCATTATCATCGTTGTTATCGTCCTAATTATCCTCATAATTATCGTCGTTAATATCGTCGTTATTTTGTCATAATCATCGTCGTTAATGTCGTCGTTATTATCGTCATTATCATCGTTGTTATCGTCCTTATTATCCTCATAATTATCGTCGTTTATATCGTCGTTATTTTTTCATAATCATCGTCGTTAATATCGTCATTATCATCGTTGTTATCGTCCTTATTATCCTCATAATTATCATCGTTAATATCGTCGTTATTTTGTGATAATCATCGTCGTTAATGTCGTCGTTATTATCGTCATTATCTTCGTTGTTATCGTCATAATTATCATCGTTAATACCGTCGTTATTATTGTCATTATCTTCTTTTTATCGTCGTTATTATCGTCGTTAATATCGTCGTTAATATCGTCATTATAATCGTTGTTATCGTCCTTATTATCCTCATAATTATCGTCGTTAATATCGTCGTTATTATGTCGTTATTATCGTCGTTAATATCGTCGTTAATATCGTCATTATCATCGTTGTTATCGTCCTTATTATCCTCATAATTATCGTCGTTAATATCGTCGTTATTTTGTGATAATCATCGTCGTTAATATCGTCGTTAATATCGTCATTATCATCGTTGTTATCGTCGTTATTATCGTCGTTAATATCCTCGTTATTTTGTCATAATCATCGTCGTTAATATCGTCGTTATTTTGTCCTAATCATCGTCGTTAATATCGTCGTTAATATCGTCATTATCATCGTTGTTATCGTCCTTATTATCATCATAATTATCGTCGTTAATATCGTCGTTATTTTGTCATAAACATCGTCGTTTATATCGTCATTATCATCGTTGTTATCGTCCTTATTATCCTCATAATTATCGTCGTTAATATCGTCGTTATTTTGTCATAATCATCGTCGATTATATCGTCATTATCATCGTTGTTATCGTCCTTATTATCCTCATAATTATCGTCGTTAATATCGTCGTTATTTTGTCATAATCATCGTCGTTAATGTCGTCGTTATTATCGTCATTATCTTCGTTGTTATCGTCATAATTATCATCCTTAATACCGTCGTTATTATTGTCATTATCTTCTTTTTATCGTCGTTATTATCGTCGTTAATATCGTCGTTATTATCGTCGTTAATATCGTCGTTATTATCGCCGTTATTATCGTCGTTATTATCGTCGTTAATATCGTCATTATCATCGTTGTTATCGTTTTTATTATCCTCATAATTATCGTCGTTAATATCGTCGTTATTTTGTCATAATCATCGTCGTTTATATCGTCATTATCATCGTTGTTATCGTCCTTATTATCCTCATAATTATCGTCGTTATTTTGTCATAATCATTGTCGTTAATGTCGTCGTTATTATCGTCATTATCATCGTTGTTATCGTCCTTATTATCCTCATAATTATCGTCGTTAATATCGTCGTTACTTTGTCATAATCATCGTCGTTTATATCGTCATTATCATCGTTGTTATCGTCCTTATTATCCTCATAATTATCGTCGTTAATATCGTCGTTATTTTGTCATAATCATCGTCGATAATGTCGTCGTTATTATCGTCATTATCTTCGTTGTTATCGTCATAATTATCATCGTTAATATCGTCGTTATTATTGTCATTATCTTCTTTTTATCGTCGTTATTATCGTCGTTAATATAGTCGTTATTATGTCGTTATTATCGTCGTTAATATCGTCGTTAATATCGTCATTATCATCGTTGTTATCTTCGTTAATATCCTCGTTATTTTGTCATAATCATCGTCGTTAATGTCGTCGTTATTATCGTCATTATCTTCGTTGTTATCGTCATAATTATCATCGTTAATACCGTCGTTATTATTGTCATTATCTTCTTTTTATCGTCGTTATTAACGTCGTTGATATCGTCGTTATTATCGTCGCTATTATCGTCGTTAATATCGTCGTTAATATCGTCATTATCATCGATGTTATCGTTGTTATTATCGTCGTTAATATACTCGTTATTTTGTCATAATCATCGTCGTTAATGTCGTCGTTATTATCGTCATTATCTTCGTTGTTATCGTCCTTATTATCCTCATAATTATCGTCGTTAATATCGTCGTTATTTTGTCATAATCATCGTCGTTTATATCGTCATTATCATCGTTGTTATCGTCCTTATTATCCTCATAATTATCGCCGTTAATATCGTCGTTATTTTGTCATAATCATCGTCGTTAATGTCGTCGTTATTATCGTCATTATCATCGCTGTTATCGTCCTTATTTTCCTCATAATTATCGTCGTTAATATCGTCGTTACTTTGTCATAATCATCGTCGTTTTTATCGTCATTATCATCGTTGTTATCGTCCTTATTATCCTCATAATTATCGTCGTTAATATCGTCGTTATTTTGTCATAATCATCGTCGTTAATGTCGTCGTTATTATTTCATTATCTTCGTTGTTATCGTCATAATTATCATCGTTAATATCGTCGTTATTATTGTCATTATCTTCTTTTTATCGTCGTTAATATCGTCGTTATTATCGTCGTTATTATCGTCGTTAATATCGTCGTTTATATCGTCATTATCATCGTTGTAATCGTCCTTAATATCATTATAATTATCGTCGTTAATATCGTCGTTATTTTGTCATAATCATCGTCGTTAATGTCGTCGTTATTATCGTCATTATCATCGTTGTTATCGTCCTTATTATCCTCATAATTATCGTCGTTAATATCGTCGTTATTTTGTCATAATCATCTTCGTTAATGTCGTCGTTATTATCGTCATTATCTTCGTTGTTATCGTCATAATTATCATCGTTAATACCGTCGTTATTATTGTCATTATCTTCTTTTTATCGTCGTTATTATCGTCGTTAATATCGTCGTTATTATCGTCGTTAATATCGTCGTTATTATCGTCGTTATTATCGTCGTTAATATCGTCGTTAATATCGTCATTATCATCGTTGTTATCGTCCTTATTATCCTCATAATTATCGTCTTTAATATCGTCGTTATTTTGTCATAATCATCGGCGTTAATGTCGTCTTTATTATCGTCATTATCATCGTTGTTATCGTCCTTATTATCCTCATAATTATCGTCGTTAATATCGTCGTTATTTTGTCATAATCATCGTCGTTAATGTCGTCGTTATTATCGTCATTATCATCGTTGTTATCGTCATTATTATCCTCATAATTATCGTCGTTAATATCATCGTTATTTTGTCATAATCATCGTCGTTTATATCGTCAATATCATCGTTGTTATCGTACTTATTATCCTCATAATTATCGTCGTTAATATCGTCGTTATTTTGTCATAATCATCGTCGTTAATGTCGTCGTTATTATCGTCATTATCTTCGTTGTTATCGTCATAATTATCATCGTTAATACCGTCGTTATTATTGTCATTATCTTCTTTTTATCGTCGTTATTATCGTCGTTAATATCGTCGTTATTATCGTCGTTAATATCGTCGTTATTATCGTCGTTAATATCGTCGTTAATATCGTCATT
Source organism: Dolichovespula media (assembly GCA_911387685.1). NCBI lineage: Eukaryota > Metazoa > Arthropoda > Insecta > Hymenoptera > Vespidae > Dolichovespula > Dolichovespula media. The sequence continues at coordinate 115,923 of CAJVQJ010000012.1, read as the reverse complement.
ATCATCGTTGTTATCGTCCTTATTATCCTCATAATTATCGTCATTAATATCGTCGTTATTTTGTCATAATCATCGTCGTTAATGTCGCCGTTATTATCGTCATTATCTTCGTTGTTATCGTCATAATTATCATCGTTAATACCGTCGTTATTATTGTCATTATCTTCTTTTTATCGTCGTTATTATCGTCGTTAATATCGTCGTTATTATCGTCGTTATTATCGTCGTTATTATCGTCGTTATTATCGTCGTTAATATCGTCGTTATTTTGTCATAATCATCGTCGTTTATATCGTCATTATAATCGTTGTTATCGTCCTTATTATCCTCATAATTATCGTCGTTAATATCGTCGTTATTTTGTCATAATCATCGTCGTTATTGTCGTCGTTATTATCGTCATTATCATCGTTGTTATCGTCCTTATTATCCTCATAATTATCGTCGTTAATATCGTCGTTATTTTGTCATAATCATCGTCGTTTATATCGTCATTATCATCGTTGTCATCGTCCTTATTATGCTCATAATTATCGTCGTTAATATCGTCGTTATTTTGTCATAATCGTCGTCGTTAATGTCGTCGTTATTATCGTAATTATCTTCGTTGTTATCGTCATAATTATCATCGTTATTACCGTCGTTATTATTGTCATTATCTTCTTTTTATCGTCGTTATTATCGTCGTTAATATCGTCGTTATTATCGTCGTTAATATCGTCGTTATTATCGTCGTTATTATCGTCGTTAATATCGTCGTTAATATCGTCATTATCATCGTTGTTATCGTCCTTATTATCCTCATAATTATCGTCGTTAATATCGTCGTTATTTTGTCATAAACATCGTCGTTAATGTCGTCGTTATTATCGTCATTATCAACGTTGTTATCGTCCTTATTATCCTCTTAATTATCGTCGTTAATATCGTCGTTATTTTTTCATAATCATCGTCGTTAATATCGTCATTATCATCGTTGTTATCGTCCTTATTATACTCATAATTATCATCGTTAATATCGTCGTTATTTTGTGATAATCATCGTCGTTAATGTCGTCGTTATTATCGTCATTATCTTCGTTGTTATCGTCATAATTATCATCGTTAATACCGTCGTTATTATTGTCATTATCTTCTTTTTATCGTCGTTATTATCGTCGTTAATATCGTCGTTAATATGTCATTATCATCGTTGTTATCGTCCTTATTATCCTCATAATTATCGTCGTTAATATCGTCGTTATTTTGTCATAATCATCGTCGTTAATGTAGTCGTTATTATCGTCATTATCTTCGTTGTTATCGTCATAATTATCATCGTTAATATCGTCGTTATTATTGTCATTATCTTTTTTTTATCGTCGTTAATATCGTCGTTATTATCGTCGTTATTATCGTCGTTATTATCGTCGTTAATATCGTCGTTAATATCGTCATTATCATCGTTGTTATCGTCCTTATTATCCTCATAATTATCGTCATTAATATCGTCGTTATTTTGTCATAATCATCATCGTTAATGTCGCCGTTATTATCGTCATTATCTTCGTTGTTATCGTCATAATTATCATCGTTAATACCGTCGTTATTATTGTCATTATCTTCTTTTTATCGTCGTTATTATCGTCGTTAATATCGTCGTTATTATCGTCGTTAATATCGTCGTTATTATCGTCGTTATTATCGTCGTTAATATCGTCGTTAATATCGTCATTATCATCGTTGTTATCGTCCTTATTATCCTCATAATTATCGTCGTTAATATCGTCGTTATTTTGTCATAATCATCGTCGTTTATATCGTCATTATCATCGTTGTTATCGTCCTTATTATCCTCATAATTATCGTCGTTAATATCGTCGTTATTTTGTCATAATCATCGTCGTTAATGTCGTCGTAATTATCGTCATTATCTTCGTTGTCATCGTCATATTTATCATCGTTAATATCCTCGTTATTATTGTCATTATCGTCTTTTTATCGTCGTTAATATCGTCGTTATTATCGTCGTTATTATCGTCGTTAATATCGTCGTTAATATCGTCATTATCATCGTTGTTATCGTCCTTATTATCCTCATAATTATCGTCGTTAATATCGTCGTTATTTTGTCATAATCATCGTCGTTAATGTCGTCGTTATTATCGTCATTATCATTGTTGATATCGTCCTTATTATCCTCATAATTATCGTCGTTAATATCGTCGTTATTTTGTCATAATCATCGTCGTTATTGTCGTCGTTATTATCGTCATTATCATCGTTGTTATCGTCCTTATTATCCTGATAATTATCGTCGTTAATATCGTCGTTATTTTGTCATAATCATCGTCGTTTATATCGTCATTATCATCGTTGTTATCGTCCTTATTATGCTCATAATTATCGTCGTTAATATCGTCGTTATTTTGTCATAATCGTCGTCGTTAATGTCGTCGTTATTATCGTAATTATCTTCGTTGTTATCGTCATAATTATCATCGTTATTACCGTCGTTATTATTGTCATTATCTTCTTTTTATCGTCGTTATTATCGTCGTTAATATCGTCGTTATTATCGTCGTTAATATCGTCGTTATTATCGTCGTTATTATCGTCGTTAATATCGTCGTTAATATCGTCATTATCATCGTTGTTATCGTCCTTATTATCCTCATAATTATCGTCGTTAATATCGTCGTTATTTTTTCATAATCATCGTCGTTAATATCGTCATTATCATCGTTGTTATCGTCCTTATTATACTCATAATTATCATCGTTAATATCGTCGTTATTTTGTGATAATCATCGTCGTTAATGTCGTCGTTATTATCGTCATTATCTTCGTTGTTATCGTCATAATTATCATCGTTAATACCGTCGTTATTATTGTCATTATCTTCTTTTTATCGTCGTTATTATCGTCGTTAATATCGTCGTTATTATCGTCGTTAATATCGTCGTTAATATCGTCATTATCATCGTTGTTATCGTCCTTATTATCCTCATAATTATCGTCGTTAATATCGTCGTTATTTTGTGATAATCATCGTCGTTAATATCGTCGTTAATATCGTCATTATCATCGTTGTTATCGTCGTTATTATCGTCGTTAATATCCTCGTTATTTTGTCATAATCATCGTCGTTAATATCGTCGTTATTTTGTCCTAATCATCGTCGTTAATATCGTCGTTAATATCGTCATTATCATCGTTGTTATCGTCCTTATTATCCTCATAATTATCGTCGTTAATATCGTCGTTATTTTGTCATAAACATCGTCGTTTATATCGTCATTATCATCGTTGTTATCGTCCTTATTATCCTCATAATTATCGTCGTTAATATCGTCGTTATTTTGTCATAATCATCGTCGTTAATGTCGTAGTTATTATCGTCATTATCATCGTTGTTATCGTCCTTATTATCCCCATAATTATCGTCGTTAATTTCGTCGTTATTTTTTCATAATCATCGTCGTTAATGTCGTCATTATTATCGTCATTATCATCGTTGTTATCGTCCTTATTATCCTCATAATTATCGTCGTTAATATCGTCGTTATTTTGTCATAATCATTGTCGTTTATATCGTCATTATCATCGTTGTTATCGTCCTTATTATCCTCATAATATCGTCGTTAATATCGTCGTTATTTTGTCATAATCATCGTCGTTAATGTCGTCGTTATTATCGTCATTATCTTCGTTGTTATCGTCATAATTATCATCGTTAATACCGTCGTTATTATTGTCATTATCTTCTTTTTATCGTCGTTATTATCGTCGTTAATATCGTCGTTATTATCGTCGTTAATATCGTCGTTATTATCGTCGTTATTATCGTCGTTAATATCGTCGTTAATATCGTCATTATCATCGTTGTTATCGTCCTTATTATCCTCATAGTTATCGTCGTTAATATCGTCGTTATTTTGTCATAATCATCGTCGTTAATGTCGTCGTTAATATCGTCATTATCATCGTTGTTATCGTCCTTATTATCTTCATAATTATCGTCGTTAATATCGTCGTTATTTTGTCATAATCATCGTCGTTTATATCGTCATTATCATCGTTGTTATCGTCCTTATTATCCTCATAATTATCGTCGTTAATATCGTCGTTATTATTGTCATTATCTTCTTTTATTCGTCGTTAATATCGTCGTTTATATCGTCGTTATTATGTCGTTATTATCGTCGTTAATATCGTCGTTAATATCGTCGTTATCATCGTTGTTATCGTCCTTATTATCCTCATAATTATCGTCGTTAATATCTTCGTTATTTTGTGATAATCATCGTCGTTATTATCGTCATTAATATCGTCGTTATTATCGTCGTTAATATCGTCGTTAATATCGTCGTTAATTTCGTCATTAACATCGTTGTTATCGACCTTATTATCCTCATAATTATCGTCGTTAATATCGTCGTTATTTTGTCATAATCATCGTTGTTAATGTCGTCGTTATTATCGTCATTATCTTCGTTGTTATCGTCATAATTATCATCGTTAATATCGTCATTATTATTGTCATTATCTTCTTTTTATCGTCGTAATTATAGTCGTTAATATCGTCGTTATTATCGTCGTTATTATCGACGTTAATATCGTCGTTAATATCGTCATTATCATCGTTGTTATCGTCCTTATTATCCTCATAATTATCGTCGTTAATATCGTCGTTATTTTGTCATAATCATCGTCGTTATTGTCGTCGTTATTATCGTCATTATCATCGTTGTTATCGTCCTTATTATCCTCATAATTATCGGCGTTAATATCGTCGTTATTTTGTCATAATCATCGTCGTTTATATCGTCATTATCATCGTTGTTATCGTCCTTATTATCCTCATAATTATCGTCGTTAATATCGTCGTTATTTTGTCATAATCATCGTCGTTAATGTCGTCGTTATTATCGTCATTATCTTCGTTGATATCGTCATAATTATCATCGTTAATATCGTCGTTATTATTGTCATTATCTTCTTTTTATCGTCGTTAATATCGTCGTTATTATCGTCGTTATTATCGTCGTTAATATCGTCGTTAATATCGTCATTATCATCGTTGTTAACGTCCTTATTATCCTCATATTTATCGTCGTTAATATCGTCGTTATTTTGTCATAATCATCGTCGTTAATGACGTCGTTATTATCGTCATTATCATCGTTGTTATCGTCCTTATTTTCCTCATAATTATCGTCGTTAATATCGTCGTTATTATCGTCGTTAATATCGTCGTTATTATCGTCGTTATTATCGTCGTTAATATCGTCGTTAATATCGTCATTATCATCGTTGTTATCGTCCTTATTATCCTCATATTTATCGTCGTTAATATCGTCGTTATTTTGTCATAATCATCGTCGTTAATGTCGTCGTTATTATCGTCATTATCATCGTTGTTATCGTCCTTATTATCCTCATAATTATCGTCGTTAATATAGTCGTTATTTTGCCATAATCATCGTCGTTTATATCGTCATTATCATCGTTGTTATCGTCCTTATTATCCTCATGATTATCGTCGTTAATATCGTCGTTATTTTGTCTTAATCATCGTCGTTAATGTCGTCGTTATTATCGTCATTATTTTCGTTGTTATCGTCATAATTATCATCCTTAATACCGTCGTTATTATTGTCATTATCTTCTATTTATCGTCGTTATTATCGTCGTTAATATCGTCGTTATTATCGTCGTTAATATCGTCGTTAATATCGTCGTTATTTTCGTCGTTAATATCGTCGTTAATATCGTCATTATCATCGTTGTTATCGTCCTTATTATCCTCATAATTATCGTCGTTAATATCGTCGTTATTATCGTCGTTAATATCGTCGTTATTATCGTCGTTATTATCGTCGTTAATATCGTCGTTAATATCGTCATTATCATCGTTGTTATCGTCCTTATTATCCTCTTAATTATCGTCGTTAATATCGTCGTTATTTTGTCATAATCATCGTCGTTTATATCGTCATTATCATCGTTGTTATCGTCCTTATTATCCTCATAATTATCGTCGTTAATATCGTCGTTATTTTGTCATAATCATCGTCGTTAATGTCGTCGTTATTATCGTCATTATCTTCGTTGTTATCATCATAATTATCATCTTTAATACCGTCGTTATTATTGTCATTATCTTCTTTTTATCGTCATAATTATCAACGTTAATATCGTCGTTATTATCGTCGTTAATATCGTCGTTATTATCGTCGTTATTATCGTCGTTAATATCGTCGTTAATATCGTCATTATCATCGTTGTTATCGTCCTTATTATTCTCATAATTATCGTCGTTAATATCGTCGTTATTTTGTCATAATCATCGTCGTTTATTTCGTCATTATCATCGTTGTTATCGTCCTTATTATCCTCAGAATTATCGTCGTTAATATCGTCGTTATTTTGTCATAATCATCGTCGTTAATGTCGTCGTTATTATCGTCATTATCATCGTTGTTATCGTCCTTATTATCCTCATAATTATCGTCGTAAATATCGTCGTTATTTTGTCATAATCATCGTCGTTTATATCGTCATTATCATCGTTGTTATCGTCCTTATTATCCTCATAATTATCGTCGTTAATATCGTCGTTATTTTGTCATAATCATCGTCGTTAATGTCGTCGTTATTATCGTCATTATCTTCGTTGTTATCGTCATAATTATCACCGTTACTACCGTCGTTATTATTGTCATTATCTTCTTTTTATCGTCGTTATTATCGTCGTTAATATCGTCGTTATTATCGTCGTTAATATCGTCGTTATTATCGTCGCTATTATCGTCGTTAATATCGTCGATAATATCGTCATTATCATCGTTGTTATCGTCCTTATTATCCTCATATTTATCGTCGTTAATATCGTCGTTATTTTGTCATAATCATCGTCGTTAATGTCGTCGTTATTATCGTCATTATCATCGTTGTTATCGTCCTTATTTTCCTCATAATTATCGTCGTTAATATCGTCGTTATTATCGTCGTTAATATCGTCGTTATTATCGTCGTTATTATCGTCGTTAATATCGTCGTTAATATCGTCATTATCATCGTTGTTATCGTCCTTATTATCCTCATATTTATCGTCGTTAATATCGTCGTTATTTTGTCATAATCATCGTCGTTAATGTCGTCGTTATTATCGTCATTATCATCGTTGTTATCGTCCTTATTATCCTCATAAATATCGTCGTTAATATAGTCGTTATTTTGCCATAATCATCGTCGTTTATATCGTCATTATCATCGTTGTTATCGTCCTTATTATCCTCATAAATATCGTCGTTAATATAGTCGTTATTTTGCCATAATCATCGTCGTTTATATCGTCATTATCATCGTTGTTATCGTCCTTATTATCCTCATGATTATCGTCGTTAATATCGTCGTTATTTTGTCTTAATCATCGTCGTTAATGTCGTCGTTATTATCGTCATTATTTTCGTTGTTATCGTCATAATTATCATCCTTAATACCGTCGTTATTATTGTCATTATCTTCTATTTATCGTCGTTATTATCGTCGTTAATATCGTCGTTATTATCGTCGTTAATATCGTCGTTAATATCGTCGTTATTTTCGTCGTTAATATCGTCGTTAATATCGTCATTATCATCGTTGTTATCGTCCTTATTATCCTCATAATTATCGTCGTTAATATCGTCGTTATTATCGTCGTTAATATCGTCGTTATTATCGTCGTTATTATCGTCGTTAATATCGTCGTTAATATCGTCATTATCATCGTTGTTATCGTCCTTATTATCCTCTTAATTATCGTCGTTAATATCGTCGTTATTTTGTCATAATCATCGTCGTTTATATCGTCATTATCATCGTTGTTATCGTCCTTATTATCCTCATAATTATCGTCGTTAATATCGTCGTTATTTTGTCATAATCATCGTCGTTAATGTCGTCGTTATTATCGTCATTATCTTCGTTGTTATCATCATAATTATCATCTTTAATACCGTCGTTATTATTGTCATTATCTTCTTTTTATCGTCATAATTATCAACGTTAATATCGTCGTTATTATCGTCGTTAATATCGTCGTTATTATCGTCGTTATTATCGTCGTTAATATCGTCGTTAATATCGTCATTATCATCGTTGTTATCGTCCTTATTATTCTCATAATTATCGTCGTTAATATCGTCGTTATTTTGTCATAATCATCGTCGTTTATTTCGTCATTATCATCGTTGTTATCGTCCTTATTATCCTCAGAATTATCGTCGTTAATATCGTCGTTATTTTGTCATAATCATCGTCGTTAATGTCGTCGTTATTATCGTCATTATCATCGTTGTTATCGTCCTTATTATCCTCATAATTATCGTCGTAAATATCGTCGTTATTTTGTCATAATCATCGTCGTTTATATCGTCATTATCATCGTTGTTATCGTCCTTATTATCCTCATAATTATCGTCGTTAATATCGTCGTTATTTTGTCATAATCATCGTCGTTAATGTCGTCGTTATTATCGTCATTATCTTCGTTGTTATCGTCATAATTATCACCGTTACTACCGTCGTTATTATTGTCATTATCTTCTTTTTATCGTCGTTATTATCGTCGTTAATATCGTCGTTATTATCGTCGTTAATATCGTCGTTATTATCGTCGCTATTATCGTCGTTAATATCGTCGATAATATCGTCATTATCATCGTTGTTATCGTCCTTATTATTATCATAATTATCGTCGTTAATATCGTCGTTATTTTGTCATAATCATCGTCGTTTATATCGTCATTATCATCGTTGTTATCGTCCTTATTATCCTCATAATTATCGTCGTTAATATCGTCGTTATTTTGTCATAATCATCGTCGTTAATGTCGTCGTTATTATCGTCATTATCTTCGTTGTTATCGTCATAATTATCATCGTTAATATCGTCGTTATTATTGTCATTATCTTCTTTTTATCGTCGTTAATATCGTCGTTATTATCGTCGTTATTATCGTCGTTAATATCGTCCTTAATATCGTCATTATCATCGTTGTTATCGTCCTTATTATCCTCATAATTATCGTCGTTAATATCGTCGTTATTTTGTCATAATCATCGTCGTTAATGTCGTCGTTATTATCGTCATTATCATCGTTGTTATCGTCCTTATTATCCTCATAATTATCGTCGTTAATATCGTCGTTATTTTGTCATAATCATCGTCGTTAATGTCGTCGTTATTATCGTTGTTATCTTCTTTGTTATCGTCATAATTATCATTGTTAATACCGTCGTTATTAATGTCATTATCTTCTTTTTATCGTCGTTATTATTGTCATTATCTTCTTTTTGTCGTCGTTATTATCGTCGTTAATATAGTCGTTATTATCGTCGTTATTATCGTCGTTAATATCGTCGTTAATATCGTCATTATCATCGTTTGTTATCGTCGTTATTATCGTCGTTAATATTCTCGTTATTTTGTCATAATCATCGTCGTTAATGTCGTCGTTATTATCGTCATTATCTTCGTTGTTATCGTCCTTATTATCCTCATAATTATCGTCGTTAATATCGTCGTTATTTTGTCATAATCATCGTCGTTTATATCGTCATTATCATCGTTGTTATCGTCCTTATTATCCTCATAATTATCGTCGTTAATATCGTCGTTATTTTGTCATAATCATCGTCGTTAATGTCGTCGTTATTATCGTTGTTATCTTCTTTGTTATCGTCATAATTATCATTGTTAATACCGTCGTTATTAATGTCATTATCTTCTTTTTATCATTGTTATTATCGTCGTTAATATCGTCGTTATTATCGTCGTTAATATCGCCGTTATTATCGTCGTTATTATCGTCGTTAATATCGTCGTTATTATCGTCATTATCATCGTTGTTATCGTCCTTATTATCCTCATAATTATCGTCGTTAATATCGTCGTTATTTTGTCATAATCATCGTCGTTAATGTCGTCGTTATTATCGTCATTATCATCGTTGTTATCGTCCTTATTATCCTCATAATTATCGTCGTTAATATCGTCGTTATTTTGTCATAATCATCGTCGTTTATATCGTCATTATCATCGTTGTTATCGTCCTTATTATCCTCATAATTATCGTCGTTAATATCGTCGTTATTTTGTCATAATCATCGTCGTTAATGTCGTCGTTATTATCGTCATTATCTTCGTTGTTATCGTCATAATTATCATCGTTAATACCGTCGTTATTATTGTCATTATCTTCTTTTTATCGTCGTTATTATCGTCGTTAATATCGTCGTTATTATCGTCGTTAATTTCGTCGTTATTATCGTCGTTATTATCGTCGTTAATATCGTCGTTAATATCGTCATTATCATCGTTGTTATCGTCCTTATTATTCTCATAATTATCGTCGTTAATATCGTCGTTATTTTGTCATAATCATCGTCGTTTATATCGTCATTATCATCGTTGTTATCGTCCTTATTATCCTCATAATTATCGTCGTTAATATCGTCGTTATTTTGTCATAATCATCGTCGTTAATGTCGTCGTTATTATCGTCATTATCTTCGTTGTTATCGTCATAATTATCATCGTTAATATCGTCGTTATTATTGTCATTATCTTCTTTTTATCGTCGTTAATATCGTCGTTATTATCGTCGTTATTATCGTCGTTAATATCGTCGTTAATATCGTCATTATCATCGTTGTTATCGTCCTTATTATCTTCATAATTATCGTCGTTAATATCGTCGTTATTTTGTCATAATCATCGTCGTTAATGTCGTCGTTTATATCGTCATTATCATCGTTGTTATCGTCCTTATTATCCTCATAATTATCGTCGTTAATATCGTCGTTATTTTGTCATAATCATCGTCGTTAATGTCGTCGTTATTATCGTCATTATCTTCGTTGTTATCGTCATAATTATCATCGTTAATACCGTCGTTATTAATGTCATTATCTTCTTTTTATCGTCGTTATTATCGTCGTTAATATCGTCGTTATTATCGTCGTTAATATCGTCGTTATTATCGTCGTTATTATCGTCGTTAATATCGTCGTTATTATCGTCATTATCATCGTTGTTATCGTCCTTATTATCCTCATAATTATCGTCGTTAATATCGTCGTTATTTTGTCATAATCATCGTCGTTAATGTCGTCGTTATTATCGTCATTATCATCGTTGTTATCGTCCTTATTATCCTCATAATTATCGTCGTTAATATCGTCGTTATTATCGTCGTTATTATCGTCGTTAATATCGTCGTTAATATCGTCATTATCATCGTTGTTATCGTCCTTATTATCCTCATAATTATCGTCGATAATATCGTCGTTATTTTGTCATAATCATCGTCGTTAATGTCGTCGTTATTATCGTCATTATCATCGTTGTTATCGTCCTTATTATCCTCATAATTATCGTCGTTAATATCGTCGTTATTTTGTCATAAACATCGTCGTTTATATAGTCATTATTATCGTTGTTATCGTCTTTATTATCCTCATAATTATCGTCGTTAATATCGTCGTTATTTTGTCATAATCATCGTCGTTAATGTCGTCGTTATTATCGTCATTATCTTCGTTGTTATCGTCATAATTATCATCGTTAATACCGTCGTTATTATTGTCATTATCTTCTTTTTATCGTCGTTATTATCGTCGTTAATATCGTCGTTATTATCGTCGTTAATTTCGTCGTTATTATCGTCGTTATTATCGTCGTTAATATCGTCGTTAATATCGTCATTATCATCGTTGTTATCGTCCTTATTATTCTCATAATTATCGTCGTTAATATCGTCGTTATTTTGTCATAATCATCGTCGTTTATATCGTCATTATCATCGTTGTTATCGTCCTTATTATCCTCAGAATTATCGTCGTTAATATCGTCGTTATTTTGTCATAATCATCGTCGTTAATGTCGTCGTTATTATCGTCATTATCTTCGTTGTTATCGTCATAATTATCATCGTTAATATCGTCGTTATTATTGTCATTATCTCCTTTTTATCGTCGTTAATATCGTCGTTATTATCGTCGTTATTATCGTCGTTAATATCGTCGTTGATATCGTCATTATCATCGTTGTTATCGTCCTTATTATCCTCATAATTATCGTCGTTAATATCGTCGTTATTTTGTCATAATCATCGTCGTTAATGTCGTCGTTTATATCGTCATTATCATCGTTGTTATCGTCCTTATTATCCTCATAATTATCGTCGTTAATATCGTCGTTATTTTGTCATAATCATCGTCGTTAATGTCGTCGTTATTATCGTCATTATCTTCGTTGTTATCGTCATAATTATCATCGTTAATACCGTCGTTATTATTGTCATTATCTTCTTTTTATCGTCGTTATTATCGTCGTTAATATCGTCGTTATTATCGTCGTTAATATCGTCGTTATTATCGTCGTTATTATCGTCGTTAATATCGTCGTTATTATCGTCATTATCATCGTTGTTATCGTCCTTATTATCCTCATAATTATCGTCGTTAATATCGTTGTTATTTTGACATAATCATCGTCGTTAATGTCGTCGTTATTATCGTCATTATCATCGTTGTTATCGTCCTTATTATCCTCATAACTATCGTCGTTAATATCGTCGTTATTTTTTCATAATCATCGTCGTTAATATCGTCATTATCATCGTTGTTATCGTCCTTATTATACTCATAATTATCGTCGTTAATATCGTCGTTATTTTGTCATAATCATCGTCGTTAATGTCGTCGTTAATATCCTCATTATCATCGTTGTTATCGTCCTTATTATACTCATAATTATCGTCGTTAATATCGTCGTTATTTTGTCATAATCATCGTCGTTAATGTCGTCGTTATTATCGTCATTATCATCGTTGTTATCGTCCTTATTATGCTCATAATTATCGTCGTTAATATCGTCGTTATTTTGTCATAATCATCGTCGTTTATATCGTCAATATTATCGTTGTTATCGTCCTTATTATCCTCATAATTATCGTCGTTAATATCGTCGTTATTTTGTCATAATCATCGTCGTTAATGTCGTCGTTATTATCGTGATTATCTTCGTTGTTATCGTCATAATTATCATCGTTAATACCGTCGTTATTATTGTCATTATCTTCTTTTTATCGTCGTTATTATCGTCGTTAATATCGTCGTTATTATCGTCGTTAATATCGTCGTTATTATCGTCGTTATTATCATCGTTAATATCGTCGTTTATATCGTCATTATCATCGTTGTTATCGTCCTTATTATCCTCATAATTATCGTCGTTAATATCGTCGTTATTTTGTCATAATCATCGTCGTTAATGTTGTCGTTATTATCGTCATTATCTTCGTTGTTATCGTCATAATTATCATCGTTAATACCGTCGTTATTATTGTCATTATCTTCTTTTTATCGTCGTTATTATCGTCGTTAATATAGTCGTTATTATCGTCGTTAATATCGTCGTTATTATCGTCGCTATTATCGTCGTTAATATCGTCGTTAATATCGTCATTATCTTCGTTGTTATCGTCCTTATTATTATCATAATTATCGTCGTTAATATCGTCGTTATTTTGTCATAATCATCGTCGTTTATATCGTCATTATCATCGTTGTTATCGTCCTTATTATCCTCATAATTATCGTCGTTAATATCGTCGTTATTTTGTCATAATCATCGTCGTTAATGTTTTCGTTATTATCGTCATTATCTTCGTTGTTATCGTCATAATTATCATCGTTAATATCGTCGTTATTATTGTCATTATCTTCTTTTTATCGTCGTTAATATCGTCGTTATTATCGTCGTTAATATCGTCGTTAATATCGTCATTATCATCGTTGTTATCGTCCTTATTATCCTCATAATTATCGTCGTTAATATCGTCGTTATTTTGTCAAAATCATCGTCGTTAATGTCGTCGTTGTTATCGTCATTATCATCGTTGTTATCGTCCTTATTATCCTCATAATTATCGTCGTTAATATCGTCGTTATTTTCTCATAATCATCGTCGTTAATTTCGTCGTTATTATCGTTGTTATCTTCTTTGTTATCGTCATAATTATCATTGTTAATACCGTCGTTATTATTGTCATTATCTTCTTTTTATCGTCGTTATTATCGTCGTTAATATCGTCGTTATTTTGTCATAATCATCGTCGTTAATGTCGTCGTTATTATCGTCATTATCATCGTTGTTATCGTCCTTATTATCCTCATAATTATCGTCGTTAATATCGTCGTTATTTTCTCATAATCATCGTCGTTAATGTCGTCGTTATTATCGTTGTTATCTTCTTTGTTATCGTCATAATTATCAATGTTAATACCGTCGTTATTATTGTCATTATCTTCTTTTTATCGTCGTTATTATCGTCGTTAATATCGTCGTTATTATTGTCGTTAATATCGTCGTTATTATCGTCGTTATTATCGTCGTTAATATCGTCGTTATTATCGTCATTATCATCGTTGTTATCGTCCTTATTATCCTCATAATTATCGTCGATAATATCGTCGTTATTTTGTCATAATCATCGTCGTTAATGTCGTCGTTATTATCGTCATTATCATCGTTGTTATCGTCCTTATTATTCTCATAATTATCGTCGTTAATATCGTCGTTATTTTGTCATAATCATCGTCGTTTATATCGTCATTATCATCGTTGTTATCGTCCTTATTATCCTCAGAATTATCGTCGTTAATATCGTCGTTATTTTGTCATAATCATCGTCGTTAATGTCGTCGTTATTATCGTCATTATCTTCGTTGTTATCGTCATAATTATCATCGTTAATATCGTCGTTATTATTGTCATTATCTTCTTTTTATCGTCGTTAATATCGTCGTTATTATCGTCGTTATTATCGTCGTTAATATCGTCGTTGATATCGTCATTATCATCGTTGTTATCGTCCTTATTATCCTCATAATTATCGTCGTTAATATCGTCGTTATTTTGTCATAATCATCGTCGTTAATGTCGTCGTTTATATCGTCATTATCATCGTTGTTATCGTCCTTATTATCCTCATAATTATCGTCGTTAATATCGTCGTTATTTTGTCATAATCATCGTCGTTAATGTCGTCGTTATTATCGTCATTATCTTCGTTGTTATCGTCATAATTATCATCGTTAATACCGTCGTTATTATTGTCATTATCTTCTTTTTATCGTCGTTATTATCGTCGTTAATATCGTCGTTATTATCGTCGTTAATATCGTCGTTATTATCGTCGTTATTATCGTCGTTAATATCGTCGTTATTATCGTCATTATCATCGTTGTTATCGTCCTTATTATCCTCATAATTATCGTCGTTAATATCGTTGTTATTTTGACATAATCATCGTCGTTAATGTCGTCGTTATTATCGTCATTATCATCGTTGTTATCGTCCTTATTATCCTCATAACTATCGTCGTTAATATCGTCGTTATTTTTTCATAATCATCGTCGTTAATATCGTCATTATCATCGTTGTTATCGTCCTTATTATACTCATAATTATCGTCGTTAATATCGTCGTTATTTTGTCATAATCATCGTCGTTAATGTCGTCGTTAATATCCTCATTATCATCGTTGTTATCGTCCTTATTATACTCATAATTATCGTCGTTAATATCGTCGTTATTTTGTCATAATCATCGTCGTTAATGTCGTCGTTATTATCGTCATTATCATCGTTGTTATCGTCCTTATTATGCTCATAATTATCGTCGTTAATATCGTCGTTATTTTGTCATAATCATCGTCGTTTATATCGTCAATATTATCGTTGTTATCGTCCTTATTATCCTCATAATTATCGTCGTTAATATCGTCGTTATTTTGTCATAATCATCGTCGTTAATGTCGTCGTTATTATCGTGATTATCTTCGTTGTTATCGTCATAATTATCATCGTTAATACCGTCGTTATTATTGTCATTATCTTCTTTTTATCGTCGTTATTATCGTCGTTAATATCGTCGTTATTATCGTCGTTAATATCGTCGTTATTATCGTCGTTATTATCATCGTTAATATCGTCGTTTATATCGTCATTATCATCGTTGTTATCGTCCTTATTATCCTCATAATTATCGTCGTTAATATCGTCGTTATTTTGTCATAATCATCGTCGTTAATGTTGTCGTTATTATCGTCATTATCTTCGTTGTTATCGTCATAATTATCATCGTTAATACCGTCGTTATTATTGTCATTATCTTCTTTTTATCGTCGTTATTATCGTCGTTAATATAGTCGTTATTATCGTCGTTAATATCGTCGTTATTATCGTCGCTATTATCGTCGTTAATATCGTCGTTAATATCGTCATTATCTTCGTTGTTATCGTCCTTATTATTATCATAATTATCGTCGTTAATATCGTCGTTATTTTGTCATAATCATCGTCGTTTATATCGTCATTATCATCGTTGTTATCGTCCTTATTATCCTCATAATTATCGTCGTTAATATCGTCGTTATTTTGTCATAATCATCGTCGTTAATGTTTTCGTTATTATCGTCATTATCTTCGTTGTTATCGTCATAATTATCATCGTTAATATCGTCGTTATTATTGTCATTATCTTCTTTTTATCGTCGTTAATATCGTCGTTATTATCGTCGTTAATATCGTCGTTAATATCGTCATTATCATCGTTGTTATCGTCCTTATTATCCTCATAATTATCGTCGTTAATATCGTCGTTATTTTGTCAAAATCATCGTCGTTAATGTCGTCGTTGTTATCGTCATTATCATCGTTGTTATCGTCCTTATTATCCTCATAATTATCGTCGTTAATATCGTCGTTATTTTCTCATAATCATCGTCGTTAATTTCGTCGTTATTATCGTTGTTATCTTCTTTGTTATCGTCATAATTATCATTGTTAATACCGTCGTTATTATTGTCATTATCTTCTTTTTATCGTCGTTATTATCGTCGTTAATATCGTCGTTATTTTGTCATAATCATCGTCGTTAATGTCGTCGTTATTATCGTCATTATCATCGTTGTTATCGTCCTTATTATCCTCATAATTATCGTCGTTAATATCGTCGTTATTTTCTCATAATCATCGTCGTTAATGTCGTCGTTATTATCGTTGTTATCTTCTTTGTTATCGTCATAATTATCAATGTTAATACCGTCGTTATTATTGTCATTATCTTCTTTTTATCGTCGTTATTATCGTCGTTAATATCGTCGTTATTATTGTCGTTAATATCGTCGTTATTATCGTCGTTATTATCGTCGTTAATATCGTCGTTATTATCGTCATTATCATCGTTGTTATCGTCCTTATTATCCTCATAATTATCGTCGATAATATCGTCGTTATTTTGTCATAATCATCGTCGTTAATGTCGTCGTTATTATCGTCATTATCATCGTTGTTATCGTCCTTATTATCCTCATAATTATCGTCGTTAATATCGTCGTTATTTTGTCATAAACATCGTCGTTTATAAAGTCATTATTATCGTTGTTATCGTCTTTATTATCCTCATAATTATCGTCGTTAATATCGTCGTTATTTTGTCATAATCATCGTTGTTAATGTCGTCGTTATTATCGTCATTATCTTCGTTGTTATCGTCATAATTATCATCGTTAATACCGTCGTTATTATTGTCATTATCTTCTTTTTATCGTCGTTATTATCGTCGTTAATATCGTCGTTATTATCGTCGTTAATTTCGTCGTTATTATCGTCGTTATTATCGTCGTTAATATCGTCGTTAATATCGTCATTATCATCGTTGTTATCGTCCTTATTATTCTCATAATTATCGTCGTTAATATCGTCGTTATTTTGTCATAATCATCGTCGTTTATATCGTCATTATCATCGTTGTTATCGTCCTTATTATCCTCAGAATTATCGTCGTTAATATCGTCGTTATTTTGTCATAATCATCGTCGTTAATGTCGTCGTTATTATCGTCATTATCTTCGTTGTTATCGTCATAATTATCATCGTTAATATCGTCGTTATTATTGTCATTATCTTCTTTTTATCGTCGTTAATATCGTCGTTATTATCGTCGTTATTATCGTCGTTAATATCGTCGTTAATATCGTCATTATCATCGTTGTTATCGTCCTTATTATCCTCATAATTATCGTCGTTAATATCGTCGTTATTTTGTCATAATCATCGTCGTTAATGTCGTCGTTTATATCGTCATTATCATCGTTGTTATCGTCCTTATTATCCTCATAATTATCGTCGTTAATATCGTCGTTATTTTGTCATAATCATCGTCGTTAATGTCGTCGTTATTATCGTCATTATCTTCGTTGTTATCGTCATAATTATCATCGTTAATACCGTCGTTATTATTGTCATTATCTTCTTTTTATCGTCGTTATTATCGTCGTTAATATCGTCGTTATTATCGTCGTTAATATCGTCGTTATTATCGTCGTTATTATCGTCGTTAATATCGTCGTTATTATCGTCATTATCATCGTTGTTATCGTCCTTATTATCCTCATAATTATCGTCGTTAATATCGTTGTTATTTTGACATAATCATCGTCGTTAATGTCGTCGTTATTATCGTCATTATCATCGTTGTTATCGTCCTTATTATCCTCATAACTATCGTCGTTAATATCGTCGTTATTTTTTCATAATCATCGTCGTTAATATCGTCATTATCATCGTTGTTATCGTCCTTATTATACTCATAATTATCGTCGTTAATATCGTCGTTATTTTGTCATTATCATCGTCGTTAATGTCGTCGTTAATATCCTCATTATCATCGTTGTTATCGTCCTTATTATACTCATAATTATCGTCGTTAATATCGTCGTTATTTTGTCATAATCATCGTCGTTAATGTCGTCGTTATTATCGTCATTATCATCGTTGTTATCGTCCTTATTATGCTCATAATTATCGTCGTTAATATCGTCGTTATTTTGTCCTAATCATCGTCGTTTATATCGTCAATATTATCGTTGTTATCGTCCTTATTATCCTCATAATTATCGTCGTTAATATCGTCGTTATTTTGTCATAATCATCGTCGTTAATGTCGTCGTTATTATCGTGATTATCTTCGTTGTTATCGTCATAATTATCATCGTTAATACCGTCGTTATTATTGTCATTATCTTCTTTTTATCGTCGTTATTATCGTCGTTAATATAGTCGTTATTATCGTCGTTAATATCGTCGTTATTATCGTCGCTATTATCGTCGTTAATATCGTCGTTAATATCGTCATTATCTTCGCTGTTATCGTCCTTATTATTATCATAATTATCGTCGTTAATATCGTCGTTATTTTGTCATAATCATCGTCGTTTATATCGCCATTATCATCGTTGTTATCGTCCTTATTATCCTCATAATTATCGTCGTTAATATCGTCGTTATTTTGTCATAATCATCGTCGTTAATGTTTTCGTTATTATCGTCATTATCTTCGTTGTTATCGTCATAATTATCATCGTTAATATCGTCGTTATTATTGTCATTATCTTCTTTTTATCGTCGTTAATATCGTCGTTATTATCGTCGTTAATATCGTCGTTAATATCGTCATTATCATCGTTGTTATCGTCCTTATTATCCTCATAATTATCGTCGTTAATATCGTCGTTATTTTGTCATAATCATCGTCGTTAATGTCGTCGTTGTTATCGTCATTATCATCGTTGTTATCGTCCTTATTATCCTCATAATTATCGTCGTTAATATCGTCGTTATTTTCTCATAATCATCGTCGTTAATGTCGTCGTTATTATCGTTGTTATCTTCTTTGTTATCGTCATAATTATCAATGTTAATACCGTCGTTATTATTGTCATTATCTTCTTTTTATCGTCGTTATTATCGTCGTTAATATCGTCGTTATTATTGTCGTTAATATCGTCGTTATTATCGTCGTTATTATCGTCGTTAATATCGTCGTTATTATCGTCATTATCATCGTTGTTATCGTCCTTATTATCCTCATAATTATCGTCGTTAATATCGTCGTTATTTTGTCATAATCATCGTCGTTAATGTCGTCGTTATTATCGTCATTATCATCGTTGTTATCGTCCTTATTATCCTCATAATTATCGTCGTTAATATCGTCGTTATTTTGTCATAATCATCGTCGTTATATCGTCATTATCATCGTTGTTATCGTCCTTATTATCCTCATAATTATCGTCGTTTAATATCGTCGTTATTTTGTCATAATCGTCGTCGTTAATGTCGTCGTTATTATCGTCATTATCTTCGTTGTTATCGTCATAATTATCATCGATAATACCGTCGTTATTATTGTCATTATCTTCTTTTTATCGTCGTTATTATCGTCGTTAATATCGTCGTTATTATCGTCGTTAATATCGTCGTTATTATCGTCGTTATTATCGTCGTTAATATCGTCGTTATTATCAGCATTATCATCGTTGTTATCGTCCTTATTATCCTCATAATTATCGTCGTTAATATCGTCGTTATTTAGTCATAATCATCGTCGTTAATGTCGTCGTTATTATCGTCATTATCATCGTTGTTATCGTCCTTATTATCCTCATAATTATCGTCGTTATTTTTTCATAATCATCGTCGTTAATGTCGTCGTTATTATCGTCATTATCATCGTTGTTATCGTCCTTATTATCCTCATAATTATCGTCGTTAATATCGTCGTTATTTTGTCATAATCATCGTCGTTTATATCGTCAATATTATCGTTGTTATCGTCCTTATTATCCTCATAATTATCGTCGTTAATATCGTCGTTATTTTGTCATAATCATCGTCGTTAATGTCGTCGTTATTATCGTGATTATCTTCGTTGTTATCGTCATAATTATCATCGTTAATACCGTCGTTATTATTGTCATTATCTTCTTTTTATCGTCGTTATTATCGTCGTTAATATCGTCGTTATTATTGTCGTTAATATCGTCGTTATTATCGTCGTTATTATCGTCGTTAATATCGTCGTTAATATCGTCATTATCATCGTTGTTATCGTCCTTATTATCCTCATAATTATCGTCGTTAATATCGTCGTTATTTTGTCATAATCATCGTCGTTAATGTCGTCGTTGTTATCGTCATTATCATCGTTGTTATCGTCCTTATTAACCTCATAATTATCGTCGTTAATATCGTCGTTATTTTGTCATAATAATCGTCGTTTATATCGACATTATTATCGTTGTTATCGTCCTTATTATCCTCATAATTATCGTCGTTAATATCGTCGTTATTTTGTCATAATCATCGTCGTTAATGTCGTCGTTATTATCGTCATTATCTTCGTTGTTATCGTCATAATTATCATCGTTAATACCGTCGTTATTATTGTCATTATCTTCTTTTATCGTCGTTATTATCGTCGTTAATATCGTCGTTATTATCGTCGTTAATATCGTCGTTATTATCGTCGTTATTATCGTCGTTAATATCTTCGTTAATATCGTCAATATCATCGTTGTTATCGTCCTTATTATCCTCATAATTATCGTCGTTAATATCGTCGTTATTTTGTCATAATCATCGTCGTTAATGTCGTCGTTGTTATCGTCATTATCATCGTTGTTATCGTCCTTATTAACCTCATAATTATCGTCGTTAATATCGTCGTTATTTTGTCATAATAATCGTCGTTTATATCGACATTATTATCGTTGTTATCGTCCTTATTATCCTCATAATTATCGTCGTTAATATCGTCGTTATTTTGTCATAATCATCGTCGTTAATGTCGTCGTTATTATCGTCATTATCTTCGTTGTTATCGTTATTATTATCATCGTTAATACCGTCGTTATTATTGTCATTACCTTCTTTTTATCGTCGTTATTATCGTCGTTAATATCGTCGATATTATCGTCGTTAATATCGTCGTTATTATCGCCGTTATTATCGTTGTTAATATCGTCGTTAATATCGTCATTATCATCGTTGTTATCGTCCTTATTATCCTCATAATTATCGTCGTAATTATCGTCGTTATTTTGTCATAAACATCGTCGTTTATATCGTCATTATCATCGTTGTTATCGTCCTTATTATCCTCATAATTATCGTCGTTAATATCGTCGTTATTTTGTCATAATCATCGTCGTTAATGTCGTCGTTATTATCGTCATTATCTTCGTTGTTATCGTCGTAATTATCATCGTTAATATCGTCGTTATTATTGTCATTATCTTCTTTTTATCGTCGTTAATATCGTCGTTATTATCGTCGTTATTATCGTCGTTAATATCGTCGTTAATATCGTCATTATCATCGTTGTTATCGTCCTTATTATCCTCATAATTATCGTCGTTAATATCGTCGTTATTTTGTCATAATCATCGTCGTTAATGTCGTCGTTATTATCGTCATTATCATCGTTGTTATCGTCCTTATTATCCTCATAATTATCGTCGTTAATATCGTCGTTATTTTGTCATAATCATCGTCGTTAATGTCGTCGTTATTTTCGTCATTATCATCGTTGTTATCGTCCTTATTATCCTCATAATTATGGTCGTTAATATCGTCGTTATTTTGTCATAATCATCGTCGTTAATGTCGTCATTATCATCGTTGTTATCGTCCTTATTATACTCATAATTATCGTCGTTAATATCGTCGTTATTTTGTCATAATCATCGTCGTTAATGTCGTCGTTATTATCGTCATTATCATCGTTGTTATCGTCCTTATTATGCTCATAATTATCGTCGTTAATATCATCGTTATTTTGTCATAATCATCGTCGTTTATATCGTCAATATTATCGTTGTTATCGTCCTTATTATCCTCATAATTATCGTCGTTAATATCGTCGTTATTTTGTCATAATCATCGTCGTTAATGTCGTCGTTCTTATCGTGATTATCTTCGTTGTTATCGTCATAATTATCATCGTTAATACCGTCGTTATTATTGTCATTATCTTCTTTTTATCGTCGTTATTATCGTCGTTAATATCGTCGTTATTATCGTCGTTAATATCGTCGTTATTATCGTCGTTATTATCATCGTTAATATCGTCGTTTATATCGTCATTATCATCGTTGTTATCGTCCTTATTATCCTCATAATTATCGTCGTTAATATCGTCGTTATTTTGTCATAATCATCGTCGTTAATGTCGTCGTTATTATCGTCATTATCATCGTTGTTATCGTCCTTATTATCCTCATAATTATCGTCGTTAATATCGTCGTTATTTTGTCATAATCATCGTCGTTTATATCGTCATTATCATCGTTGTTATCGTCCTTATTATCCTCATAATTATCGTCGTTAATATCGTCGTTATTTTGTCATAATCGTCGTCGTTAATGTCGTCGTTATTATCGTCATTATCTTCGTTGTTATCGTCATAATTATCATCGTTAATACCGTCGTTATTATTGTCATTATCTTCTTTTTATCGTCGTTATTATCGTCGTTAATATCGTCGTTATTATCGTCGTTAATATCGTCGTTATTATCGTCGTTATTATCGTCGTTAATATCGTCGTTATTATCAGCATTATCATCGTTGTTATCGTCCTTATTATCCTCATAATGATCGTCGTTAATATCGTCGTTATTTAGTCATAATCATCGTCGTTAATGTCGTCGTTATTATCGTCATTATCATCGTTGTTATCGTCCTTATTATCCTCATAATTATCGTCGTTAATATCGTCGTTATTTTTTCATAATCATCGTCGTTAATGTCGTCGTTATTATCGTCATTATCATCGTTGTTATCGTCCTTATTATCCTCATAATTATCGTCGTTAATATCGTCGTTATTATGTCATAATCATCGTCGTTTATATCGTCAATATTATCGTTGTTATCGTCCTTATTATCCTCATAATTATCGTCGTTAATATCGTCGTTATTTTGTCATAATCATCGTCGTTAATGTCGTCGTTATTATCGTGATTATCTTCGTTGTTATCGTCATAATTATCATCGTTAATACCGTCGTTATTATTGTCATTATCTTCTTTTTATCGTCGTTATTATCGTCGTTAATATCGTCGTTATTATTGTCGTTAATATCGTCGTTATTATCGTCGTTATTATCGTCGTTAATATCGTCGTTAATATCGTCATTATCATCGTTGTTATCGTCCTTATTATCCTCATAATTATCGTCGTTAATATCGTCGTTATTTTGTCATAATCATCGTCGTTAATGTCGTCGTTGTTATCGTCATTATCATCGTTGTTATCGTCCTTATTAACCTCATAATTATCGTCGTTAATATCGTCGTTATTTTGTCATAATAATCGTCGTTTATATCGACATTATTATCGTTGTTATCGTCCTTATTATCCTCATAATTATCGTCGTTAATATCGTCGTTATTTTGTCATAATCATCGTCGTTAATGTCGTCGTTATTATCGTGATTATCTTCGTTGTTATCGTCATAATTATCATCGTTAATACCGTCGTTATTATTGTCATTATCTTCTTTTTATCGTCGTTATTATCGTCGTTAATATCGTCGTTATTATCGTCGTTAATATCGTAGTTATTATCGTCGTTATTATCGTCGTTAATATCTTCGTTAATATCGTCAATATCATCGTTGTTATCGTCCTTATTATCCTCATAATTATCGTCGTTAATATCGTCGTTATTTTGTCATAATCATCGTCGTTAATGTCGGCCTTGTTATCGTCATTATCATCGTTGTTATCGTCCTTATTAACCTCATAAGTATCGTCGTTAATATCGTCGTTATTTTGTCATAATAATCGTCGTTTATATCGACATTATTATCGTTGTTATCGTCCTTATTATCCTCATAATTATCGTCGTTAATATCGTCGCTATTTTGTCATAATCATCGTCGTTAATGTCGTCGTTATTATCGTCATTATCTTCGTTGTTATCGTTATAATTATCATCGTTAATACCGTCGTTATTATTGTCATTACCTTCTTTTTATCGTCGTTATTATCGTCGTTAATATCGTCGTTATTATCGTCGTTAATATCGTCGTTATTATCGCCGTTATTATCGTTGTTAATATCGTCGTTAATATCGTCATTATCATCGTTGTTATCGTCCTTATTATCCTCATAATTATCGTCGTTATTATCGTCGTTATTTTGTCATAAACATCGTCGTTTATATCGTCATTATCATCGTTGTTATCGTCCTTATTATCCTCAGAATTATCGTCGTTAATATCGTCGTTATTTTGTCATAATCATCGTCGTTAATGTCGTGTTATTATCGTCATTATCTTCGTTGTTATCGTCGTAATTATCATCGTTAATATCGTCGTTATTATTGTCATTATCTTCTTTTTATCGTCGTTAATATCGTCGTTATTATCGTCGTTATTATCGTCGTTAATATCGTCGTTAATATCGTCATTATCATCGTCGTTATCGTCCTTATTATCCTCATAATTATCGTCGTTAATATCGTCGTTATTTTGTCATAATCATCGTCGTTAATGTCGTCGTTATTATCGTCATTATCATCGTTGTTATCGTCCTTATTATCCTCATAATTATCGTCGTTAATATCGTCGTTATTTTGTCATAATCATCGTCGTTAATGTCGTCGTTATTTTCGTCATTATCATCGTTGTTATCGTCCTTATTATCCTCATAATTATGGTCGTTAATATCGTCGTTATTTTGTCATAATCATCGTCGTTAATGTCGTCATTATCATCGTTGTTATCGTCCTTATTATCCTCATAATTATCGTCGTTAATATCGTCGTTATTTTGTCATAATCATCGTCGTTAATGTCGTCGTTATTATCGTCATTATCTTCGTTGTTATCGTTATAATTATCATCGTTAATACCGTCGTTATTATTGTCATTATCTTCTTTTTATCGTCGTTATTATCGTCGTTAATATCGTCGTTATTATCGTCGTTAATATCGTCGTTATTATCGTCGTTATTATCGTCGTTAATATCGTCGTTATTATCGTCATTATCATCGTTGTTATCGTCCTTATTATCCTCATAATTATCGTCGTTAATATCGTCGTTATTTTGTCATAATCATCGTCGTTAATGTCGTCGTTATTATCGTCATTATCATCGTTGTTATCGTCCTTATTATCCTCATAATTATCGTCGTTAATATCGTCGTTATTTTTTCATAATCATCGTCGTTAATATCGTCATTATCATCGTTGTTATCGTCCTTATTATACTCATAATTATCGTCGTTAATATCGTCGTTATTTTGTCATAATCATCGTCGTTAATGTCGTCGTTAATATCCTCATTATCATCGTTGTTATCGTCCTTATTATACTCATAATTATCGTCGTTAATATCGTCGTTATTTTGTCATAATCATCGTCGTTAATGTCGTCGTTATTATCGTCATTATCATCGTTGTTATCGTCCTTATTATCCTCATAATTATCGTCGTTAATATCGTCGTTATTTTGTCATAATCATCGTCGTTTATATCGTCAATATTATCGTTGTTATCGTCCTTATTATCCACATAATTATCGTCGTTAATATCGTCGTTATTTTGTCATAATCATCGTCGTTAATGTCGTCGTTATTATCGTGATTATCTTCGTTGTTATCGTCATAATTATCATCGTTAATACCGTCGTTATTATTGTCATTATCTTCTTTTTATCGTCGTTATTATCGTCGTTAATATCGTCGTTATTATCGTCGTTAATATCGTCGTTATTATCGTCGTTATTATCGTCGTTAATATCGTCGTTAATATCGTCATTATCATCGTTGTTATCGTCCTTATTATCCTCATAATTATCGTCGTTAATATCGTCGTTATTTTGTCATAATCATCGTCGTTTATATCGTCAATATTATCGTTGTTATCGTCCTTATTATCCTCATAATTATCGTCGTTAATATCGTCGTTATTTTGTCATAATCATCGTCGTTAATGTCGTCGTTATTATCGTGATTATCTTCGTTGTTATCGTCATAATTATCATCGTTAAGACCGTCGTTATTATTGTCATTATCTTCTTTTTATCGTCGTTATTATCGTCGTTAATATCGTCGTTATTATCGTCGTTAATATCGTCGTTATTATCGTCGTTATTATCGTCGTTAATATCGTCGTTAATATCGTCATTATCATCGTTGTTATCGTCCTTATTATCCTCATAATTATCGTCGTTAATATCGTCGTTATTTTGTCATAATCATCGTCGTTAATGTCGTCGTTGATATCGTCATTATCATCGTTGTTATCGTCCTTATTAACTTCATAATTATCGTCGTTAATATCGGCGTTATTTTGTCATAATAATCGTCGTTTATATCGACATTATTATCGTTGTTATCGTCCTTATTATCCTCATAATTATCGTCGTTAATATCGTCGTTATTTTATCATAATCATCGTCGTTAATGTCGTCGTTATTATCGTCATTATCTTCGTTGTTATCGTCATAATTATCATCGTTAATACCGTCGTTATTATTGTCATTACCTTCTTTTTATCGTCGTTATTATCGTCGTTAATATCGTCGTTATTATCGTCGTTAATATCGTCGTTATTATCGTCGTTATTATCGTCGTTAATATCGTCGTTAATATCGTCATTATCATCGTTGTTATCGTCCTTATTATCCTCATAATTATCGTCGTTAATATCGTCGTTATTTTGTCATAATCATCGTCGTTAATGTCGTCGTTATTATCGTCATTATCATCGTTGTTATCGTCCTTATTATCCTCATAATTATCGTCGTTAATATCGTCGTTATTTTGTCATAATCATCGTCGTTAATGTCGTCGCTATTATCGTCATTATCATCGTTGTTATCGTCCTTATTATCCTCATAATTATCGTCGTTAATATCGTCGTTATTTTGTCATAATCATCGTCGTTTATATCGTCATTATCATCGTTGTTATCGTCCTTATTATCCTCATAATTATCGTCGTTAATATCGTCGTTATTTTGTCATAATCATCGTCGTTAATGTCGTCGTTATTATCGTCATTATCATCGTTGTTATCGTCCTTATTAACCTCATAATTATCGTCGTTAATATCGTCGTTATTTTGTCATAATCATCGTCGTTTATATCGACATTATTATCGTTGTTATCGTCCTTATTATCCTCATAATTATCGTCGTTAATATCGTCGTTATTTTGTCATAATCATCGTCGTTAATGTCGTCGTTATTATCGTCATTATCTTCGTTGTTATCGTCATAATTATCATCGTTAATACCGTCGTTATTATTGTCATTACCTTCTTTTTATCGTCGTTATTATCGTCGTTAATATCGTCGTTATTATCGTCGTTAATATCGTCGTTATTATCGTCGTTATTATCGTCGTTAATATCGTCGTTAATATCGTCATTATCATCGTTGTTATCGTCCTTATTATCCTCATAATTATCGTCGTTATTATCGTCGTTATTTTGTCATAAACATCGTCGTTTATATCGTCATTATCATCGTTGTTATCGTCCTTATTATCCTCAGAATTTTCGTCGTTAATATCGTCGTTATTTTGTCATAATCATCGTCGTTAATGTCGTCGTTATTATCGTCATTATCATCGTTGTTATCGTCTTTATTATCCTCATAATTATCGTCGTTAATATCGTCGTTATTTTGTCATAATCATCGTCGTTAATGTCGTCGTTATTTTCGTCATTATCATCGTTGTTATCGTCCTTATTATCCTCATAATTATGGTCGTTAATATCGTCGTTATTTTGTCATAATCATCGTCGTTAATGTCGTCATTATCATCGTTGTTATCGTCCTTATTATCCTCATAATTATCGTCGTTAATATCGTCGTTATTTTGTCATAATCATCGTCGGTAATGTCGTCGTTATTATCGTCATTATCTTCGTTGTTATCGTCATAATTATCATCGTTAATACCGTCGTTTTTATTGTCATTATCTTCTTTTTATCGTCGTTATTATCGTCGTTAATATCGTCGTTATTATCGTCGTTAATTTCGTCGTTATTATCGTCGTTATTATCGTCGTTAATATCGTCGTTAATATCGTCATTATCATCGTTGTTATCGTCCTTATTATTCTCATAATTATCGTCGTTAATATCGTCGTTATTTTGTCATAATCATCGTCGTTAATGTCGTCGTTATTATCGTCATTATCTTCGTTGTTATCGTCATAATTATCATCGTTAATACCGTCGTTATTATTGTCATTATCTTCTTTTTATCGTCGTTATTATCGTCGTTAATATCGTCGTTATTATCGTCGTTAATATCGTCGTTATTATCGTCGTTATTATCGTCATTAATATCGTCGTTATTATCGTCATTATCATCGTTGTTATCGTGCTTATTATCCTCATAATTATCGTCGTTAATATCGTCGTTATTTTGTCATAATCATCGTCGTTAATGTCGTCGTTATTATCGTCATTATCATCGTTGTTATCGTCCTTATTATCCTCATAATTATCGTCGTTAATATCGTCGTTATTTTTTCATAATCATCGTCGTTAATATCGTCATTATCATCGTTGTTATCGTCCTTATTATACTCATAATTATCGTCGTTAATATCGTCGTTATTTTGTCATAATCATCGTCGTTAATGTCGTCGTTAATATCCTCATTATCATCGTTGTTATCGTCCTTATTATACTCATAATTATCGTCGTTAATATCGTCGTTATTTTGTCATAATCATCGTCGTTAATGTCGTCGTTATTATCGTCATTATCATCGTTGTTATCGTCCTTATTATCCTCATAATTATCGTCGTTAATATCGTCGTTATTTTGTCATAATCATCGTCGTTTATATCGTCAATATTATCGTTGTTATCTTCCTTATTATCCTCATAATTATCGTCGTTAATATCGTCGTTATTTTGTCATAATCATCGTCGTTAATGTCGTCGTTATTATCGTGATTATCTTCGTTGTTATCGTCATAATTATCATCGTTAATACCGTCGTTATTATTGTCATTATCTTCAATTTATCGTCGTTATTATCGTCGTTAATATCGTCGTTATTATCGTCGTTAATATCGTCGTTATTATCGTCGTTATTATCGTCGTTAATATCGTCGTTAATATCGTCATTATCATCGTTGTTATCGTCCTTATTATCCTCATAATTATCGTCGTTAATATCGTCGTTATTTTGACATAATCATCGTCGTTAATGTCGTCGTTATTATCGTCATTATCATCGTTGTTATCGTCCTTATTATCCTCATAATTATCGTCGTTAAGATCGTCGTTATTTTGTCATAATCATCGTCGTTAATGTCGTCGCTATAATCGTCATTATCATCGTTGTGATCGTCCTTATTATCCTCATAGTTATCGTCGTTAACATCGTCGTTATTTTGTCATAATCATCGTCGTTTATATCGTCATTATCATCGTTGTTATCGTCCTTATTATCCTCATAATTATCGTCGTTAATATCGTCGTTATTTTGTCATAATCATCGTCGTTAATGTCGTCGTTATTATCGTCATTATCTTCGTTGTTATCGTCATAATTATCATCGTTAATACCGTCGTTATTATTGTCATTATCTTCTTTTTACCGTCGTTATTATCGTCGTTAATATCGTCTTTATTATCGTCGTTAATATCGTCGTTATTATCGTCGTTATTATCGTCGTTAATATCGTCGTTAATATCGTCATTATCATCGTTGTTATCGTCCTTATTATCCTCATAATTATCGTCGTTAATATCGTCGTTATTTTGTCATAATCATCGTCGTTAATGTCGTCGTTATTATCGTCATAATCATCGTTGTTATCGTCCTTATTAACCTCATAATTATCGTCGTTAATATCGTCGTTATTTTGTCATAATCATCGTCGTTTATATCGACATTATTATCGTTGTTATCGTCCTTATTATCCTCATAATTATCGTCGTTAATATCGTCGTTATTTTGTCATAATCATCGTCGTTAATGTCGTCGTTATTATCGTCATTATCTTCGTTGTTATCGTCATAATTATCATCGTTAATACCGTCGTTATTATTGTCATTACCTTCTTTTCATCGTCGTTATTATCGTCGTTAATATCGTCGTTATTATCGTCGTTAATATCGTCGTTATTATCGTCGTTATTATCGCCGTTTATATCGTCGTTAATATCGTCATTATCATCGTTGTTATCGTCCTTATTATCCTCATAATTATCGTCGTTAATATGGTCGTTATTTTGTCATAATCATCGTCGTTAATGTCGTCGTTATTATCGTCATTATCATCGTTGTTATCGTCCTTATTAACCTCATAATTATCGTCGTTAATTTCGTCGTTATTTTGTCATAATCATCGTCGTTTATATCGACATTATTATCGTTGTTATCGTCCTTATTATCCTCATAATTATCGTCGTTAATATCGTCGTTATTTTGTCATAAACATCGTCTTTAATGTCGTCGTTATTATCGTCATTATCTTCGTTGTTATCGTCATAATTATCATCGTTAATACCGTCGTTATTATTGTCATTACCTTCTTTTTATCGTCGTTATTATCGTCGTTAATATCGTCGTTATTATCTTCGTTAATATCGTCGTTATTATCGTTGTTATTATCGTCGTTAATATCGTCGTTAATATCGTCATTATCATCGTTGTTATCGTCCTTATTATCCTCATAATTATCGTCGTTATTATCGTCGTTATTTTGTCATAATCATCGTCGTTTATATCGTCATTATCATCGTTGTTATCGTCCTTATTATCCTCAGAATTATCGTCGTTAATATCGTCGTTATTTTGTCATAATCATCGTCGTTAATGTCGTCGTTATTATCGTCATTATCTTCGTTGTTATCGTCATAATTATCATCGTTAATATCGTCGTTATTATTGTCATTATCTTCTTATTATCGTCGTTAATATCGTCGTTATTATCGTCGTTATTATCGTCGTTAATATCGTCGTTAATATCGTCATTATCATCGTTGTTATCGTCCTTATTATCCTCATAATT
Organism: Dolichovespula media; assembly: GCA_911387685.1. NCBI lineage: Eukaryota > Metazoa > Arthropoda > Insecta > Hymenoptera > Vespidae > Dolichovespula > Dolichovespula media. Next base: position 83,990 of record CAJVQJ010000012.1, on the reverse strand, counting down.
ATCGTCGTTAATATCGTTGTTATTTTGTCATAATCATCGTCGTTAATGTCGTCGTTATTATCGTCATTATCATCGTTGTTATCGTCCTTATTATCCTCATAATTATCGTCGTTAATATCGTCGTTATTTTGTCATAATCATCGTCGTTAATGTCGTCGTTATTTTCGTCATTATCATCGTTGTTATCGTCTTTATTATCCTCATAATTATCGTCGTTAATATCGTCGTTATTTTGTCATAATCATCGTCGTTAATGTCGTCATTATCATCGTTGTTATCTTCCTTATTATCCTCATAATTATCGTCGTTAATATCGTCGTTATTTTGTCATAATCATCGTCGTTAATGTCGTCGTTATTATCGTCATTATCTTCGTTGTTATCGTCATAATTATCATCGTTAATACTGTCGTTATTATTGTCATTATCTTCTTTTTATCGTCGTTATTATCGTCGTTAATATCGTCGTTATTATCGTCGTTAATTTCGTCGTTATTATCGTCGTTATTATCGTCGTTAATATCGTCGTTAATATCGTCATTATCATCGTTGTTATCGTCCTTATTATTCTCATAATTATCGTCGTTCATATCGTCGTTATTTTGTCATAATCATCGTCGTTAATGTCGTCGTTATTATCGTCATTATCTTCGTTGTTATCGTCATAATTATCATCGTTAATACCGTCGTTATTATTGTCATTATCTTCTTTTTATCGTCGTTATTATCGTCGTTAATATCGTCGTTATTATCGTCGTTAATATCGTCGTTATTATCGTCGTTATTATCGTCGTTAATATCGTCGTTATTATCATTATCATCGTTGTTATCGTCCTTATTATCCTCATAATTATCGTCGTTAATATCGTCGTTATTTTGTCATAATCATCGTCGTTAATGTCGTCGTTATTATCGTCATTATCATCGTTGTTATCGTCCTTATTATCCTCATAATTATCGTCGTTAATATCGTCGTTATTTTTTCATAATCATCGTCGTTAATATCGTCATTATCATCGTTGTTATCGTCTTTATTATACTCATAATTATCGTCGTTATTATCGTCGTTATTTTGTCATAATCATCGTCGTTAATGTCGTCGTTAATATCCTCATTATCATCGTTGTTATCGTCCTTATTATACTCATAATTATCGTCGTTAATATCGTCGTTATTTTGTCATAATCATCGTCGTTAATGTCGTCGTTATTATCGTCATTATCATCGTTGTTATCGTCCTTATTATCCTCATAATTATCGTCGTTAATATCGTCGTTATTATCGTCGTTATTATCGTCGTTAATATCGTCGTTAATATCGTCATTATCATCGTTGTTATCGTCCTTATTATCCTCATAATTATCGTCGTTAATATCGTCGTTATTTTGTCATAATCATCGTCGTTAATGTCGTCGTTATTATCGTCATTATCATCGTTGTTATCGTCCTTATTATCCTCATAATTATCGTCGTTAATATCGTCGTTATTTTGTCATAATCATCGTCGTTTATATCGTCATTATCATCGTTGTTATCGTCCTTATTATCCTCATAATTATCGTCGTTAATATCGTCGTTATTTTGTCATAATCATCGTCGTTAATGTCGTCGTTATTATCATCATTATCTTCGTTGTTATCGTCATAATTATCATCGTTAATACCGTCGTTATTATTGTCATTATCTTCTTTTTATCGTCGTTAATATCGTCGTTAATATCGTCTTTATTATCGTCGTTATTATCGTCGTTATTATCGTCGTTAATATCGTCGTTAATATCGTCATTATCATCGTTGTTATCGTCCTTATTATCCTCATAATTATCGTCGTTAATATCGTCGTTATTTTGTCATAATCATCGTCGTTAATGTCGTCGTTATTATCGTCATTATCATCGTTGTTATCGTCCTTATTAACCTCATAATTATCGTCGTTAATATCGTCGTTAATATCGTCATTATCATCGTTGTTATCGTCCTTATTATTCTCATAATTATCGTCGTTAATATCGTCGTTATTTTGTCATAATCATCGTCGTTAATGTCGTCGCTATTATCGTCATTAACATCGTTGTTATCGTCCATATTATCCTCATAATTATCGTCGTTAATATCGTCGTTATTTTGTCATAATCATCGTCGTTTATATCGTCATTATCATCGTTGTTATCGTCCTTATTATCCTCATAATTATCGTCGTTAATATCGTCGTTATTTTGTCATAATCATCGTCGTTAATGTCGTCGTTATTATCGTCATTATCTTCGTTGTTATCGTCATAATTATCATCGTTAATACCGTCGTTATTATTGTCATTATCTTCTTTTTATCGTCGTTATTATCGTCGTTAATATCGTCTTTATTATCGTCGTTAATATCGTCGTTATTATCGTCGTTATTATCGTCGTTAATATCGTCGTTAATATCGTCATTATCATCGTTGTTATCGTCCTTATTATCCTCATAATTATCGTCGTTAATATCGTCGTTATTTTGTCATAATCATCGTCGTTAATGTCGTCGTTATTATCGTCATTATCATCGTTGTTATCGTCCTTATTAACCTCATAATTATCGTCGTTAATATCGTCATTATCATCGTTGTTATCGTCCTTATTATCCTCATAATTATCGTCGTTAATATCGTCGTTATTTTGTCATAATCATCGTCGTTAATATCGTCGTTATTATCGTCATTATCATCGTTGTTATCGTCCTTATTATCCTCATAATTATCGTCGTTAATATCGTCGTTATGTTGTCATAATCATCGTCGTTAATGTCGTCGTTATTATCGTCATTATCATCGTTGTTATCGTCCTTATTATCCTCATAATTATCGTCGTTAATATCGTGGTTATTTTGTCATAATCATCGTCGTTAATGTCGTCTTTATCATCGTTGTTATCGTCCTTATTATCCTCATAATTATCGTCGTTAATATCGTCGTTATTTTGTCATAATCATCGTCGTTAATATCGACGTTATTATCGTCATTATCATCGTTGTTATCGTCCTTATTATCCTCATAATTATCGTCGTTAATATCGTCGTTATTTTGTCATAATCATCGTCGTTAATATCGTCGTTATTATTGTCATTATCTTCTTTTTATCGTCGTTAATATCGTCGTTATTATCGTCGTTATTATCGTCGTTAATATCGTTGTTAATATCGTCATTATCATCGTTGTTATCGTCCTTATTATCCTCATAATTATCGTCGTTAATATCGTCGTTATTTTGTCATAATCATCGTCGTTAATGTAGTCGTTATTATCGTCATTATCATCGTTGTTATCTTCCTTATTATCCTCATAATTATCGTCGTTAATATCGTCGTTATTTTGTCATAATCATCGTCGTTAATGTCGTCGTTATTGTCGTTGTTATCTTCGTTGTTATCGTCATAATTATCATCGTTAATACAGTCGTTATTATTGTCATTATCTTCTTTTTATCGTCGTTATTATCGTCGTTAATATCGTCGTTATTATCGTCGTTAATATCGTCGTTATTTTGTCATAATCATCGTCGTTAATGTCGTCGTTATTATCGTCATTATCATCGTTGTTATCGTCCTTATTATCCTCATAATTATCGTCGTTAATATCGTCGTTATTTTGTCATAATCATCGTCGTCAATGTCGTCGTTATTATCGTGATTATCTTCGTTGTTATCGTCATAATTATCATCGTTAATACCGTCGTTATTATTGTCATTATCTTCTTTTTATCGTCGTTATTATCGTCGTTAATATCGTCGTTATTATCGTCGTTAATATCGTCGTTATTATCGTCGTTATTATCGTCGTTAATATCGTCGTTAATATCGTCATTATCATCGTTGTTATCGTCCTTATTATCCTCATAATTATCGTCGTTAATGTCGTCGTTATTTTGTAATAATCATCGTCGTTAATGTCGTCGTTATTATCGTCATTATCATCGTTGTTATCGTCCTTATTATCCTCATAATTATCGTCGTTAATATCGTCGTTATTTTGTCATAATCATCGTCGTTAATGTCGTCGTTATTATCGTCATTATCATCGTTGTTATCGTCTTTATTATCCTCATAATTATCGTCGTTAATATCGTCGTTATTTTGTCATAATCATCGTCGTTTATATCGTCATTATCATCGTTGTTATCGTCCTTATTATCCTCATAATTATCGTCGTTAATATCGTCGTTATTTTGTCATAATCATCGTCGTTAATGTCGTCGTTATTATCGTCATTATCTTCGTTGTTATCGTCATGATTATCATCGTTAATACCGTCGTTATTATTGTCATTATCTTCTTTTTATCGTCGTTATTATCGTCGTTAATATCGTCTTTATTATCGTCGTTAATATCGTCGTTATTATCGTCGTTATTATCGTCGATAATATCGTCGTTAATATCGTCATTATCATCGTTGTTATCGTCCTTATTATCCTCATAATTATCGTCGTTAATATCGTCGTTATTTTGTCATAATCATCGTCGTTAATGTCGTCGTTATTATCGTCATTATCATCGTTGTTATCGTCCTTATTATCCTCATAATTATCGTCGTTAATATCGTCGTTATGTTGTCATAATCATCGTCGTTAATGTCGTCGTTATTATCGTCATTATCATCGTTGTTATCGTCCTTATTATCCTCATAATTATCGTCGTTAATATCGTGGTTATTTTGTCATAATCATCGTCGTTAATGTCGTCATTATCATCGTTGTTATCGTCCTTATTATCCTCATAATTATCGTCGTTAATATCGTCGTTATTTTGTCATAATCATCGTCGTTAATATCGTCGTTATTATCGTCATTATCATCGTTGTTATCGTCCTTATTATCCTCATAATTATCGTCGTTAATATCGTCGTTATTTTGTCATAATCATCGTCGTTAATATCGTCGTTATTATTGTCATTATCTTCTTTTTATCGTCGTTAATATCGTCGTTATTATCGTCGTTATTATCGTCGTTAATATCGTTGTTAATATCGTCATTATCATCGTTGTTATCGTCCTTATTATCCTCATAATTATCGTCGTTAATATCGTCGTTATTTTGTCATAATCATCGTCGTTAATGTAGTCGTTATTATCGTCATTATCATCGTTGTTATCTTCCTTATTATCCTCATAATTATCGTCGTTAATATCGTCGTTATTTTGTCATAATCATCGTCGTTAATGTCGTCGTTATTGTCGTTGTTATCTTCGTTGTTATCGTCATAATTATCATCGTTAATACAGTCGTTATTATTGTCATTATCTTCTTTTTATCGTCGTTATTATCGTCGTTAATATCGTCGTTATTATCGTCGTTAATATCGTCGTTATTATCGTCGTTATTATCGTTGTTAATATCGTTGTTATTATCGTCATTATCATCGTTGTTATCGTCCTTATTATCCTCATAATTATCGTCGTTAATATCGTCGTTATTTTGTCATAATCATCGTCGTTAATGTCGTCGTTATTATCGTCATTATCATCGTTGTTATCGTCCTTATTATCCTCATAATTATCGTCGTTAATATCGTCGTTATTTTGTCATAATCATCGTCGTTAATGTCGTCGTTATTAACGTGATTATCTTCGTTGTTATCGTCATAATTATCATCGTTAATACCGTCGTTATTATTGTCATTATCTTCTTTTTATCGTCGTTATTATCGTCGTTAATATCGTCGTTATTATCGTCGTTAATATCGTCGTTATTATCGTCGTTATTATCGTCGTTAATATCGTCGTTAATATCGTCATTATCATCGTTGTTATCGTCCTTATTATCCTCATAGTTATCGTCGTTAATATCGTCGTTATTTTGTCATAATCATCGTCGTTAATGTCGTCGTTAATATCGTCATTATCATCGTTGTTATCGTCCTTATTATCCTCATAATTATCGTCGTTAATATCGTCGTTATTTTGTCATAATCATCGTCGTTAATGTCGTCGTTATTATCGTCATTATCTTCGTTGTTATCGTCATGATTATCATCGTTAATACCGTCGTTATTATTGTCATTATCTTCTTTTTATCGTCGTTATTATCGTCGTTAATATCGTCTTTATTATCGTCGTTAATATCGTCGTTATTATCGTCGTTATTATCGTCGATAATATCGTCGTTAATATCGTCATTATCATCGTTGTTATCGTCCTAATTATCCTCATAATTATCGTCGTTAATATCGTCGTTATTTTGTCATAATCATCGTCGTTAATGTCGTCGTTATTATCGTCATTATCATCGTTGTTATCGTCCTTATTATCCTCATAATTATGGTCGTTAATATCGTCGTTATTTTGTCATAATCATCGTCGTTAATGTCGTCATTATCATCGTTGTTATCGTCCTTATTATCCTCATAATTATCGTCGTTAATATCGTCGTTATTTTGTCATAATCATCGTCGTTAATGTCGTCGTTATTATCGTCATTATCTTCGTTGTTATCGTCATAATTATCATCGTTAATACCGTCGTTATTATTGTCATTATCTTCTTTTTATCGTCGTTATTATCGTCGTTAATATCGTCGTTATTATCGTCGTTAATATCGTCGTTATTATCGTCGTTATTATCGTCGTTAATATAGTCGTTAATATCTTCATTATCATCGTTGTTATCGTCCTTATTATCCTCATAATTATCGTCGTTATTTTGTCATAATCATCGTCGTTTATATCGTCATTATCATCGTTGTTATCGTCCTTATTATCCTCAGAATTATCGTCGTTAATATCGTCGTTATTTTGTCATAATCATCGTTGTTATCGTCATAATTATCATCGTTAATACCGTCGTTATTATTGTCATTATCTTCTTTTTATCGTCGTTATTATCGTCGTTAATATCGTCGTTATTATCGTCGTTAATATCGTCGTTAATATCGTCGTTATTATCGTCGTTAATATCGTCGTTAATATCGTCATTATCATCGTTGTTATCGTCCTTATTATCCTCATAATTATCGTCGTTAATATCGTCGTTATTTTGTCATAATCATCGTCGTTAATGTCGTCGTTATTATCGTCATTATCTTCGTTGTTATCGTCATAATTATCATCGTTAATACCGTCGTTATTATTGTCATTATCTTCTTTTTATTGTCGTTATTATCGTCGTTAATATCGTCGTTATTATCGTCGTTAATATCGTCGTTATTATCGTCGTTATTATCGTCGTTAATATCGTCGTTAATATCGTCATTATCATCGTTGTTATCGTCCTTATTATCCTCATAATTATCGTCGTTAATATCGTCGTTATTTTGTCATAATCATCGTCGTTTATATCGTCATTATCATCGTTGTTATCGTCCTTATTATCCTCAGAATTATCGTCGTTAATATCGTCGTTATTTTGTCATAATCATCGTCGTTAACGTCGTCGTTATTATCGTCATTATCTTCGTTGTTATCGTCATAATTATCATCGTTAATATCTTTGTTATTATTGTCATTATCTTCTTTTTATCGTCGTTAATATCGTCGTTATTATCGTCGTTATTATCGTCGTTAATATCGTCGTTAATATCGTTATTATCATCGATGTTATCGTCCTTATTATCCTCATAATTATCGTCGTTAATATCGTCGTTATTTTGTCATAATCATCGTCGTTAATGTCGTTGTTATTATCGTCATTATCATCGTTGTTATCGTCCTTATTATCCTCATAATTATCGTCGTTAATATCGTCGTTATTTTGTCATAATCATCGTCGTTAATGTCGTCGTTATTATCGTCATTATCATCGTTGTTATCGTCCTTATTATCCTCATAATTATCGTCGTTAATATCGTCGTTATTTTGTCATAATCATCGTCGTTTATATCGTCATTATCATCGTTGTTATCGTCCTTATTATCCTCATAATTATCGTCGTTAATATCGTCGTTATTTTGTCATAATCATCGTCGTTAATGTCGTCGTTATTATCGTCATTATCTTCGTTGTTATCGTCATAATTATCATCGTTAATACCGTCGTTATTATTGTCATTATCTTCTTTTTATCGTCGTTATTATCGTCGTTAATATCGTCGTTATTATCGTCGTTAATATCGTCGTTATTATCGTCGTTATTATCGTCGTTAATATCGTCGTTAATATCGTCATTATAATCGTTGTTATCGTCCTTATTATCCTCATAATTATCGTCGTTAATATCGTCGTTATTTTGTCATAATCATCGTCGTTAATGTCGTCGTTATTATCGTCATTATCTTGGTTGTTATCGTCATAATTATCATCGTTAATATCGTCGTTATTATTGTCATTATCTTCTTTTTATCGTCGTTAATATCGTCGTTATTATCGTCGTTATTATCGTCGTTAATATTGTCGTTAATATCGTTATTATCATCGTTGTTATCGTCCTTATTATCCTCATAATTATCCTCGTTAATATCGTCGTTATTTTGTCATAATCATCGTCGTTAATGTCGTCGTTATTATCGTCATTATCATCGTTGTTATCGTCCTTATTATCCTCATAATTATCGTCGTTAATATCGTCGTTATTTTGTCATAATAATCGTCGTTAATGTCGTCGTTATTATCGTCATTATCATCGTTGTTATCGTCCTTATTATCCTCATAATTATCGTCGTTAATATCGTCGTTATTTTGTCATAATCATCGTCGTTTATATCGTCATTATCATCGTTGTTATCGTCCTTATTATCCTCATAATTATCGTCGTTAATATCGTCGTTATTTTGTCATAATCATCGTCGTTAATGTCGTCGTTATTATCGTCATTATCTTCGTTGTTATCGTCATAATTATCATCGTTAATACCGTCGTTATTATTGTCATTATCTTCTTTTTATCGTCGTTATTATCATCGTTAATATCGTCGTTATTATCGTCGTTAATATCGTCGTTATTATCGTCGTTATTATCGTCGTTAATATCGTCGTTAATATCGTCATTATCATCGTTGTTATCGTCCTTATTATCCTCATAATTATCGTCGTTAATATCGTCGTTATTTTGTCATAATCATCGTCGTTAATGTCGTCGTTATTTTCGTCATTATCATCGTTGTTATCGTCCTTATTATCCTCATAATTATCGTCGTTAATATCGTCGTTATTTTGTCATAATCATCGTCGTTTATATCGTCATTATCATCGTTGTTATCGTCCTTATTATCCTCATAATTATCGTCGTTAATATCGTCGTTATTTTGTCATAATCATCGTCGTTTATATCGTCATTATCATCGTTGTTATCGTCCTTATTATCCTCATAATTATCGTCGTTAATATCGTCGTTATTTTGTCATAATCATCGTCGTTAATGTCGTCGTTATTATCGTCATTATCTTCGTTGTTATCGTCATAATTATCATCGTTAATACCGTCGTTATTATTGTCATTATCTTCTTTTTATCGTCGTTATTATCGTCGTTAATATCGTCGTTATTATCGTCGTTAATATCGTCGTTATTATCGTCGTTATTATCGTCCTTAATATCGTCGTTAATATCGTCATTATCATCGTTGTTATCGTCCTTATTATCCTCATAATTATCGTCGTTAATATCGTCGTTATTTTGTCATAATCATCGTCGTTAATGTCGTCGTTATTTTCGTCATTATCATCGTTGTTATCGTCCTTATTATCCTCATAATTATCGTCGTTAATATCGTCGTTATATTGTCATAATCATCGTCGTTTATATCGTCATTATCATCGTTGTTATCGTCCTTATTATCCTCATAATTATCGTCGTTAATATCGTCGTTATTTTGTCATAATCATCGTCGTTAATGTCGTCGTTGTTATCGTCATTATCTTCGTTGTTATCGTCATAATTATCATCGTTAATACCGTCGTTATTATTGTCATTATCTTCTTTTTATCGTCGTTATTATCGTCGTTAATATCGTCGTTATTATCGTCGTTAATATCGTCGTTATTATCGTCGTTATTATCGTCGTTAATATCGTCGTTAATATCGTCATTATCATCGTTGTTATCGTCCTTATTATCCTCATAATTATCGTCGTTAATATCGTCGTTATTTTGTCATAATCATTGTCGTTAATGTCGTCGTTATTATCGTCATTATCATCGTTGTTATCGTCCTTATTATCCTAATAATTATCGTCGTTAATATCGTCGTTATTTTTTCATAATCATCGTCGTTAATATCCTTATTATCATCGTTGTTATCGTCCTTATTATACTCATAATTATCGTCGTTAATATCGTCGTTATTTTGTCATAATCATCGTCGTTAATGTCGTCGTTATTATCGTCATTATCATCGTTGTTATCGTCCTTATTATCCTCATAATTATCGTCGTTAATATCGTCGTTATTTTGTCATAATCATCGTCGTTTATATCGTCATTATTATCGTTGTTATCGTCCTTATTATCCTCATAATTATCGTCGTTAATATCGTCGTTATTTTGTCATAATCATCGTCGTTAATGTCGTCGTTATTATCGTGATTATCTTCGTTGTTATCGTCATAATTATCGTCGTTAATATCGTCGTTATTTTGTCATAATCATCGTCGTTAATGTCGTAGTTATTATCGTCATTATCATCGTTGTTATCGTCCTTATTATCCTCATAATTATCGTCGTTAATATCGTCGTTATTTTGTCATAATCATCGTCGTTAATGTCGTCGTTATTATCGTCATTATCATCGTTGTTATCGTCCTTATTATCCTCATAATTATCGTCGTTAATATCGTCGTTATTTTGTCATAATCATCGTCGTTTATATCGTCATTATCATCGTTGTTATCGTCCTTATTATCCTCATAATTATCGTCGTTAATATCGTCGTTATTTTGTCATAATCATCGTCGTTAATGTCGTCGTTATTATCGTCATTATCTTCGTTGTTATCGTCATAATTATCATCGTTAATACCGTCGTTATTATTGTCATTATCTTCTTTTTATCGTCGTTATTATCGTCGTTAATATCGTCTTTATTATCGTCGTTAATATCGTCGTTATTATCGTCGTTATTATCGTCGTTAATATCGTCGTTAATATCGTCATTATCATCGTTGTTATCGTCCTTATTATCCTCCTAATTATCGTCGTTAATATCGTCGTTATTTTGTCATAATCATCGTCGTTAATGTCGTCGTTATTATCGTCATTATCATCGTTGATATCGTCCTTATTATCCTCATAATTATCGTCGTTAATATCGTCGTTATTTTGTCATAATCATCGTCGTTAATATCGTCATTATCATCGTTGTTATCGTCCTTATTATCCTCATAATTATCGTCGTTAATATCGTCGTTATTTTGTCATAATCATCGTCGTTAATGTCGTAGTTATTATCGTCATTATCATCGTTGTTATCGTCCTTATTATCCTCATAATTATCGTCGTTAATATCGTCGTTATTTTGTCATAATCATCGTCGTTAATGTCGTCGTTATTATCGTCATTATCATCGTTGTTATCGTCCTTATTATCCTCATAATTATCGTCGTTAATATCGTCGTTATTTTGTCATAATCATCGTCGTTTATATCGTCATTATCATCCTTGTTATCGTCCTTATTATCCTCATAATTATCGTCGTTAATATCGTCGTTATTTTGTCATAATCATCGTCGTTAATGTCGTCGTTATTATCGTCATTATCTTCGTTGTTATCGTCATAATTATCATCGTTAATACCGTCGTTATTATTGTCATTATCTTCTTTTTATCGTCGTTATTATCGTCGTTAATATCGTCTTTATTATCGTCGTTAATATCGTCGTTATTATCGTCGTTATTATCGTCGTTAATATCGTCGTTAATATCGTCATTATCATCGTTGTTATCGTCCTTATTATCCTCCTAATTATCGTCGTTAATATCGTCGTTATTTTGTCATAATCATCGTCGTTAATGTCGTCGTTATTATCGTCATTATCATCGTTGATATCGTCCTTATTATCCTCATAATTATCGTCGTTAATATCGTCGTTATTTTGTCATAATCATCGTCGTTTATATCGTCATTATTATCGTTGTTATCGTCCTTATTATCCTCATAATTATCGTCGTTAATATCGTCGTTATTTTGTCATAATCATCGTCGTTAATGTCGTCGTTATTATCGTCATTATCTTCGTTGTTATCGTCATAATTATCATCGTTAATACCGTCGTTATTATTGTCATTATCTTCTTTTTATCGTCGTTATTATCGTCGTTAATATCGTCGTTATTATCGTCGTTAATATCGTCGTTATTATCGTCGTTATTATCGTCGTTAATATCGTCGTTAATATCGTCATTATCATCGTTTTTATCGTCCTTATTATCCTCATAATTATCGTCGTTAATATCGTCGTTATTTTGTCATAATTATCGTCGTTTATATCGTCATTATCATCGTTGTTATCGTCCTTATTATCCTCATAATTATCGTCGTTAATATCGTCGTTATTTTGTCATAATCATCGTCGTTAATGTCGTCGTTATTATCGTCATTATCATCGTTGTTATCGTCCTTATTATCCTCATAATTATTGTCGTTAATATCGTCGTTATTTTTTCATAATCATCGTCGTTAATATCGTCATTATCATCGTTGTTATCGTCTTTATTATACTCATAATTATCGTCGTTAATATCGTCGTTATTTTGTCATAATCATCGTCGTTAATGTCGTCATTATTATCGTCATTATCATCGTTGTTATCGTCCTTATTATCCTCATAATTATCGTCGTTAATATCGTCGTTATTTTGTCATAATCATCGTCGTTTATATCGTCATTATTATCGTTGTTATCGTCCTTATTATCCTCATAATTATCGTCGTTAATATCGTCGTTATTTTGTCATAATCATCGTCGTTAATGTCGTCGTTATTATCGTCATTATCTTCGTTGTTATCGTCATAATTATCATCGTTAATACCATCGTTATTATTGTCATTATCTTCTTTTTATCGTCGTTATTATCGTCGTTAATATCGTCGTTATTATCGTCGTTAATATCGTCGTTATTATCGTCGCTATTATCGTCGTTAATATCGTCGTTAATATCGTCATTATCATCGTTGTTATCGTCCTTATTAATCTCATAATTATCGTCGTTAATATCGTCGTTATTTTGTCATAATCATCGTCGTTTATATCGTCATTATCATCGGTGTTATCGTCCTTATTATCCTCATAATTATCGTCGTTAATATCGTCGTTATTTTGTCATAATCATCGTCGTTAATGTCGTCGTTATTATCGTCATTATCTTCGTTGTTATCGTCATAATTATCATCGTTAATATCGTCGTTATTATTGTCAATATCTTCTTTTTATCGTCGTTAATATCGTTCGTATTATCGTCGTTATTATCGTCGTTAATGTCGTCGTTATTATCGTCATTATCATCGTTGTTATCGTCCTTATTATCCTCATAATTATCGTCGTCAATATCGTCGTTATTTTGTCATAATCATCGGCGTTAATGTCGTCGTTATTATCGTCATTATCATCGTTGTTATCGTCCTTATTATCCTCAGAATTATCGTCGTTAATATCGTCGTTATTTTGTCATAATCATCGTCGTTAATGTCGTCGTTATTATCGTCATTATCTTCGTTGTTATCGTCATAATTATCATCGTTAATACCGTCGTTATTATTGTCATTATCTTCTTTTTATCGTCGTTAATATCGTCGTTATTATCGTCGTTATTATCGTCGTTAATATCGTCGTTAATATCGTCCTTATTATCCTCATAATTATCGTCGTTAATATCGTCGTTATTTTGTCATAATCATCGTCGTTAATGTCGTCGTTATTATAGTCATTATCTTCGTTGTTATCGTCATAATTATCATCGTTAATACCGTCGTTATTATTGTCATTATCTTCTTTCTATCGTCGTTATTATCGTCGTTAATATCGTCGTTATTATCGTCGTTAATATCGTCGTTATTATCGTCGTTATTATCGTCGTTAATGTCGTCGTTATTATCGTCATTATCATCGTTGTTATCGTCCTTATTATCCTCATAATTATCGTCGTCAATATCGTCGTTATTTTGTTATAATCATCGTCGTTAATGTCGTCGTTATTATCGTCATTATCTTCGTTGATATCGTCATAATTATCATCGTTAATACCGTCGTTATTATTGTCATTATCTTCATTTTATCGTCGTTATTATCGTCGTTAATATCGTCGTTATTATCGTCGTTAATATCGTCGTTATTATCGTCGTTATTATCGTCGTTAATATCATCGTTAATATCGTCATTATCATCGTTGTTATCGTCCTTATTATCCTCATAATTATCGTCGTTAATATCGTCGTTAATTTGTGATAATCATCGTCGTTAATGTCGTCGTTATTATCGTCATTATCTTCGTTGTTATCGTCATAATTATCATCGTTAATACCGTCGTTATTATTGTCATTATCTTCTTTTTATCGTCGTTATTATTGTCATTATCTTCTTTTTATCGTCGTTATTATCGTCGTTAATATCGTCGTTATTATCGTCGTTAATATCGTCGTTAATATCGTCATTATCATCGTTGATATCGTCGTTATTATCGTCGTTAATATCCTCGTTATTTTGTCATGCTCATCGTCGTTAATGTCGTCGTTATTATCGTCATTATCTTCGTTGTTATCGTCCTTATTATCCTCATAATTAACGTCGTTAATATCGCCTTATTTTGTGATAATCATCGTCGTTAATATCGTCGTAATTATCGTCGTTATTATCGTCGTTAATATCGTCGTTAATTTCGTCATTGTCGTCGTTGTTATCGTCCTTATTATCCTCACAATTATCGTCGTTAATATCGTCGTTATTTTGTCATAATCATCGTCGTTAATGTCGTCGTTATTATCGTCATTATCTTCGTTGTTATCGTCATAATTATCATCGTTAATATCGTCGTTATTATTGTCATTATCTTCTTTTTATCGTCGTTATTATCGTCGTTAATATCGTCGTTATTATCGTCGTTAATATCGTCGTTATTATCGTCGTTATTATCGTCGTTAATATCGTCGTTATTATCGTCATTATCATCGTTGTTATCGTCCTTATTATCCTCATAATTATCGTCGTTAATATCGTCGTTATTTTGTCATAATCATCGTCGTTAATGTCGTCGTTATTAACGTCATTATCATCGTTGTTATCGTCCTTATTATCCTCATAATTATCGTCGTTAATATCGTCGTTATTTTGTCATAATCATCGTCGTTTATATCGTCATTATTATCGTTGTTATCGTCCTTATTATCCTCATAATTATCGTCGTTAATATCGTCGTTATTGTGTCATAATCATCGTCGTTAATGTCGTCGTTATTATCGTCATTATCTTCGTTGTTATCGTCATAATTATCATCGTTAATACCGGCGTTATTATTGTCATTATCTTCTTTTTATCGTCGTTATTATCGTCGTTAATATCGTCGTTATTATCGTCGTTAATATCGTCGTTATTATCGTCGTTATTATCGTCGTTAATATCGTCGTTAATATCGTCATTATCATCGTTGTTATCGTCCTTATTATCCTCATAATTATCGTCGTTAATATCGTCGTTATTTTGTCATAATCATCGTCGTTTATATCGTCATTATTATCGTTGTTATCGTCCTTATTATCCTCATAATTATCGTCGTTAATATCGTCGTTATTTTGTCATAATCATCGTCGTTAATGTCGTCGTTATTATCGTCATTATCTTCGTTGTTATCGTCATAATTATCATCGTTAATACCGTCGTTATTATTGTCATTATCTTCTTTTTATCGTCGTTATTATCGTCGTTAATATCGTCGTTATTATCGTCGTTAATATCGTCGTTATTATCATCGTTATTATCGTCGTTAAAATCGTCGTTAATATCGTCATTATCATCGTTGTTATCGTCCTTATTATCCTCATAATTATCGTCGTTAATATCGTCGTTATTTTGTCATAATCATCGTCGTTTATATCGTCATTATCATCGTTGTTATCGTCCTTATTATCCTCAGAATTATCGTCGTTAAAATCGTCGTTATTTTGTCATAATCATCGTCGTTAATGTCGTCGTTAATATCGTCATTATCTTCGTTGTTATCGTCATAATTATCATCGTTAATACCGTCGTTATTATTGTCATTATCTTCTTTTAATCGTCGTTAATATCGTCGTTATTATCGTCGTTAATATCGTCGTTAATATCGTCCTTATTATCCTCATAATTATCGTCGTTAATATCGTCGTTATTTTGTCATAATCATCGTCGTTAATGTCGTCGTTATTATCGTCATTATCTTCGTTGTTATCGTCATAATTATCATCGTTAATACCGTCGTTATTATTGTCATTATCTTCTTTTTATCGTCGTTATTATCGTCGTTAATATCGTCGTTATTATCGTCGTTAATATCGTCGTTATTATCGTCGTTATTATCGTCGTTAATATCGTCGTAAATATCGTCATTATCATCGTTGTTATCGTCCTTATTATCCTCATAATTATCGTCGTTAATATCGTCGTTATTTTATCATAATCCTCGTCGTTTATATCGTCATTATCATCGTTGTTATCGTCCTTATTATCCTCATAATTATCGTCGTTAATATCGTCGTTATTTTGTCATAATCATCGTCGTTAATGTCGTCGTTATTATCGTCATTATCTTCGTTGTTATCGTCATAATTATCATCGTTAATACCGTCGTTATTATTGTCATTATCTTCTTTTTATCGTCGTTATTATCGTCGTTAATATCGTCGTTATTATCGTCGTTAATATCGTCGTTATTATCGTCGTTATTATCGTCGTTAATATCGTCGTTAATATCGTCATTATCATCGTTGTTATCGTCCTTATTATCCTCATAATTATCGTCGTTACTATCGTCGTTATTTTGTCATAATCATCGTCGTTAATGTCGTCGTTATTATCGTCATTATCTTCGTTGTTATCGTCATAATTATCATCGTTAATACCGTCGTTATTATTGTCATTATCTTCTTTTTATCGTCGTTAATATCGTCGTTATTATCGTCGTTATTATCGTCGTTAATATCGTCGTTAATATCGTCCTTATTATCCTCATAATTATCGTCGTTAATATCGTCGTTATTTTGTCATAATCATCGTCGTTAATGTCGTCGTTATTATCGTCATTATCATCGTTGTAATCGTCCTTATTATCCTCATAATTATAGTCGTTAATATCGTCGTTATTTTGTCTTAATCATCGTCGTTTATATCGTCATTATCATCGTTGTTATCCTCCTTTTTATCCTCATAATTATCGTCGTTAATATCGTCGTTATTTTGTCATAATCATCGTCGTTAATATCGTCGTTATTATGTCGTTATTATCGTCGTTAATATCGTCGTTAATATCGTCATTATCATCGTTGTTATCGTCCTAATTATCCTCATAATTATCGTCGTTAATATCGTCGTTATTTTGTCATAATCATCGTCGTTTATATCGTCATTATCATCGTTGTTATCGTCCTTATTATCCTCATAATTATCGTCGTTAATATCGTCGTTATTTTGTCATAATCATCGTCGTTAATGTCGTCGTTATTATCGTCATAATTATCATCGTTAATACCGTCGTTATTATTGTCATTATCTTCTTTTTATCGTCGTTATTATCGTCGTTAATATCGTCGTTATTATCGTCGTTAATATCGTCGTTATTACCGTCGTTATTATCGTCGTTAATATCGTCGTTAATATCGACATTATCATCGTTGTTATCGTCCTTATTATCCTCATAATTATCGTCGTTAATATCGTTGTTATTTTGTCATAATCATCATCGTTAATGTCGTCGTTATTATCGTCATTATCTTCGTTGTTATCGTCATAATTATCATCGTTAATATCGTCGTTATTATTGTCATTATCTTCTTTTTATCGTCGTTAATATCGTCGTTATTATCGTCGTTATTATCGTCGTTAATATTGTCGTTAATATCGTCATTATCATCGTTGTTATCGTCCTTATTATCCTCATAATTATCGTCGTTAATATCGTCGTTATTTTGTCATAATCATCGTCGTTAATGTCGTCGTTATTATCGTCATTATCATCGTTGTTATCGTCCTTATTATCCTCATAATTATCGACGTTAATATCGTCGTTATTTTGTCATAATCATCGTCGTTAATGTCGTCGTTATTATCGTCATTATCATCGTTGTTATCGTCCTTATTATCCTCATAAATGTAGTCGTTAATATCGTCGTTATTTTGTCATAATCATCGTCGTTAATGTCGTCGTTATTATCGTCATTATCTACGTTGTTATCGTCATAATTATCATCGTTAATACCGTCGTTATTATTGTCATTATCTTTTTTTTATCGTCGTTATTATCGTCGTTAATATCGTCGTTATTATCGTCGTTAATATCGTCGTTATTATCGTCGTTATTATCGTCGTTAATATCGTCGTTAATATCGTCATTATCATCGTTGTTATCGTCCTTATTATCCTCATAATTATCGTCGTTAATATCGTCGTTATTTTGTCATAATCATCGTCGTTAATGTCGTCGTTATTATCGTCATTATCTTCGTTGTTATCGTCATAATAATCATCGTTAATATCGTCGTTATTATTGTCATTATCTTCTTTTTATCGTCGTTAATATCGTCGTTATTATGTCGTTATTATCGTCGTTAATATCGTCCCTAATATCGTCGTTATCATCGTTGTTATCGTCCTTATTATCCTCATAATTATCATCGTTAATATCGTCGTTATTTTGTGACAATCATCGTCGTTATTATCGTCGTTAATATCGTCGTTATTATCGTCGTTAATATCGTCGTTATTATCGTCGTTATTATCGTCGTTAATATTGTCGTTAATATCGTCATTATCATCGTTGTTATCGTCCTTATTATCCTCATAATTATCGTCGTTAATATCGTCGTTATTTTGTCATAATCATCGTCGTTAATGTCGTCGTTATTATCGTCATTATCATCGTTGTTATCGTCCTTATTATCCTCATAATTATCGACGTTAATATCGTCGTTATTTTGTCATAATCATCGTCGTTAATGTCGTCGTTATTATCGTCATTATCATCGTTGTTATCGTCCTTATTATCCTCATAAATGTAGTCGTTAATATCGTCGTTATTTTGTCATAATCATCGTCGTTAATGTCGTCGTTATTATCGTCATTATCTACGTTGTTATCGTCATAATTATCATCGTTAATACCGTCGTTATTATTGTCATTATCTTTTTTTTATCGTCGTTATTATCGTCGTTAATATCGTCGTTATTATCGTCGTTAATATCGTCGTTATTATCGTCGTTATTATCGTCGTTAATATCGTCGTTAATATCGTCATTATCATCGTTGTTATCGTCCTTATTATCCTCATAATTATCGTCGTTACTATCGTCGTTATTTTGTCATAATCATCGTCGTTAATGTCGTCGTTATTATCGTCATTATCTTCGTTGTTATCGTCATAATTATCATCGTTAATACCGTCGTTATTATTGTCATTATCTTCTTTTTATCGTCGTTAATATCGTCGTTATTATCGTCGTTATTATCGTCGTTAATATCGTCGTTAATATCGTCCTTATTATCCTCATAATTATCGTCGTTAATATCGTCGTTATTTTGTCATAATCATCGTCGTTAATGTCGTCGTTATTATCGTCATTATCATCGTTGTAATCGTCCTTATTATCCTCATAATTATAGTCGTTAATATCGTCGTTATTTTGTCTTAATCATCGTCGTTTATATCGTCATTATCATCGTTGTTATCCTCCTTTTTATCCTCATAATTATCGTCGTTAATATCGTCGTTATTTTGTCATAATCATCGTCGTTAATATCGTCGTTATTATGTCGTTATTATCGTCGTTAATATCGTCGTTAATATCGTCATTATCATCGTTGTTATCGTCCTAATTATCCTCATAATTATCGTCGTTAATATCGTCGTTATTTTGTCATAATCATCGTCGTTTATATCGTCATTATCATCGTTGTTATCGTCCTTATTATCCTCATAATTATCGTCGTTAATATCGTCGTTATTTTGTCATAATCATCGTCGTTAATGTCGTCGTTATTATCGTCATAATTATCATCGTTAATACCGTCGTTATTATTGTCATTATCTTCTTTTTATCGTCGTTATTATCGTCGTTAATATCGTCGTTATTATCGTCGTTAATATCGTCGTTATTACCGTCGTTATTATCGTCGTTAATATCGTCGTTAATATCGACATTATCATCGTTGTTATCGTCCTTATTATCCTCATAATTATCGTCGTTAATATCGTTGTTATTTTGTCATAATCATCATCGTTAATGTCGTCGTTATTATCGTCATTATCTTCGTTGTTATCGTCATAATTATCATCGTTAATATCGTCGTTATTATTGTCATTATCTTCTTTTTATCGTCGTTAATATCGTCGTTATTATCGTCGTTATTATCGTCGTTAATATTGTCGTTAATATCGTCATTATCATCGTTGTTATCGTCCTTATTATCCTCATAATTATCGTCGTTAATATCGTCGTTATTTTGTCATAATCATCGTCGTTAATGTCGTCGTTATTATCGTCATTATCATCGTTGTTATCGTCCTTATTATCCTCATAATTATCGACGTTAATATCGTCGTTATTTTGTCATAATCATCGTCGTTAATGTCGTCGTTATTATCGTCATTATCATCGTTGTTATCGTCCTTATTATCCTCATAAATGTAGTCGTTAATATCGTCGTTATTTTGTCATAATCATCGTCGTTAATGTCGTCGTTATTATCGTCATTATCTACGTTGTTATCGTCATAATTATCATCGTTAATACCGTCGTTATTATTGTCATTATCTTTTTTTTATCGTCGTTATTATCGTCGTTAATATCGTCGTTATTATCGTCGTTAATATCGTCGTTATTATCGTCGTTATTATCGTCGTTAATATCGTCGTTAATATCGTCATTATCATCGTTGTTATCGTCCTTATTATCCTCATAATTATCGTCGTTAATATCGTCGTTATTTTGTCATAATCATCGTCGTTAATGTCGTCGTTATTATCGTCATTATCTTCGTTGTTATCGTCATAATAATCATCGTTAATATCGTCGTTATTATTGTCATTATCTTCTTTTTATCGTCGTTAATATCGTCGTTATTATGTCGTTATTATCGTCGTTAATATCGTCCCTAATATCGTCGTTATCATCGTTGTTATCGTCCTTATTATCCTCATAATTATCATCGTTAATATCGTCGTTATTTTGTGACAATCATCGTCGTTATTATCGTCGTTAATATCGTCGTTATTATCGTCGTTAATATCGTCGTTATTATCGTCGTTATTATCGTCGTTAATATCGTCATTATCATCGTTGTTATCGTCCTTATTATCCTCATAATTATCGTCGTTAATATCGTCGTTATTTTGTCATAATCATCGTCGTTTATATCGTCATTATCATCGTTGTTATCGTCCTTATTATCCTCATAATTATCGTCGTTAATATCGTCGTTATTTTGTCATAATCATCGTCGTTAATGTCGTCGTTATTATCGTCATTATCTTCGTTGTTATCGTCATAATTATCATCGTTAATACCGTCGTTATTATTGTCATTATCTTCTTTTTATCGTCGTTATAATTGTCATAATCTTCTTTTTATCGTCGTTATTATCGTCGTTAATATCGTCGTTTTTATCGTCGTTAATATCGTCCTTAATATAGTCATTATCATCGTTGTTATCGTCGTTATTATCGTCGTTAATATCCTCGTTATTTTCTCATGCTCATCGTCGTTAATGTCGTCGTTATTATCGTCATTATCTTCGTTGTTATCGTCCTTATTATCCTCATAATTAACGTCGTTAATATCGCCTTATTTTGTGATAATCATCGTCGTTAATATCGTCGTTATTATCGTCGTTATTATCGTAGTTAATATCGTCGTTAATTTCGTCATTATCGTCGTTGTTATCGTCCTTATTATCCTCATAATTATCGTCGTTAATATCGTCGTTATTTTGTCATAATCATCGTCGTTAATGTCGTCGTTATTATCGTCATTATCTTCGTTGTTATCGTCATAATTATCATCGTTAATATCGTCGTTATTATTGTCATTATCTTCTTTTTATCGTCGTTATTATCGTCGTTAATATCGTCGATATTATCGTCGTTAATATCGTCCTTATTATCCCCATAATTATCGTCGTTAATATCGTCGTTATTTTGTCATAAACATCGTCGTTAATGTCGTCGTTATTATCGTCATTATCGTCGTTGTTATCGTCCTTATTATCCTCATAACTATCGTCGTTAATATCGTCGTTATTATGTCATAATCATCGTCGTTTATATCGTCATTATCATCGTTGTTATCGTCCTTATTATCCTCATAATTATCGTCGTTAATATCGTCGTTGTGTTGTCATAATCATCGTCGTTAATGTCGTCGTTATTATCGTCATTATCTTCGTTGTTATCGTCATAATTATCATCGTTAATATCGTCGTTATTATTGTCATTATCTTCTTTTTATCGTCGTTAATGTCGTCGTTATTATCGTCTTTATTATCGTCGTTAATATCGTCGTTAATATCGTCATTATCATCGTTGTTATCGTCCTTATTATCCTCATAAATATCGTCGTTAATATCGTCGTTATTTTGTCATAATCATCGTCGTTAATGTCGTCGTTATTATCGTCATTATCATCGTTGTTATCGTCCTTATTATCCTCATAATTATCGTCGTTAATATCGTCGTTATTTTGTCATAATCATCGTCGTTTATATCGTCATTATCATAGTTGTTATCGTCCTTATTATCCTCATAATTATCGTCGTTAATATCGTCGTTATTTTGTCATAATCATCGTCGTTAATGTCGTCGTTATTATCGTCATTATCTACGTTGTTATCGTCATAATTATCATCTTTAATACCGTCGTTATTATTGTCATTATCTTCTTTTTATCGTCGTTATTATCGTCGTTAATATCGTCGTTATTATCGTCGTTAATATCGTCGTTATTATCGTCGTTATTATCGTCGTTAATATCGTCGTTAATATCGTCATTATCATCGTTGTTATCGTCCTTATAATCCTCATAATTATCGTCGTTAATATCGTCGTTATTTTGTCATAATCATCCTCGTTTATATCGTCATTATCATCGTTGTTATCGTCCTTATTATCCTCATAATTATCGTCGTTAATATCGTCGTTATTTTGTCATAATCATCGTCGTTAATGTCGTCGTTATTATCGTCATTATCTACGTTGTTATCGTCATAATTATCATCGTTAATACCGTCGTTATTATTGTCATTATCTTCTTTTTATCGTCGTTATTATCGTCGTTAATATCGTCGTTATTATCGTCGTTAATATCGTCGTTATTATCGTCGTTATTATCGTCGTTAATATCGTCGTTAATATCGACATTATCATCGTTGTTATCGTCCTTATTATCCTCATAATTATCGTCGTTAATATCGTCGTTATTTTGTCATAATCATCGTCGTTAATGTCGTCGTTATTATCGTCATTATCTTCGTTGTTATCGTCATAATTATCATCGTTAATATCGTCGTTATTATTGTCATTATCTTCTTTTTATCGTCGTTAATATCGTCGTTATTATCGTCGTTATTATCGTCGTTAATATCGTCGTTAATATCGTCATTATCATCGTTGTTATCGTCCTTATTATCCTCATAATTATCGTCGTTAATATCGTCGTTATTTTGTCATAATCATCGTCGTTAATGTCGTCGTTATTATCGTCATTATCATCGGTGTTATCGTCCTTATTATCCTCATAATTATCGTCGTTAATATCGTCGTTATTTTGTCATAATCATCGTCGTTAATGTCGTCGTTATTATCGTCATTATCTTCGTTGTTATCGTCATAATTATCATCGTTAATACCGTCGTTATTATTGTCATTATCTTCTTTTTATCGTCGTTATAATTGTCATAATCTTCTTTTTATCGTCGTTATTATCGTCGTTAATATCGTCGTTATTATCGTCGTTAATATCGTCCTTAATATAGTCATTATCATCGTTGTTATCGTCGTTATTATCGTCGTTAATATCCTCGTTATTTTCTCATGCTCATCGTCGTTAATGTCGTCGTTATTATCGTCATTATCTGCGTTGTTATCGTCCTTATTATCCTCATAATTAACGTCGTTAATATCGCCTTATTTTGTGATAATCATCGTCGTTAATATCGTCGTTATTATCGTCGTTATTATCGTAGTTAATATCGTCGTTAATTTCGTCATTATCGTCGTTGTTATCGTCCTTATTATCCTCATAATTATCGTCGTTAATATCGTCGTTATTTTGTCATAATCATCGTCGTTAATGTCGTCGTTATTATCGTCATTATCTTCGTTGTTATAGTCATAATTATCATCGTTAATATCGTCGTTGTTATTGTCATTATCTTCTTTTTATCGTCGTTATTATCGTCGTTAATATCGTCGATATTATCGTCGTTAATATCGTCCTTATTATCCCCATAATTATCGTCGTTAATATCGTCGATATTTTGTCATAAACATCGTCGTTAATGTCGTCGTTATTATCGTCATTATCGTCGTTGTTATCGTCCTTATTATCCTCATAATTATCGTCGTTAATATCGTCGTTATTATGTCATAATCATCGTCGTTTATATCGTCATTATCATCGTTGTTATCGTCCTTATTATCCTCATAATTATCGTCGTTAATATCGTCGTTGTGTTGTCATAATCATCGTCGTTAATGTCGTCGTTATTATCGTCATTATCTTCGTTGTTATCGTCATAATTATCATCGTTAATATCGTCGTTATTATTGTCATTATCTTCATTTTATCGTCGTTAATGTCGTCGTTATTATCGTCTTTATTATCGTCGTTAATATCGTCGTTAATATCGTCATTATCATCGTTGTTATCGTCCTTATTATCCTCATAAATATCGTCGTTAATATCGTCGTTATTTTGTCATAATCATCGTCGTTAATGTCGTCGTTATTATCGTCATTATCATCGTTGTTATCGTCCTTATTATCCTCATAATTATCGTCGTTAATATCGTCGTTATTTTGTCATAATCATCGTCGTTAATGTCGTCGTTATTATCGTCATTATCGTCGTTGTTATCGTCCTTATTATCCTCATAATTATCGTCGTTAATATCGTCGTTATTATGTCATAATCATCGTCGTTTATATCGTCATTATCATCGTTGTTATCGTCCTTATTATCCTCATAATTATCGTCGTTAATATCGTCGTTGTGTTGTCATAATCATCGTCGTTAATGTCGTCGTTATTATCGTCATTATCTTCGTTGTTATCGTCATAATTATCATCGTTAATATCGTCGTTATTATTGTCATTATCTTCATTTTATCGTCGTTAATGTCGTCGTTATTATCGTCTTTATTATCGTCGTTAATATCGTCGTTAATATCGTCATTATCATCGTTGTTATCGTCCTTATTATCCTCATAAATATCGTCGTTAATATCGTCGTTATTTTGTCATAATCATCGTCGTTAATGTCGTCGTTATTATCGTCATTATCATCGTTGTTATCGTCCTTATTACCCTCATAATTATCGTCGTTAATATCGTCGTTATTTTGTCATAATCATCGTCGTTAATGTCGTCGTTATTATCGTCATTATCATCGTTGTTATCGTCCTTATTATCCTCATAATTATCGTCGTTAATATCGTCGTTATTATGTCATAATCATCGTCGTTTATATCGTCATTATCATCGTTGTTATCGTCCTTATTATCCTCATAATTATCGTCGTTAATATCGTCGTTGTGTTGTCATAATCATCGTCGTTAATGTCGTCGTTATTATCGTCATTATCTTCGTTGTTATCGTCATAATTATCATCGTTAATATCGTCGTTATTATTGTCATTATCTTCTTTTTATCGTCGTTAATGTCGTCGTTATTATCGTCTTTATTATCGTCGTTAATATCGTCGTTAATATCGTCATTATCATCGTTGTTATCGTCCTTATTATCCTCATAAATATCGTCGTTAATATCGTCGTTATTTTGTCATAATCATCGTCGTTAATGTCGTCGTTATTATCGTCATTATCATCGTTGTTATCGTCCTTATTATCCTCATAATTATCGTCGTTAATATCGTCGTTATTTTGTCATAATCATCGTCGTTTATATCGTCATTATCATAGTTGTTATCGTCCTTATTATCCTCATAATTATCGTCGTTAATATCGTCGTTATTTTGTCATAATCATCGTCGTTAATGTCGTCGTTATTATCGTCATTATCTACGTTGTTATCGTCATAATTATCATCGTTAATACCGTCGTTATTATTGTCATTATCTTCTTTTTATCGTCGTTATTATCGTCGTTAATATCGTCGTTATTATCGTCGTTAATATCGTCGTTATTATCGTCGTTATTATCGTCGTTAATATCGTCGTTAATATCGTCATTATCATCGTTGTTATCGTCCTTATAATCCTCATAATTATCGTCGTTAATATC
The DNA here is from genome assembly GCA_911387685.1 of Dolichovespula media. NCBI lineage: Eukaryota > Metazoa > Arthropoda > Insecta > Hymenoptera > Vespidae > Dolichovespula > Dolichovespula media. Next base: position 57,414 of record CAJVQJ010000012.1, on the reverse strand, counting down.
GTCGTTATTTTGTCATAATCATCCTCGTTTATATCGTCATTATCATCGTTGTTATCGTCCTTATTATCCTCATAATTATCGTCGTTAATATCGTCGTTATTTTGTCATAATCATCGTCGTTAATGTCGTCGTTATTATCGTCATTATCTACGTTGTTATCGTTATAATTATCATCGTTAATACCGTCGTTATTATTGTCATTATCTTCTTTTTATCGTCGTTATTATCGTCGTTAATATCGTCGTTATTATCGTCGTTAATATCGTCGTTATTATCGTCGTTATTATCGTCGTTAATATCGTCGTTAATATCGACATTATCATCGTTGTTATCGTCCTTATTATCCTCATAATTATCGTCGTTAATATCGTCGTTATTTTGTCATAATCATCGTCGTTAATGTCGTCGTTATTATCGTCATTATCTTCGTTGTTATCGTCATAATTATCATCGTTAATATCGTCGTTATTATTGTCATTATCTTCTTTTTATCGTCGTTAATATCGTCGTTATTATCGTCGTTATTATCGTCGTTAATATCGTCGTTAATATCGTCATTATCATCGTTGTTATCGTCCTTATTATCCTCATAATTATCGTCGTTAATATCGTCGTTATTTTGTCATAATCATCGTCGTTAATGTCGTCGTTATTATCGTCATTATCATCGGTGTTATCGTCCTTATTATCCTCATAATTATCGTCGTTAATATCGTCGTTATTTTGTCATAATCATCGTCGTTAATGTCGTCGTTATTATCGTCATTATCTTCGTTGTTATCGTCATAATTATCATCGTTAATACCGTCGTTATTATTGTCATTATCTTCTTTTTATCGTCGTTATAATTGTCATAATCTTCTTTTTATCGTCGTTATTATCGTCGTTAATATCGTCGTTATTATCGTCGTTAATATCGTCCTTAATATAGTCATTATCATCGTTGTTATCGTCGTTATTATCGTCGTTAATATCCTCGTTATTTTCTCATGCTCATCGTCGTTAATGTCGTCGTTATTATCGTCATTATCTTCGTTGTTATCGTCCTTATTATCCTCATAATTAACGTCGTTAATATCGCCTTATTTTGTGATAATCATCGTCGTTAATATCGTCGTTATTATCGTCGTTATTATCGTAGTTAATATCGTCGTTAATTTCGTCATTATCGTCGTTGTTATCGTCCTTATTATCCTCATAATTATCGTCGTTAATATCGTCGTTATTTTGTCATAATCATCGTCGTTAATGTCGTCGTTATTATCGTCATTATCTTCGTTGTTATAGTCATAATTATCATCGTTAATATCGTCGTTGTTATTGTCATTATCTTCTTTTTATCGTCGTTATTATCGTCGTTAATATCGTCGATATTATCGTCGTTAATATCGTCCTTATTATCCCCATAATTATCGTCGTTAATATCGTCGATATTTTGTCATAAACATCGTCGTTAATGTCGTCGTTATTATCGTCATTATCGTCGTTGTTATCGTCCTTATTATCCTCATAATTATCGTCGTTAATATCGTCGTTATTATGTCATAATCATCGTCGTTTATATCGTCATTATCATCGTTGTTATCGTCCTTATTATCCTCATAATTATCGTCGTTAATATCGTCGTTGTGTTGTCATAATCATCGTCGTTAATGTCGTCGTTATTATCGTCATTATCTTCGTTGTTATCGTCATAATTATCATCGTTAATATCGTCGTTATTATTGTCATTATCTTCATTTTATCGTCGTTAATGTCGTCGTTATTATCGTCTTTATTATCGTCGTTAATATCGTCGTTAATATCGTCATTATCATCGTTGTTATCGTCCTTATTATCCTCATAAATATCGTCGTTAATATCGTCGTTATTTTGTCATAATCATCGTCGTTAATGTCGTCGTTATTATCGTCATTATCATCGTTGTTATCGTCCTTATTATCCTCATAATTATCGTCGTTAATATCGTCGTTATTTTGTCATAATCATCGTCGTTAATGTCGTCGTTATTATCGTCATTATCATCGTTGTTATCGTCCTTATTATCCTCATAATTATCGTCGTTAATATCGTCGTTATTTTGTCATAATCATCGTCGTTAATATCGTCGTTATTATCGTCGTTAATAACATCGTTATTATCGTCGTTATTATCGTCGTTAATATCGTCGTTAATATCGTCATTATCATCGTTGTTATCGTCCTTATTATCCTCATAATTATCGTCGTTAATATCGTCGTTATTTTGTCATAATCATCGTCGTTAATGTCGTCGTTATCATCGTCATTATCTTCGTTTTATATCGTCATAATTATCTTCGTTAATACCGTCGTTATTATTGTCACTATCTTCTTTTTATCGTCGTTATAATCGTCGTTTATATCGTCGTTAATATCGTCGTTATTATCGTCGTTATTATCGTCGTTATCATCGTCGTTATTATCGTCATTATCATCGTTGTTATCGTCCTTATTATACCTCATAATTATCGTCGTTAATATCGTCGTTATTTTGTCATAATCATCGTCGTTTATATCGTCATTATCATCGTTGTTATCGTCCTTATTATCCTCATAATTATCGTCGTTAATATCGTCGTTATTTTGTCATAATCATCGTCGTTAATGTCGTCGTTATTATCGTCATTATCTTCGTTGTTATCGTCATAATTATCATCGTTAATACCGTCGTTATTATTGTCATTATCTTCTTTTTATCGTCGTTATTATCGTCGTTAATATCGTCGTTATTATCGTCGTTAATATCGTCGTTATTATCGTCGTTATTATCGTCGTTAATATCGTCGTTAATATCGTCATTATCATCGTTGTTATCGTCCTTATTATCCTCATAATTATCGTCGTTAATATCGTCGTTATTTTGTCATAATCATCGTCGTTAATGTCGTCGTTATTATCGTCATTATCATCGTTGTTATCGTCCTTATTATCCTCATAATTATCGTCGTTAATATCGTCGTTATTTTGTCATAATCATCGTCGTTAATGTCGTCGTTATTATCGTCATTATCATCGTTGTTATCGTCCTTATTATCCTCATAAATATCGTCGTTAATATCGTCGTTATTTTGTCATAATCATCGTCGTTAATGTCGTCGTTATTATCGTCATTATCTACGTTGTTATCGTCATAATTATCATCGTTAATACCGTCGTTATTATTGTCATTATCTTTTTTTTATCGTCGTTATTATCGTCGTTAATATCGTCGTTATTATCGTCGTTATTATCGTCGTTAATATCGTCGTTAATATCGTCATTATCATCGTTATTATCGTCCTTATTATCCTCATAATTATCGTCGTTAATATCGTCGTTATTTTGTCATAATCATCGTCGTTAATGTCGTCGTTATTATCGTCATTATCTTCGTTGTTATCGTCATAATAATCATCGTTAATATCGTCGTTATTATTGTCATTATCTTCTTTTTATCGTCGTTATTATCGTCGTTAATATCGTCGATATTATCGTCGTTAATATCGTCCTTATTATCCCCATAATTATCGTCGTTAATATCGTAGTTATTTTGTCATAAACATCGTCGTTAATGTCGTCGTTATTATCGTCATTATCGTCGTTGTTATCGTCCTTATTATCCTCATAATTATCGTCGTTAATATCGTCGTTATTATGTCATAATCATCGTCGTTTATATCGTCATTATCATCGTTGTTATCGTCCTTATTATCCTCATAATTATCGTCGTTAATATCGTCGTTGTGTTGTCATAATCATCGTCGTTAATGTCGTCGTTATTATCGTCATTATCTTCGTTGTTATCGTCATAATTATCATCGTTAATATCGTCGTTATTATTGTCATTATCTTCTTTTTATCGTCGTTAATGTCGTCGTTATTATCGTCTTTATTATCGTCGTTAATATCGTCGTTAATATCGTCATTATCATCGTTGTTATCGTCCTTATTATCCTCATAAATATCGTCGTTAATATCGTCGTTATTTTGTCATAATCATCGTCGTTAATGTCGTCGTTATTATCGTCATTATCATCGTTGTTATCGTCCTTATTATCCTCATAATTATCGTCGTTAATATCGTCGTTATTTTGTCATAATCATCGTCGTTTATATCGTCATTATCATCGTTGTTATCGTCCTTATTATCCTCATAATTATCGTCGTTAATATCGTCGTTATTTTGTCATAATCATCGTCGTTAATGTCGTCGTTATTATCGTCATTATCTACGTTGTTATCGTCATAATTATCATCGTTAATACCGTCGTTATTATTGTCATTATCTTCTTTTTATCGTCGTTATTATCGTCGTTAATATCGTCGTTATTATCGTCGTTAATATCGTCGTTATTATCGTCGTTATTATCGTCGTTAATATCGTCGTTAATATCGTCATTATCATCGTTGTTATCGTCCTTGTTATCCTCATAATTATCGTCGTCAATATCGTCGTTATTTTGTCATAATCATCGTCGTTTATATCGTCATTATCATCGTTGTTATCGTCCTTATTATCCTAAGAATTATCGTCGTTAATATCGTCGTTATTTTGTCATAATCATAGTCGTTAATGTCGTCGTTATTATCGTCATTATCTTCGTTGTTATCGTCATAATTATCATCGTTAATACCGTCGTTATTATTGTCATTATCTTCTTTTTATCGTCGTTAATATCGTCGTTATTATCGTCGTTATTATCGTCGTTAATATCGTCGTTAATATCGTCCTTATTATCCTCATAATTATCGTCGTTAATATCGTCGTTATTTTGTCATAATCATCGTCGTTAATGTCGTCGTTATTATCGTCATTATAATCGTTGTAATCGTCCTTATTATCCTCATAATTATCGTCGTTAATATCGTCGTTATTTTGACATAATCATCGTCGTTAATGTCGTCGTTATTATCGTCATTATCTTCGTTGTTATCGTCGTAATTATCATCGTTAATACCGTCGTTATTATTGTCATTATCTTCTTTTTATCGTCGTTATTATCGTCGTTAATATCGTCGTTATTATCGTCGTTAATATCGTCGTTATTATCGTCGTTAATATCGTCGTTAATATCGACATTATCATCGTTGTTATCGTCCTTATTATCCTCATAATTATCGTCGTTAATATCGTCGTTATTTTGTCATAATCATCGTCGTTAATGTCGTCGTTATTATCGTCATTATCTTCGTTGTTATCGTCATAATTATCATCGTTAATAACGTCGTTATTATTGTCATTATCTTCTTTTTATCGTCGTTAATATCGTCGTTAATATCGTCATTATCATCGTTGTTATCGTCCTTATTATCCTCATAATTATCGTCGTTAATATCGTCGTTATTTTGTCATAATCATCGTCGTTAATGTCGTCGTTATTATCGTCATTATCATCGTTGTTATCGTCCTTATTATCCTCATAATTATCGTCGTTAATATCGTCGTTATTTTGTCATAATCATCGTCGTTAATGTCGTCGTTATTATCGTCATTATCTTCGTTGTTATCGTCATAATTATCATCGTTAATAACGTCGTTATTATTGTCATTATCTTCTTTTTATCGTCGTTAATATCGTCGTTATTATCGTCGTTATTATCGTCGTTAATATCGTCGTTAATATCGTCATTATCATCGTTGTTATCGTCCTTATTATCCTCATAATTATCGTCGTTAATATCGTCGTTATTTTGTCATAATCATCGTCGTTAATGTCGTCGTTATTATCGTCATTATCATCGTTGTTATCGTCCTTATTATCCTCATAAATATCGTCGTTAATATCGTCGTTATTTTGTCATAATCATCGTCGTTAATGTCGTCGTTATTATCGTCATTATCATCGTTGTTATCGTCCTTATTATCCTCATAATTATCGTCGTTAATATCGTCGTTATTTTGTCATAATCATCGTCGTTAATATCGTCGTTATTATCGTCGTTAATAACATCGTTATTATCGTCGTTATTATCGTCGTTAATATCGTCGTTAATATCGTCATTATCATCGTTGTTATCGTCCTTATTATCCTCATAATTATCGTCGTTAATATCGTCGTTATTTTGTCATAATCATCGTCGTTAATGTCGTCGTTATCATCGTCATTATCTTCGTTTTATATCGTCATAATTATCTTCGTTAATACCGTCGTTATTATTGTCACTATCTTCTTTTTATCGTCGTTATAATCGTCGTTTATATCGTCGTTAATATCGTCGTTATTATCGTCGTTATTATCGTCGTTATCATCGTCGTTATTATCGTCATTATCATCGTTGTTATCGTCCTTATTATACCTCATAATTATCGTCGTTAATATCGTCGTTATTTTGTCATAATCATCGTCGTTTATATCGTCATTATCATCGTTGTTATCGTCCTTATTATCCTCATAATTATCGTCGTTAATATCGTCGTTATTTTGTCATAATCATCGTCGTTAATGTCGTCGTTATTATCGTCATTATCTTCGTTGTTATCGTCATAATTATCATCGTTAATACCGTCGTTATTATTGTCATTATCTTCTTTTTATCGTCGTTATTATCGTCGTTAATATCGTCGTTATTATCGTCGTTAATATCGTCGTTATTATCGTCGTTATTATCGTCGTTAATATCGTCGTTAATATCGTCATTATCATCGTTGTTATCGTCCTTATTATCCTCATAATTATCGTCGTTAATATCGTCGTTATTTTGTCATAATCATCGTCGTTAATGTCGTCGTTATTATCGTCATTATCATCGTTGTTATCGTCCTTATTATCCTCATAATTATCGTCGTTAATATCGTCGTTATTTTGTCATAATCATCGTCGTTAATGTCGTCGTTATTATCGTCATTATCATCGTTGTTATCGTCCTTATTATCCTCATAAATATCGTCGTTAATATCGTCGTTATTTTGTCATAATCATCGTCGTTAATGTCGTCGTTATTATCGTCATTATCTACGTTGTTATCGTCATAATTATCATCGTTAATACCGTCGTTATTATTGTCATTATCTTTTTTTTATCGTCGTTATTATCGTCGTTAATATCGTCGTTATTATCGTCGTTATTATCGTCGTTAATATCGTCGTTAATATCGTCATTATCATCGTTATTATCGTCCTTATTATCCTCATAATTATCGTCGTTAATATCGTCGTTATTTTGTCATAATCATCGTCGTTAATGTCGTCGTTATTATCGTCATTATCTTCGTTGTTATCGTCATAATAATCATCGTTAATATCGTCGTTATTATTGTCATTATCTTCTTTTTATCGTCGTTATTATCGTCGTTAATATCGTCGATATTATCGTCGTTAATATCGTCCTTATTATCCCCATAATTATCGTCGTTAATATCGTCGTTATTTTGTCATAAACATCGTCGTTAATGTCGTCGTTATTATCGTCATTATCGTCGTTGTTATCGTCCTTATTATCCTCATAATTATCGTCGTTAATATCGTCGTTATTATGTCATAATCATCGTCGTTTATATCGTCATTATCATCGTTGTTATCGTCCTTATTATCCTCATAATTATCGTCGTTAATATCGTCGTTGTGTTGTCATAATCATCGTCGTTAATGTCGTCGTTATTATCGTCATTATCTTCGTTGTTATCGTCATAATTATCATCGTTAATATCGTCGTTATTATTGTCATTATCTTCTTTTTATCGTCGTTAATGTCGTCGTTATTATCGACTTTATTATCGTCGTTAATATCGTCGTTAATATCGTCATTATCATCGTTGTTATCGTCCTTATTATCCTCATAAATATCGTCGTTAATATCGTCGTTATTTTGTCATAATCATCGTCGTTAATGTCGTCGTTATTATCGTCATTATCATCGTTGTTATCGTCCTTATTATCCTCATAATTATCGTCGTTAATATCGTCGTTATTTTGTCATAATCATCGTCGTTTATATCGTCATTATCATCGTTGTTATCGTCCTTATTATCCTCATAATTATCGTCGTTAATATCGTCGTTATTTTGTCATAATCATCGTCGTTAATGTCGTCGTTATTATCGTCATTATCTACGTTGTTATCGTCATAATTATCATCGTTAATACCGTCGTTATTATTGTCATTATCTTCTTTTTATCGTCGTTATTATCGTCGTTAATATCGTCGTTATTATCGTCGTTAATATCGTCGTTATTATCGTCGTTATTATCGTCGTTAATATCGTCGTTTATATCGTCGTTATCATCGTTGTTATCGTCCTTATTATCCTCATAATTATCGTCGTTAATATCGTCGTTGTGTTGTCATAATCATCGTCGTTAATGTCGTCGTTATTATCGTCATTATCTTCGTTGTTATCGTCATAATTATCATCGTTAATATCGTCGTTATTATTGTCATTATCTTCTTTTTATCGTCGTTATTATCGTCGTTTATATCGTCGTTAATATCGTCGTTATTATCGTCGTTATTATCGTCGTTATCATCGTCGTTATTATCGTCATTATCATCGTTGTTATCGTCCTTATTATCCTCATAATTATCGTCGTTAATATCGTCGTTATTTTGTCATAATCATCGTCGTTTATATCGTCATTATCATCGTTGTTATCGTCCTTATTATCCTCATAATTATCGTCGTTAATATCGTCGTTATTTTGTCATAATCATCGTCGTTAATGTCGTCGTTATTATCGTCATTATCTACGTTGTTATCGTCATAATTATCATCGTTAATACCGTCGTTATTATTGTCATTATCTTCTTTTTATCGTCGTTATTATCGTCGTTAATATCGTCGTTATTATCGTCGTTAATATCGTCGTTATTATCGTCGTTATTATCGTCGTTAATATCGTCGTTAATATCGTCATTATCATCGTTGTTATCGTCCTTGTTATCCTCATAATTATCGTCGTCAATATCGTCGTTATTTTGTCATAATCATCGTCGTTTATATCGTCATTATCATCGTTGTTATCGTCCTTATTATCCTAAGAATTATCGTCGTTAATATCGTCGTTATTTTGTCATAATCATAGTCGTTAATGTCGTCGTTATTATCGTCATTATCTTCGTTGTTATCGTCATAATTATCATCGTTAATACCGTCGTTATTATTGTCATTATCTTCTTTTTATCGTCGTTAATATCGTCGTTATTATCGTCGTTATTATCGTCGTTAATATCGTCGTTAATATCGTCCTTATTATCCTCATAATTATCGTCGTTAATATCGTCGTTATTTTGTCATAATCATCGTCGTTAATGTCGTCGTTATTATCGTCATTATAATCGTTGTAATCGTCCTTATTATCCTCATAATTATCGTCGTTAATATCGTCGTTATTTTGTCATAATCATCGTCGTTAATGTCGTCGTTATTATCGTCATTATCTTCGTTGTTATCGTCGTAATTATCATCGTTAATACCGTCGTTATTATTGTCATTATCTTCTTTTTATCGTCGTTATTATCGTCGTTAATATCGTCGTTATTATCGTCGTTAATATCGTCGTTATTATCGTCGTTATTATCGTCGTTAATATCGTCGTTAATATCGACATTATCATCGTTGTTATCGTCCTTATTATCCTCATAATTATCGTCGTTAATATCGTCGTTATTTTGTCATAATCATCGTCGTTAATGTCGTCGTTATTATCGTCATTATCTTCGTTGTTATCGTCATAATTATCATCGTTAATAACGTCGTTATTATTGTCATTATCTTCTTTTTATCGTCGTTAATATCGTCGTTATTATCGTCGTTATTATCGTCGTTAATATCGTCGTTAATATCGCCATTATCATCGTTGTTATCGTCCTTATTATCCTCATAATTATCGTCGTTAATATCGTCGTTATTTTGTCATAATCATCGTCGTTAATGTCGTCGTTATTATCGTCATTATCATCGTTGTTATCGTCCTTATTATCCTCATAAATATCGTCGTTAATATCGTCGTTATTTTGTCATAATCATCGTCGTTAATGTCGTCGTTATTATCGTCATTATCATCGTTGTTATCGTCCTTATTATCCTCATAATTATCGTCGTTAATATCGTCGTTATTTTGTCATAATCATCGTCGTTAATATCGTCGTTATTATCGTCGTTAATAACATCGTTATTATCGTCGTTATTATCGTCGTTAATATCGTCGTTAATATCGTCATTATCATCGTTGTTATCGTCCTTATTATCCTCATAATTATCGTCGTTAATATCGTCGTTATTTTGTCATAATCATCGTCGTTAATGTCGTCGTTATCATCGTCATTATCTTCGTTTTATATCGTCATAATTATCTTCGTTAATACCGTCGTTATTATTGTCACTATCTTCTTTTTATCGTCGTTATTATCGTCGTTTATATCGTCGTTAATATCGTCGTTATTATCGTCGTTATTATCGTCGTTATCATCGTCGTTATTATCGTCATTATCATCGTTGTTATCGTCCTTATTATACCTCATAATTATCGTCGTTAATATCGTCGTTATTTTGTCATAATCATCGTCGTTTATATCGTCATTATCATCGTTGTTATCGTCCTTATTATCCTCATAATTATCGTCGTTAATATCGTCGTTATTTTGTCATAATCATCGTCGTTAATGTCGTCGTTATTATCGTCATTATCTTCGTTGTTATCGTCATAATTATCATCGTTAATACCGTCGTTATTATTGTCATTATCTTCTTTTTATCGTCGTTATTATCGTCGTTAATATCGTCGTTATTATCGTCGTTAATATCGTCGTTATTATCGTCGTTATTATCGTCGTTAATATCGTAGTTATTTTGTCATAAACATCGTCGTTAATGTCGTCGTTATTATCGTCATTATCGTCGTTGTTATCGTCCTTATTATCCTCATAATTATCGTCGTTAATATCGTCGTTATTATGTCATAATCATCGTCGTTTATATCGTCATTATCATCGTTGTTATCGTCCTTATTATCCTCATAATTATCGTCGTTAATATCGTCGTTGTGTTGTCATAATCATCGTCGTTAATGTCGTCGTTATTATCGTCATTATCTTCGTTGTTATCGTCATAATTATCATCGTTAATATCGTCGTTATTATTGTCATTATCTTCTTTTTATCGTCGTTAATGTCGTCGTTATTATCGACTTTATTATCGTCGTTAATATCGTCGTTAATATCGTCATTATCATCGTTGTTATCGTCCTTATTATCCTCATAAATATCGTCGTTAATATCGTCGTTATTTTGTCATAATCATCGTCGTTAATGTCGTCGTTATTATCGTCATTATCATCGTTGTTATCGTCCTTATTATCCTCATAATTATCGTCGTTAATATCGTCGTTATTTTGTCATAATCATCGTCGTTTATATCGTCATTATCATCGTTGTTATCGTCCTTATTATCCTCATAATTATCGTCGTTAATATCGTCGTTATTTTGTCATAATCATCGTCGTTAATGTCGTCGTTATTATCGTCATTATCTACGTTGTTATCGTCATAATTATCATCGTTAATACCGTCGTTATTATTGTCATTATCTTCTTTTTATCGTCGTTATTATCGTCGTTAATATCGTCGTTATTATCGTCGTTAATATCGTCGTTATTATCGTCGTTATTATCGTCGTTAATATCGTCGTTTATATCGTCGTTATCATCGTTGTAATCGTCCTTATTATCCTCATAATTATCGTCGTTAATATCGTCGTTGTGTTGTCATAATCATCGTCGTTAATGTCGTCGTTATTATCGTCATTATCTTCGTTGTTATCGTCATAATTATCATCGTTAATATCGTCGTTATTATTGTCATTATCTTCTTTTTATCGTCGTTATTATCGTCGTTTATATCGTCGTTAATATCGTCGTTATTATCGTCGTTATTATCGTCGTTATCATCGTCGTTATTATCGTCATTATCATCGTTGTTATCGTCCTTATTATACCTCATAATTATCGTCGTTAATATCGTCGTTATTTTGTCATAATCATCGTCGTTTATATCGTCATTATCATCGTTGTTATCGTCCTTATTATCCTCATAATTATCGTCGTTAATATCGTCGTTATTTTGTCATACTCATCGTCGTTAATTTCGTCGTTATTATCGTCATTATCTTCGTTGTTATCGTCATAATTATCATCGTTAATACCGTCGTTATTATTGTCATTATCTTCTTTTTATCGTCGTTATTATGGTCGTTAATATCGTCGTTATTATCGTCGTTAATATCGTCGTTATTATCGTCGTTATTATCGTCGTTAATATCGTCGTTAATATCGTCATTATCATCGTTGTTATCGTCCTTATTATCCTCATAATTATCGTCGTTAATATCGTCGTTATTTTGTCATAATCATCGTCGTTAATGTCGTCGTTATTATCGTCATTATCTACGTTGTTATCGTCATAATTATCATCGTTAATACCGTCGTTATTATTGTCATTATCTTCTTTTTATCGTCGTTATTATCGTCGTTAATATCGTCGTTATTATCGTCGTTAATATCGTCGTTATTATCGTCGTTATTATCGTCGTTAATATCGTCGTTTATATCGTCGTTATCATCGTTGTTATCGTCCTTATTATCCTCATAATTATCGTCGTTAATATCGTCGTTGTGTTGTCATAATCATCGTCGTTAATGTCGTCGTTATTATCGTCATTATCTTCGTTGTTATCGTCATAATTATCATCGTTAATATCGTCGTTATTATTGTCATTATCTTCTTTTTATCGTCGTTATTATCGTCGTTTATATCGTCGTTAATATCGTCGTTATTATCGTCGTTATTATCGTCGTTATCATCGTCGTTATTATCGTCATTATCATCGTTGTTATCGTCCTTATTATACCTCATAATTATCGTCGTTAATATCGTCGTTATTTTGTCATAATCATCGTCGTTTATATCGTCATTATCATCGTTGTTATCGTCCTTATTATCCTCATAATTATCGTCGTTAATATCGTCGTTATTTTGTCATAATCATCGTCGTTAATGTCGTCGTTATTATCGTCATTATCTTCGTTGTTATCGTCATAATTATCATCGTTAATACCGTCGTTATTATTGTCATTATCTTCTTTTTATCGTCGTTATTATGGTCGTTAATATCGTCGTTATTATCGTCGTTAATATCGTCGTTATTATCGTCGTTATTATCGTCGTTAATATCGTCGTTAATATCGTCATTATCATCGTTGTTATCGTCCTTATTATCCTCATAATTATCGTCGTTAATATCGTCGTTATTTTTTCATAATCATCGTCGTTAATATCGTCATTATCATCGTTGTTATCGTCCTTATTATCCTCATAATTATCGTCGTTAATATCGTCGTTATTTTGTCATAATCATCGTCGTTAATGTCGTCGTTATTATCGTCATTATCATCGTTGTTATCGTCCTTATTATCCTCATAATTATCGTCGTTAATATCGTCGTTATTTTGTCATAATCATCGTCGTTTATATCGTCATTATTATCGTTGTTATCGTCCTTATTATCCTCATAATTATCGTCGTTAATATCGTCGTTATTTTGTCATAATCATCGTCGTTAATGTCGTCGTTATTATCGTCATTATCTTCGTTGTTATCGTCATAATTATCATCGTTAATACCGTCGTTATTATTGTCATTATCTTCTTTTTATCGTCGTTATTATCGTCGTTAATATCGTCGTTATTATCGTCGTTAATATCGTCGTTATTATCGTCGTTATTATCGTCGTTAATATCGTCGTTAATATCGTCATTATCATCGTTGTTATCGTCCTTGTTATCCTCATAATTATCGTCGTCAATATCGTCGTTATTTTGTCATAATCATCGTCGTTTATATCGTCATTATCATCGTTGTTATCGTCCTTATTATCCTAAGAATTATCGTCGTTAATATCGTCGTTATTTTGTCATAATCATAGTCGTTAATGTCGTCGTTATTATCGTCATTATCTTCGTTGTTATCGTCCTTATTATCCTCATAATTATCGTCGTTAATATCGTCGTTATTTTGTCATAATCATCGTCGTTTATATCGTCATTATCATCGTTGTTATCGTCCTTATTATCCTCAGAATTATCGTCGTTAATATCGTCGTTATTTTGTCATAATCATCGTCGTTAATGTCGTCGTTATTATCGTCATTATCTTCGTTGTTATCGTCATAATTATCATCGTTAATATCGTCGTTATTATTGTCATTATCTTCTTTTTATCGTCGTTAATATCGTCGTTATTATCGTCGTTATTATCGTCGTTAATATCGTCGTTAATATCGTCATTATCATCGTTGTTATCGTCCTTATTATCCTCATAATTATCGTCGTTAATATCGTCGTTATTTTGTCATAATCATCGTCGTTAATGTCGTCGTTATTATCGTCATTATCATCGTTGATATCGTCCTTATTATCCTCATAATTTTCGTCGTTAATATCGTCGTTATTTTGTCATAATCATCGTCGTTAATGTCGTCGTTATTATCGTCATTATCATCGTTGTTATCGTCCTTATTATCCTCATAATTTTCGTCGTTAATATCGTCGTTATTTTGTCATAATCATCGTCGTTTATATCGTCATTATCATCGTTGTTATCGTCCTTATTATCCTCATAATTATCGTCGTTAATAACGTCGTTATTTTGTCATAATCATCGTCGTTAATGTCGTCGTTGTTATCGTCATTATCTTCGTTGTTATCGTCATAATTATCATCGTTAATACCGTCGTTATTATTGTCATTATCTTCTTTTTATCGTCGTTATTATCGTCGTTAATATCGTCGTTATTATCGCCGTTAATATCGTCGTTATTATCGTCGTTATTATCGTCGTTATTTTGTCATAATCATCGTCGTTAATGTCGTCGTTATTATCGTCATTATCATCGTTGTAATCGTCCTTATTATCCTCATAATTATCGTCGTTAATATCGTCGTTATTTTGTCATAATCATCGTCGTTAATATCGTCATTATCATCGTTGTTATCGTCCTTATTATCCTCATAATTATCGTCGTTAATATCGTCGTTATTTTGTCATAATCATCGTCGTTAATGTCGTCGTTATTATCGTCATTATCATCGTTGTTATCGTCCTTATTATCCTCATAATTATCGTCGTTAATATCGTCGTTATTTTGTCATAATCATCGTCGTTAATGTCGTCGTTATTATCGTCATTATCTTCGTTGTTATCGTCATAAATATCATCGTTAATACCGTCGTTATTATTGTCATTATCTTCTCTTTATCGTCGTTATTATCGTCGTTAATATCGTCGGTATTATCGTCGTTAATATCGTCGTTATTATCGTCGTTATTATCGTCGTTAATATCGTCGTTAATATCGTCATTATCATCGTTGTTATCGTCCTTATTATCCTCATAATTATCGTCGTTAGTATCGTCGTTATTTTGTCATAATCATCGTCGTTTATATCGTCATTATCATCGTTGTTATCGTCCTTATTATCCTCATAATTATCGTCGTTAATATCGTCGTTATTTTGTCTTAATCATTGTCGTTTATATCGTCATTATCATCGTTGTTATCGTCCTTATTATCCTCATAATTATCGTCGTTAATATCGTCGTTATTTTGTCATAATCATCGTCGTTAATGTCGTCGTTATTATCGTCATTATCATCGTTGTTATCGTCCGTATTATCCTCATAATTATCGTCGTTAATATCGTCGTTATTTTGTCATAATCATCGTCGTTAATGTCGTCGTTAGTATCGTTGTTATCTTCGTTGTTATCGTCATAATTATCATCGTTAATACCGTCGTTATTATTGTCATTATCTTCTTTTTATCGTCGTTATTATCGTCGTTAATATCGTCGTTATTATCGTCGTTAATATCGTCGTTATTATCGTCGTTATTATCGTCGTTAATATCGTCGTTAATATCGTCATTATCATCGTTGTTATCGTCCTTATTATCCTCATAATTATCGTCGTTAATATCGTCGTTATTTTGTCATAATCATCGTCGTTAATGTCGTCGTAATTATCGTCATTATCATCGTTGTTATCGTCCTTATTATCCTCATAATTATCGTCGTTAATATCGTCGTTATTTTTTCATAATCATCGTCGTTAATACCGTCATTATCATCGTTGTTATCGTCCTTATTATCCTCATAATTATCGTCGTTAATATCGTCGTTATTTTGTGATAATCATCGTCGTTAATGTCTTCTTTATTATCGTCATTATCTTCGTTGTTATCGTCATAATTATCATCGTTAATATCGTCGTTATTATTGTCATTATCTTCTTTTTATCGTCGTTATTATCGTCGTTAATATCGTCGTTATTATCGTCGTTAATATCGTCGTTATTATCGTCGTTATTATCGTCGTTAATATCGTCGTTAATATCGTCATTATCATCGTTGTAATCGTCCTCATTATTCTCATAATTATCGTCGTTAAAATCGTCGTTATTTTGTCATAATCATCGTCGTTAATGTCGTCGTTATTATCGTCATTATCTTCGTTGTTATCGTCCTTATTATCCTCATAATTATCGTCGTTAATATCGTCGTTATTTTGTCATAATCATCGTCGTTAATGTCGTCGTTATTATCGTTGATATCGTCCTTATTATCCTCATAATTATCGTCGTTAATATCTTCGTTATTTTGTCATAATCATCGTCGTTAATGTCGTCGTTATTATCGTCATTATCTTCGTTGTTATCGTCATAATTATCATCGTTAATATCGTCGTTATTATTGTCATTATCTTCTTTTTATCGTCGTTAATATCGTCGTTATTATCGTCGTTATTATCGTCGTTAATATCGTCGTTAATATCGTCATTATAATCGTTGTTATCGTCCTTATTATACTCATAATTATCGTCGTTAATATCGTCGTTATTTTGTCATAATCATCGTCGTTAATGTCGTCGTTATTATCGTCATTATCATCGTTGTTATCGTCCTTATTATCCTCATAATTATCGTCGTTAATATCGTCGTTATTTTGTCATAATCATCGTCGTTAATGTCGTCGTTATTATCGTCATTATCATCGTTGTTTTCGTCCTTATTATCCTCATAATTTTCGTCGTTAATATCGTCGTTATTTTGTCATAATCATCGTCGTTTATATCGTCATTATCATCGTTGTTATCGTCCTTATTATCCTCATAATTATCGTCGTTAATATCGTCGCTATTTTGTCATAATCATCGTCGTTAATGTCGTCGTTATTATTGTCATTACCTTCTTTTTATCGTCGTTAATATCGTCGTTATTATCGTCGTTATTATTGTCGTTAATATCGTCGTTAATATCGTCATTATCATCGTTGTTATCGTCCTTATTATCCTCATAATTATCGTCGTTAATATCGTCGTTATTTTTTCATAATCATCGTCGTTAATGTCGTCGTTATTATCGTCATTATCATCGTTGTTATCGTCCTTATTATCCTCAATTATCGTCGTTAATATCGTCGTTATTTTGTCATAATCATCGTCGTTAATGTCGTCGTTATTATCGTTGTTATCTTCGTTGTTATCGTCATAATTATCATCGTTAATACTGTCGTTATTATTGTCATTATCTTCTTTTTATCGTCGTTATTATCGTCGTTAATATCGTCGTTATTATCGTCGTTAATATCGTCGTTATTATCGTCGTTATTATCGTCGTTAATATCGTCGTTAATATCGTCATTATCATCGTTGTTATCGTCCTTATTATCCTCATAATTATCGTCGTTAATATCGTCGTTATTTTGTCATAATCATCGTCGTTAATGTCGTCGTTATTATCGTCATTATCATCGTTGTTATCGTCCTTATTATCCTCATAATTATCGTCGTTAATATCGTCGTTATTTTTTCATAATCATCGTCGTTAATATCGTCATTATCATCGTTGTTATCGTCCTTATTATCCTCATAATTATCGTCGTTAATATCGTCGTTATTTTGTGATAATCATCGTCCTTAATGTCGTCGTTATTATCGTCATTATTTTCGTTGTTATCGTCATAATTATCATCGTTAATACCGTCGTTATTATTGTCATTATCTTCTTTTTATCGTCGTTATTATCGTCGTTAATATCGTCGTTATTATCGTCGTTAATATCGTCGTTATTATCGTCGTTATTATCGTCGTTAATATCGTCGTTAATATCGTCATTATCATCGTTGTTATCGTCCTTATTATCCTCAGAATTATCGTCGTTAATATCGTCGTTATTTTGTCATAATCATCGTCGTTAATGTCGTCGTTATTATCGTCATTATCTTCGTTGTTATCGTCATAATTATCATCGTTAATACTGTCGTTATTATTGTCATTATCTTCTTTTTATCGTCGTTAATATCGTCGTTATTATCGTCGTTATTATCGTCGTTAATATCGTCGTTAATATCGACCTTATTATGCTCATAATTATCGTCGTTAATATCGTCGTTATTTTGTCATAATAATCGTCGTTAATTTCGTCGTTATTATCGTCATTATCTTCGTTTTTATCGTCATAATTATCATCGTTAACACCGTCGTTATTATTGTCATTATCTTCTTTTTATCGTCGTTATTATCGTCCTTAATATCGTCGTTATTATCGTCGTTAATATCGTCGTTATTATCGTCGTTATTATCGTCGTTAATATCGTCGTTAATATCGTCATTATCATCGTTGTTATCGTCCTTATTATCCTTATAATTATCGTCGTTAATATCGTCGTTATTTTGTCATAATCATCGTCGTTTATATCGTCATTATCATCGTTGTTATCGTCCTTATTATCCTCATAATTATCGTCGTTAATATCGTCGTTATTTTGTCATAATCATCGTCGTTAATGTCATCGTTATTATCGTCATTATCATCGTTGTTATCGTCCTTATTATCCTCATAATTATCGTCGTTAATATCGTCGTTATTTTGTGATAATCATCGTCGTTAATGTCGTCGTTATTATCGTCATTATCTTCGTTGTTATCGTCATAATTATCATCGTTAATACCGTCGTTATTATTGTCATTATCTTCTTTTTATCCTCGTTATTATCGTCGTTAATATCGTCGTTATTATCGTCGTTAATATCGACGTTATTATCGTCGTTATTATCGTCGTTAATATCGTCGTTAATATCGTCATTATCATCGTTGTTATCGTCCTTATTATCCTCATAATTATCGTCGTTAATAACGTCGTTATTTTGTCATAATCATCGTCGTTTATATCGTCATTATCATCGTTGTTATCGTCCTTATTATCCTCAGAATTATCGTCGTTAATATCGTCGTTATTTTGTCATAATCATCGTCGTTAATGTCGTCGTTATTATCGTCATTAACTTCGTTGTTATCGTCATAATTATCATCGTTAATACCGTCGTTATTATTGTCATTATCTTCTTTTTATCGTCGTTAATATCGTCGTTATTATCGTCGTTATTATCGTCGTTAATATCGTCGTTAATATAGACCTTATTATCCTCATAATTATCGTCGTTAATATTGTCGTTATTTTGTCATAATCATCGTCGTTAATGTCGTCGTTATTATCGTCATTATCTTCGTTGTTATCGTCATAATTATCATCGTTAATACCGTCGTTATTATTGTCATTATCTTCTTTTTATCGTCGTTATTATCGTCGTTAATATCGTCGTTATTATCGTCGTTAATATCGTCGTTATTATCGTCGTTATTATCGTCGTTAATATCGTCGTTAATATCGTCATTATCATCGTTGTTATCGTCCTTATTATCCTCATAATTATCGTCGTTAATATCGTCGTTATTTTGTCATAATCATCGTCGTTTATATCGTCATTATCATCGTTGTTATCGTCCTTATTATCCTCATAATTATCGTCGTTAATATCGTCGTTATTTTGTCATAATCATCGTCGTTAATGTCGTCGTTATTATCGTCATTATCATCGTTGTTATCGTCCTTATTATCCTCATAATTTTCGTCGTTAATATCGTCGTTATTTTGTCATAATCATCGTCGTTTATATCGTCATTATCATCGTTGTTATCGTCCTTATTATCCTCATAATTATCGTCGTTAATATCGTCGCTATTTTGTCATAATCATCGTCGTTAATGTCGTCGTTATTATCGTCATTATCTTCGTTGTTATCTTCATAATTATCATCGTTAATATCGTCGTTATTATTGTCATTATCTTCTTTTTATCGTCGTTAATATCGTCGTTATTATCGTCGTTATTATCGTCGTTAATATCGTCGTTAATATCGTCATTATCATCGTTGTTATCGTCCTTATTATCCTCATAATTATCGTCGTTAATATCGTCGTTATTTTGTCATAATCATCGTCGTTAATGTCGTCGTTATTATCGTCATTATCATCGTTGTTATCGTCATTATTATCCTCATAATTATCGTCGTTAATATCGTCGTTATTTTTTCATAATCATCGTCGTTAATATCGTCATTATCATCGTTGTTATCGTCCTTATTATCCTCATAATTATCGTCGTTAATATCGTCGTGATTTTGTGATAATCATCGTCGTTAATGTCGTCGTTATTATCGTCATTATCTTCGTTTTTATCGTCATAATTATCATCTTTAATACCGTCGTTATTATTGTCATTATCTTCTTTTTATCGTCGTTATTATCGTCGTTAATATCGTCGTTATTAACGTCGTTAATATCGTCGTTATTATCGTCGTTATTATCGTCGTTAATATCGTCGTTTATATCGTCATTTTCATCGTTGTTATCGTCCTTATTATTCTCATAATTATCGTCGTTAATATCGTCGTTATTTTGTCATAATCATCGTCGTTAATGTCGTCGTTATTATCGTCATTATCTTCGTTGTTATCGTCATAATTATCCTCATAATTATCGTCGTTAATATCGTCGTTATTTTGTCATAATCATCGTCGTTAATGTCGTCGTTATTATCGTCATTATCATCGTTGTTATCGTCCTTATTATCCTCATAATTTTCGTCGTTAATATCGTCGTTATTTTGTCATAATCATCGTCGTTTATATCGTCATTATCATCGTTGTTATCGTCCTTATTATCCTCATAATTATCGTCGTTAATATCGTCGCTATTTTGTCATAATCATCGTCGTTAATGTCGTCGTTATTATCGTCATTATCATCGTTGTTATCGTCCTTATTATCCTCATAATTTTCGTCGTTAATATCGTCGTTATTTTGTCATAATCATCGTCGTTTATATCGTCATTATCATCGTTGTTATCGTCCTTATTATCCTCATATTTATCGTCGTTAATATCGTCGCTATTTTGTCATAATCATCGTCGTTAATGTCGTCGTTATTATCGTCATTATCTTCGTTGTTATCGTCATAATTATCATCGTTAATATCGTCGTTATTATTGTCATTATCTTCTTTTTATCGTCGTTAATATCGTCGTTAATATCGTCGTTAATATCGTCATTATCATCGTTGTTATCGTCCTTATTATCCTCATAATTATCGTCGTTAATATCGTCGTTATTTTGTCATAATCATCGTCGTTTATATCGTCATTATCATCGTTGTTATCGTCCTTATTATCCTCATAATTATCGTCGTTAATATCGTCGTTATTTTGTCATAATCATCGTCGTTAATGTCGTCGTTATTATCGTCATTATCATCGTTGTTATCGTCCTTATTATCCTCATAATTTTCGTCGTTAATATCGTCGTTATTTTGTCATAATCATCGTCGTTTATATCGTCATTATCATCGTTGTTATCGTCCTTATTATCCTCATAATTATCGTCGTTAATATCGTCGCTATTTTGTCATAATCATCGTCGTTAATGTCGTCGTTATTATCGTCATTATCTTCGTTGTTATCGTCATAATTATCATCGTTAATATCGTCGTTATTATTGTCATTATCTTCTTTTTATCGTCGTTAATATCGTCGTTATTATCGTCGTTATTATCGTCGTTAATATCGTCGTTAATATCGTCATTATCATCGTTGTTATCGTCCTTATTATCCTCATAATTATCGTCGTTAATATCGTCGTTATTTTGTCATAATCATCGTCGTTAATGTCGTCGTTATTATCGTCATTATCATCGTTGTTATCGTCCTTATTATCCTCATAATTATCGTCGTTAATATCGTCGTTATTTTTTCATAATCATCGTCGTTAATATCGTCATTATCATCGTTGTTATCGTCCTTATTATCCTCATAATTGTCGTCGTTAATATCGTCGTGATTTTGTGATAATCATCGTCGTTAATGTCGTCGTTATTATCGTCATTATCTTCGTTGTTATCGTCATAATTATCATCTTTAATACCGTCGTTATTATTGTCATTATCTTCTTTTTATCGTCGTTATTATCGTTGTTAATATCGTCGTTATTATCGTCGTTAATATCGTCGTTATTATCGTCGTTATTATCGTCGTTAATATCGTCGTTTATATCGTCATTTTCATCGTTGTTATCGTCCTTATTATTCTCATAATTATCGTCGTTAATATCGTCGTTATTTTGTCATAATCATCGTCGTTAATGTCGTCGTTATTATCGTCATTATCTTCGTTGTTATCGTCATAATTATCCTCATAATTATCGTCGTTAATATCGTCGTTATTTTGTCATAATCATCGTCGTTAATGTCGTCGTTATTATCGCCATTATCATCGTTGTTATCGTCCTTATTATCCTCATAATTTTCGTCGTTAATATCGTCGTTATTTTGTCATAATCATCGTCGTTTATATCGTCATTATCATCGTTGTTATCGTCCTTATTATCCTCATAATTATCGTCGTTAATATCGTCGCTATTTTGTCATAATCATCGTCGTTAATGTCGTCGTTATTATCGTCATTATCTTCGTTGTTATCGTCATAATTATCATCGTTAATATCGTCGATATTATTGTCATTATCTTCTTTTTATCGTCGTTAATATCGTCGTTATAATCGTCGTTAATATCGTCGTTAATATCGTCGTTAATATCGTCATTATCATCGTTGTTATCGTCCTTATTATCCTCATAATTATCGTCGTTAATATCGTCGTTATTTTGTCATAATCATCGTTGTTGTCGTCCTTCTTATCCTCAATTATCGTCGTTAATATCGTCGTTATTTTGTCATAATCATCGTCGTTAATGTCGTCGTTATTATCGTTGTTATCTTCGTTGTTATCGTCATAATTATCATCGTTAATACCGTCGTTATTATTGTCATTATCTTTTTTTTATCGTCGTTATTATCGTCGTTAATATCGTCGTTATTATCGTCGTTAATATCGTCGTTATTATCGTCGTTATTATCGTCGTTAATATCGTCGTTAATATCGTCATTATCATCGTTGTTATCGTCCTTATTATCCTCATAATTATCGTCGTTAATATCGTCGTTATTTTGTCATAATCATCGTCGTTAATGTCGTCGTTATTATCGGCATTATCATCGTTGTTATCGTCCTTATTATCCTCATAATTATCGTCGTTAATATCGTTGTTATTTTGTCATAATCATCGTCGTTTATATCGTCATTATCATCGTTGTTATCGTCCTTATTATCCTCATAATTATCGTCGTTAATATCGTCGTTATTTTGTCATAATCATCGTCGTTAATGTCGTCGTTATTATCGTCATTATCTTCGTTGTTATCGTCATAATTATCATCGTTAATATCGTCGTTAATATTGTCATTATCTTCTTTTTATCGTCGTTAATATCGTCGTTATTATCGTCGTTATAATCGTCGTTAATATCGTCGTTAATATCGTCATTATCATCGTTGTTATCGTCCTTATTATCCTCATAATTATCGTCGTTAATATCGTCGTTATTTTGTCATAATCATCGTCGTTAATGTCGTCGTTATTATCGTCATTATCATCGTTGTTATCGTCCTTATTATCCTCAAATATCGTCGTTAATATCGTCGTTATTTTGTCATAATCATCGTCCTTAATGTCGTCGTTATTATCGGTGTTATCTCTGTTGTTATCGTCATAATTATCATCGTTAATACCGCCGTTATTATTGTCATCTTCTTCTTTTTATCGTCGTTATTATCGTCGTTAATATCGTCGTTATTATCGTCGTTAATATCGTCGTTATTATCGTCGTTATTATCGTCGTTAACATCGTCATTATCATCGTTGTTATCGTCCTTATTATCCTCATAATTATCGTCGTTAATATCGTCGTTATTTTTTCATAATCATCGTCGTTAATATCGTCATTATCATCGTTGTTATCGTCCTTATTATCCTCATAATTATCGTCGTTAATATCGTCGTTATTTTGTGATAATCATCGTCGTTAATGTCGTCGTTATTATCGTCATTATCTTCGTTGTTATCGTCATAATTATCATCGTTAATACCGTCGTTATTATTGTCATTATCTTCTTTTTATCGTCGTTATTATCGTCGTTAATATCGTCGTTATTATCGTCGTTAATATCGTCGTTATTATCGTCGTTATTATCGTCGTTAATATCGTCGTTAATATCGTCATTATCATCGTTGTTATCGTCCTTATTATCCTCATAATTATCGTCGTTAATATCGTCGTTATTTTGTCATAATCATCGTCGTTTATATCGTCATTATCATCGTTGTTATCGTCCTTATTATCCTCAGAATTATCGTCGTTAATATCGTCGTTATTTTGTCATAATCATCGTCGTTAATGTCGTCGTTATTATCGTCATTAACTTCGTTGTTATCGACATAATTATCATCGTTAATACCGTCGTTATTATTGTCATTATCTTCTTTTTATCGTCGTTACTATCGTCGTTATTATCGTTGTTATTATCGTCGTTAATATCGTCGTTAATATCGTCCTTATTATCCTCATAATTATCGTCGTTAATATCGTCGTTATTTTGTCATAATCATCGTCGTTAATTTCGTCGTTATTATCGTCATTATCTTCGTTGTTATCGTCATAATTATCATCGTTAATACCGTCGTTATTATTGTCATTATCTTCTTTTTATCGTCGTTATTATCGTCGTTAATATCGTCGTTATTATCGTCGTTAATATCGTCGTTATTATCGTCGTTATTATCGTCGTTAATATCGTCGTTAATATCGTTATTATCATCGTTGTTATCGTCCTTATTATCCTCATAATTATCGTCGTTAATATCGTCGTTATTTTTTCATAATCATCGTCGTTAATATCGTCATTATCATCGTTGTTATCGTCCTTATTATCCTCATAATTTTCGTCGTTAATATCGTCGTTATTTTGTCATAATCATCGTCGTTTATATCGTCATTATCATCGTTGTTATCGTCCTTATTATCCTCATAATTATCGTCGTTAATATCGTCGTTATTATGTGATAATCATCGTCGTTAATGTCGTCGTTATTATCGTCATTATCTTCGTTGTTATCGTCATAATTATCATCGTTAATACCGTCGTTATTATTGTCATTATCTTCTTTTTATCGTCGTTATTATCGTCGTTAATATCGTCGTTATTATCGTCGTTAATATCGTCGTTATTATCGTCGTTATTATCGTCGTTAATATCGTCGTTAATATCGTCATTATCATCGTTGTTATCGTCCTTATTATCCTCATAATTATCGTCGGTAATATCGTCGTGATTTTGTGATAATCATCGTCGTTAATGTCGTCGTTATTATCGTCATTATCTTCGTTGTTATCGTCATAATTATCATCGTTAATACCGTCGTTATTATTGTTATTATCTTCTTTTTATCGTCGTTATTATCGTCGTTAATATCGTCGTTATTATCGTCGTTAATATCGTCGTTATTATCGTCGTTATTATTGTCGTTAATATCGTCGTTTATATCGTCATTATCATCGTTGTTATCGTCCTTATTATTCTCATAATTATCGTCGTTAATATCGTCGTTATTTTGTCATAATCATCGTCGTTAATGTCGTCGTTATTATCGTCATTATCTTCGTTGTTATCGTCATAATTATCCTCATAATTATCGTCGTTAATATCGTCGTTATTTTGTCATAATCATCGTCGTTAATATCGTCATTATCTTCGTTGTTATCGTCATAATTATCATCGTTAATACCGTCGTTATTATTGTCATTATCTTTTTTTTATCGTCGTTATTATCGTCGTTCATATCGTCGATATTATCGTCGTTATTATCGTCGTTAATATCGTCGTTAATATCGTCATTATCATCGTTGTTATCGTCGTTATTATCGTCGTTAATATCCTCGTTATTTTGTCATAATCATCGTCGTTAATGTCGTCGTTATTATCGTCATTATCTTCGTTGTTATCGTCCTTATTATCCTCATAATTATCGTCGTTAATATCGTCGTTATTTTGTCATAATCATCGTCGTTAATGTCGTCGTTATTATCGTCATTATCATTGTTGTTATCGTCCTTATTATCCTCATAATTATCGTCGTTAATATCGTCGTTATTTTGTCATAATCATCGTCGTTAATGTCGTCGTTATTATCGTTGTTATCGTCCTTATTATCCTCATAATTATCGTCGTTAATATCTTCGTTATTTTGTCATAATCATCGTCGTTAATGTCGTCGTTATTATCGTCATTATCATCGTTGTTATTGTCCTTATTATCCTCAATTATCGTCGTTAATATCGTCGTTATTTTGTCATAATCAGCGTCGTTAATGTCGTCGTTATTATCGTTGTTATCTTCGTTGTTATCGTCATAATTATCATCGTTAATACCGTCGTTATTATTGTCATTATCTTCTTTTTATCGTCGTTATTATCGTCGTTAATATCGTCGTTATTATCGTCGTTAATATCGTCGTTATTATCGTCGTTATTATCGTCGTTAATATCGTCATTATCATCGTTGTTATCGTCCTTATTATCCTCATAATTATCGTCGTTAATATCGTCGTTATTTTGTCATAATCATCGTCGTTAATGTCGTCGTTATTATCGTCAATATCATCGTTGTTATCGTCCTTATTATCCTCATAATTATCGTCGTTAATATCGTCGTTATTTTTTCATAATCATCGTCGTTTATATCGTCATTATCATCGTTGTAATCGTCCTTATTATCCTCATAATTATCGTCGTTAATATCGTCGTTATTTTGTGATAATCATCGTCGTTAATGTCGTCGTTATTATCGTCATTATCTTCGTTGTTATCGTCATAATTATCATCGTTAATACCGTCGTTATTATTGTCATTATCTTCTTTTTATCGTCGTTATTATTGTCATTACCTTCTTTTTATCGTCGTTATTATCGTCGTTAATATCGTCGTTATTATCATCGTTATTATCGTCATTAATATCGTCGTTAATATCGTCATTATCATCGTTGTTATCGTCGTTATTATCGTCGTTAATATCCTCGTTATTTTGTCATAATCATCGTCGTTAATGTCGTCGTTATTATCGTCATTATCTTCGTTGTTAACCTCCTTATTACCCTCATAATTATCGTCGTTAATATCGTCGTTATTTTGTCATAATCATCGTCGTTAATGTCGTCGTTAATATCGTCATTGTCATCGTTGTTATCGTCCTTATTATCCTCATAATTATCGTCGTTAATATCGTCGTTATTTTGTCATAATCATCGTCGTTAATGTCGTCGTTATTATCGTCATTATCATCGTTGTTATCGTCCTTATTATCCTCATAATTATCGTCGTTAATATCGTCGTTATTTTGTCATAATCATCGTCGTTAATGTCGTCGTTATTATCGTTGTTATCGTCCTTATTATCCTCATAATTATCGTCGTTAATATCTTCGTTATTTTGTCATAATCATCGTCGTTAATGTCGTCGTTATTATCGTCATTATATTCGTTGTTATCGTCCTTATTATCCTCATAATTATCGTCGTTAATATCGTCGTTATTTTGTCATAATCATCGTCGTTAATGTCGTCGTTATTATCGTCATTATCTTCGTTGTTATCGTCATAGTTATCATCGTTAATATCGTCGTTATTATTGTCATTATCTTCTTTTTATCGTCGTTAATATCGTCGTTATTATCGTCGTTATTATCGTCGTTAATATCGTCGTTAATATCGTCATTATAATCGTTGTTATCGTCCTTATTATCCTCATAATTATCGTCGTTAATATCGTCGTTATTTTGTCATAATCATCGTCGTTAATGTCGTCGTTATTATCGTCATTATCATCGTTGTTATCGTCCTTATTATCCTCATAATTATCGTCTTTAATATCGTCGTTATTTTGTCATAATCATCGTCGTAAATGTCGTTGTTATTATCGTCATTATCATCGTTGTTATCGTCCTTATTATCCTCATAATTTTCGCCGTTAATATCGTCGTTATTTTGTCATAATCATCGTCGTTTATATCGTTATTATCATCGTTGTTATCGTCCTTATTATCCTCATAATTATCGTCGTTAATATCGTCGCTATTTTGTCATAATCATCGTCGTTATTGTCGTCGTTATTATCGTCATTATCTTCGTTGTTATCGTCATAATTATCATCGTTAATATCGTCGTTATTATTGTCATTATCTTCTTTTTATCGTCGTTAATATCGTCGTTATTATCGTCGTTATTATCGTCGTTAATATCGTCGTTAATATCGTCATTATCATCGTTGTTATCGTCCTTATTATCGTCATAATTATCGTCGTTATTTTATCATAATCATCGTCGTTAATGTCGTCGTTATTATCGTCATTATCATCGTTGTTATCGTCCTTATTATCCTCATAATTATCGTCGTTAATATCGTCGTTATTTTTTCATAATCATCGTCGTTAATATCGTCATTATCATCGTTGTTATCGTCCTTATTATCCTCATAATTATCGTCGTTAATATCGTCGTTATTTTGTGATAATCATCGTCGTTAATGTCGTCGTTATTATCGTCATTATCTTCGTTGTTATCGTCATAATTATCATCGTTAATACCGTCGTTATTATTGTCATTATCTTCTTTTTATCGTCGTTATTATCGTCGTTAATATCGTCGTTATTATCGTCGTTAATATCGTCGTTATTATCGTCGTTATTATCGTCGTTATTATCGTCGTTAATATCGTCATTATCATCGTTGTTATCGTCCTTATTATCCTCATAATTATCGTCGTTAATATCGTCGTTATTTTGTCATAATCATCGTCGTTTATATCGTCATTATCATCGTTGTTATCGTCCTTATTATCCTCAAAATTATCGTCGTTAATATCGTCGTTATTTTGTCATAATCATCGTCGTTAATGTCGTCGTTATTATCGTCATTAACTTCGTTGTTATCGACATAATTATCATCGTTAATACCGTCGTTATTATTGTCATTATCTTCTTTTAATCGTCGTTACTATCGTCGTTATTATCGTCGATATTATCGTCGTTAATATCGTCGTTAATATCGTCCTTATTATCCTCATAATTATCGTCGTTAATATCGTCGTTATTTTGTCATAATCATCGTCGTTAATGTCGTCGTTATTATCGTCATTATCTTCGTTGTTATCGTCATAATTATCATCGTTAATACCGTCGTTATTATTGTCATTATCTTCTTTTTATCGTCGTTATTATCGTCGTTAATATCGTCGTTATTATCGTCGTTATTATCGTCGTTAATATCGTCGTTAATATCGTTATTATCATCGTTGTTATCGTCCTTATTATCCTCATAATTATCGTCGTTAATATCGTCGTTATTTTTTCATAATCATCGTCGTTAATATCGTCATTATCATCGTTGTTATCGTCCTTATTATCCTCATAATTTTCGTCGTTAATATCGTCGTTATTTTGTCATAATCATCGTCGTTTATATCGTCATTATCATCGTTGTTATCGTCCTTATTATCCTCATAATTATCGTCGTTAATATCGTCGTTATTATGTGATAATCATAGTCGTTAATGTAGTCGTTATTATCGTCATTATCTTCGTTGTTATCGTCATAATTATCATCGTTAATACCGTCGTTATTATTGTTATTATCTTCTTTTTATCGTCGTTATTATCGTCGTTAATATCGTCGTTATTATCGTCGTTAATATCGTCGTTATTATCGTCGTTATTATTGTCGTTAATATCGTCGTTTATATCGTCATTATCATCGTTGTTATCGTCATAATTATCATCGTTAATACCGTCGTTATTATTGTCATTATCTTTTTTTTATCGTCGTTATTATCGTCGTTAATATCGTCGTTATTATCGTCGTTATTATCGTCGTTAATATCGTCGTTAATATCGTCATTATCATCGTTGTTATCGTCGTTATTATCGTCGTTAATATCCTCGTTATTTTGTCATAATCATCGTCGTTAATGTCGTCGTTATTATCGTCATTATCATTGTTGTTATCGTCCTTATTATCCTCATAATTATCGTCGTTAATATCGTCGTTATTTTGTCATAATCATCGTCGTTAATGTCGTCGTTATTATCGTCATTATCATTGTTGTTATCGTCCTTATTATCCTCATAATTATCGTCGTTAATATCGTCGTTATTTTGTCATAAAATACGTCGTTAATGTCGTCGTTATTATCGTTGTTATCGTCCTTATTATCCTCATAATTATCGTCGTTAATATCTTCGTTATTTTGTCATAATCATCGTCGTTAATGTCGTCGTTATTATCGTCATTATCATCGTTGTTATTGTCCTTATTATCCTCAATTATCGTCGTTAATATCGTCGTTATTTTGTCATAATCAGCGTCGTTAATGTCGTCGTTATTATCGTTGTTATCTTCGTTGTTATCGTCATAATTATCATCGTTAATACCGTCGTTATTATTGTCATTATCTTCTTTTTATCGTCGTTATTATCGTCGTTAATATCGTCGTTATTATCGTCGTTAATATCGTCGTTATTATCGTCATTAATATCGTCGTTAATATCGTCATTATCATCGTTGTTATCGTCGTTATTATCGTCGTTAATATCCTCGTTATTTTGTCATAATCATCGTCGTTAATGTCGTCGTTATTATCGTCATTATCTTCGTTGTTAACCTCCTTATTACCCTCATAATTATCGTCGTTAATATCGTCGTTATTTTGTCATAATCATCGTCGTTAATGTCGTCGTTAATATCGTCATTGTCATCGTTGTTATCGTCCTTATTATCCTCATAATTATCGTCGTTAATATCGTCGTTATTTTGTCATAATCATCGTCGTTAATGTCGTCGTTATTATCGTTGTTATCGTCCTTATTATCCTCATAATTATCGTCGTTAATATCTTCGTTATTTTGTCATAATCATCGTCGTTAATGTCGTCGTTATTATCGTTGTTATCGTCCTTATTATCCTCATAATTATCGTCGTTAATATCTTCGTTATTTTGTCATAATCATCGTCGTTAATGTCGTCGTTATTATCGTCATTATCTTCGTTGTTATCGTCATAATTATCATCGTTAATATCGTCGTTATTATTGTCATTATCTTCTTTTTATCGTCGTTAATATCGTCGTTATTATCGTCGTTATTATCGTCGTTAATATCGTCGTTAATATCGTCATTATAATCGTTGTTATCGTCCTTATTATACTCATAATTATCGTCGTTAATATCGTCGTTATTTTGTCATAATCATCGTCGTTAATGTCGTCGTTATTATCGTCATTATCATCGTTGTTATCGTCCTTATTATCCTCATAATTATCGTCGTTAATATCGTCGTTATTTTGTCATAATCATCGTCGTTAATGTCGTCGTTATTATCGTCATTATCATCGTTGTTATCGTCCTTATTATCCTCATAATTTTCGTCGTTAATATCGTCGTTATTTTGTCATAATCATCGTCGTTTATATCGTCATTATCATCGTTGTTATCGTCCTTATTATCCTCATAATTATCGTCGTTAATATCGTCGCTATTTTGTCATAATCATCGTCGTTAATGTCGTCGTTATTATCGTCATTATCTTCGTTGTTATCGTCATAATTATCATCGTTAATATCGTCGTTATTATTGTCATTACCTTCTTTTTATCGTCGTTAATATCGTCGTTATTATCGTCGTTATTATTGTCGTTAATATCGTCGTTAATATCGTCATTATCATCGTTGTTATCGTCCTTATTATCCTCATAATTATCGTCGTTAATATCGTCGTTATTTTTTCATAATCATCGTCGTTAATGTCGTCGTTATTATCGTCATTATCATCGTTGTTATCGTCCTTATTATCCTCAATTATCGTCGTTAATATCGTCGTTATTTTGTCATAATCATCGTCGTTAATGTCGTCGTTATTATCGTTGTTATCTTCGTTGTTATCGTCATAATTATCATCGTTAATACCGTCGTTATTATTGTCATTATCTTCTTTTTATCGTCGTTATTATCGTCGTTAATATCGTCGTTATTATCGTCGTTAATATCGTCGTTATTATCGTCGTTATTATCGTCGTTAATATCGTCGTTAATATCGTCATTATCATCGTTGTTATCGTCCTTATTATCCTCATAATTATCGTCGTTAATATCGTCGTTATTTTGTCATAATAATCGTCGTTAATGTCGTCGTTATTATCGTCATTATCATCGTTGCTATCCTCCTTATTATCCTCATAATTATCGTCGTTAATATCGTCGTTATTTTTTCATAATCATCGTCTTTAATATCGTCATTATCATCGTTGTTATCGTCCTTATTATCCTCATAATTATCGTCGTTAATATCGTCGTTATTTTGTGATAATCATCGTCGTTAATGTCGTCGTTATTATCGTCATTATCTTCGTTGTTATCGTCATAATTATCATCGTTAATACCGTCGTTATTATTGTCATTATCTTCTTTTTATCGTCGTTATTATTGTCATTATCTTCTATTTATCGTCGTTATTATCGTCGTTAATATCGTCGTTATTATCGTCGTTAATATCGTCGTTATTATCGTCGTTATTATCGTCGTTAATATCGTCATTTATATCGTCATTATCATCGTTGTTATCGTCCTTATTATTCTCATAATTATCGTCGTTAATATCGTCGTTATTTTGTCACAATCATCGTCGTTAATGTCGTCGTTATTATCGTCATTATCATCGTTGTTATCGTCCTTATTATCCTCATAATTATCGTCGTTAATATCGTCGTTATTTTGTCATAATCATCGTCGTTAATGTCGTCGTTATTATCGTCATTATCATCGTTGTTATCGTCCTTATTATCCTCATAATTATCGTCGTTAATATCGTCGTTATTTTGTCATAATCATCGTCGTTAATGTCGTCGTTATTATCGTCATTATCATCGTTGTTATAGTCCTTATTATCCACATAATTATCGTCGTTAATATCGTCGTTATTTTGTCATAATCATCGTCGTTTATGTCGTCATTATCATCGTTGTTATCGTCCTTATTATCCTCATAATTATCGTCGTTAATACCGTCGTTATTTTGTCATAATCATCGTCGTTAATGTCGTCGTTATCATCGTCATTATCTTCGTTGTTATCGTCATAATTATCATCGTTAATACCGTCGTTATTATTGTCATTATCTTCTTTTTATCGTCGTTATTATCGTCGTTAATATCGTCGTTAATATCGTCATTATCATCGTTGTTATCGTCCTTATTATCCTCATAATTATCGGCGTTAATATCGTCGTTATTTTGTCATAATCATCGTCGTTTATATCGTCATTATCATCGTTGTTATCGTCCTTATTATCCTCATAATTATCGTCGTTAATATCGTCGTTATTTTGTCATAATCATCGTCGTAAATGTCGTCGTTATTATCGTCATTATATTCGTTGATATCGTCATAATTATCATCGTTAATATCGTCGTTATTATTGTCATTATCTTCTTTTTATCGTCGTTAATATCGTCGTTATTATCGTCGTTACTATCGTCGTTAATATCGTCGTTAATATCGTCATTATCATCGTTGTTATCGTCCATATTATCCTCATAATTATCGTCGTTAATATCGTCGTTATTTTGTCATAATCATCGTCGTTATTGTCGTCGTTACGATCGTCATTATCATCGTTGTTATCGTCCTTATTATCCTCATAATTATCGTCGTTAATATCGTCGTTATTTTGTCATAATCATCGTCGTTAATGTCGTCGTTATTATCGTCATTATCTTCGTTGTTATCGTCATAATTATCATCGTTAATACCGTCGTTATTATTGTCATTATCTTCTTTTTATCGTCGTTATTATCGTCGTTAATATCGTCGTTATTATCGTCGTTAATATCGTCGTTATTATCGTCGTTATTATCGTCGTTAATATCGTCGTTAATATCGTCATTATCATCGTTGTTATCGTCCTTATTATCCTCATAATTATCGGCGTTAATATCGTCGTTATTTTGTCATAATCATCGTCGTTTATATCGTCATTATCATCGTTGTTATCGTCCTTATTATCCTCATAATTATCGTCGTTAATATCGTCGTTATTTTGTCATAATCATCGTCGTAAATGTCGTCGTTATTATCGTCATTATCTTCGTTGATATCGTCATAATTATCATCGTTAATATCGTCGTTATTATTGTCGTTAATATCGTCGTTTATATCGTCATTATCATCGTTGTTATCGTCATAATTATCATCGTTAATACCGTCGTTATTATTGTCATTATCTTTTTTTTATCGTCGTTATTATCGTCGTTAATATCGTCGTTATTATCGTCGTTATTATCGTCGTTAATATCGTCGTTAATATCGTCATTATCATCGTTGTTATCGTCGTTATTATCGTCGTTAATATCCTCGTTATTTTGTCATAATCATCGTCGTTAATGTCGTCGTTATTATCGTCATTATCTTCGTTGTTATCGTCCTTATTATCCTCATAATTATCGTCGTTAATATCGTCGTTATTTTGTCATAATCATCGTCGTTAATGTCGTCGTTATTATCGTCATTATCATTGTTGTTATCGTCCTTATTATCCTCATAATTATCGTCGTTAATATCGTCGTTATTTTGTCATAATCATCGTCGTTAATGTCGTCGTTATTATCGTTGTTATCGTCCTTATTATCCTCATAATTATCGTCGTTAATATCTTCGTTATTTTGTCATAATCATCGTCGTTAATGTCGTCGTTATTATCGTCATTATCATCGTTGTTATTGTCCTTATTATCCTCAATTATCGTCGTTAATATCGTCGTTATTTTGTCATAATCAGCGTCGTTAATGTCGTCGTTATTATCGTTGTTATCTTCGTTGTTATCGTCATAATTATCATCGTTAATACCGTCGTTATTATTGTCATTATCTTCTTTTTATCGTCGTTATTATCGTCGTTAATATCGTCGTTATTATCGTCGTTAATATCGTCGTTATTATCGTCATTAATATCGTCGTTAATATCGTCATTATCATCGTTGTTATCGTCGTTATTATCGTCGTTAATATCCTCGTTATTTTGTCATAATCATCGTCGTTAATGTCGTCGTTATTATCGTCATTATCTTCGTTGTTAACCTCCTTATTACCCTCATAATTATCGTCGTTAATATCGTCGTTATTTTGTCATAATCATCGTCGTTAATGTCGTCGTTAATATCGTCATTATCATCGTTGTTATCGTCCTTATTATCCTCATAATTATCGTCGTTAATATCGTCGTTATTTTGTCATAATCATCGTCGTTAATGTCGTCGTTATTATCGTTGTTATCGTCCTTATTATCCTCATAATTATCGTCGTTAATATCGTCGTTATTTTGTCATAATCATCGTCGTTAATGTCGTCGTTATTATCGTTGTTATCGTCCTTATTATCCTCATAATTATCGTCGTTAATATCTTCGTTATTTTGTCATAATCATCGTCGTTAATGTCGTCGTTATTATCGTCATTATCTTCGTTGTTATCGTCATAATTATCATCGTTAATATCGTCGTTATTATTGTCATTATCTTCTTTTTATCGTCGTTAATATCGTCGTTATTATCGTCGTTATTATCGTCGTTAATATCGTCGTTAATATCGTCATTATAATCGTTGTTATCGTCCTTATTATACTCATAATTATCGTCGTTAATATCGTCGTTATTTTGTCATAATCATCGTCGTTAATGTCGTCGTTATTATCGTCATTATCATCGTTGTTATCGTCCTTATTATCCTCATAATTATCGTCGTTAATATCGTCGTTATTTTGTCATAATCATCGTCGTTAATGTCGTCGTTATTATCGTCATTATCATCGTTGTTATCGTCCTTATTATCCTCATAATTTTCGTCGTTAATATCGTCGTTATTTTGTCATAATCATCGTCGTTTATATCGTCATTATCATCGTTGTTATCGTCCTTATTATCCTCATAATTATCGTCGTTAATATCGTCGCTATTTTGTCATAATCATCGTCGTTAATGTCGTCGTTATTATCGTCATTATCTTCGTTGTTATCGTCATAATTATCATCGTTAATATCGTCGTTATTATTGTCATTACCTTCTTTTTATCGTCGTTAATATCGTCGTTATTATCGTCGTTATTATTGTCGTTAATATCGTCGTAAATATCGTCATTATCATCGTTGTTATCGTCCTTATTATCCTCATAATTATCGTCGTTAATATCGTCGTTATTTTTTCATAATCATCGTCGTTAATGTCGTCGTTATTATCGTCATTATCATCGTTGTTATCGTCCTTATTATCCTCAATTATCGTCGTTAATATCGTCGTTATTTTGTCATAATCATCGTCGTTAATGTCGTCGTTATTATCGTTGTTATCTTCGTTGTTATCGTCATAATTATCATCGTTAATACCGTCGTTGTTATTGTCATTATCTTCTTTTTATCGTCCTTATTATCGTCGTTAATATCGTCGTTATTATCGTCGTTAATATCGTCGTTATTATCGTCGTTATTATCGTCGTTAATATCGTCGTTAATATCGTCATTATCATCGTTGTTATCGTCCTTATTATCCTCATAATTATCGTCGTTAATATCGTCGTTATTTTGTCATAATAATCGTCGTTAATGTCGTCGTTATTATCGTCATTATCATCGATGCTATCCTCCTTATTATCCTCATAATTATCGTCGTTAATATCGTCGTTATTTTTTCATAATCATCGTCTTTAATATCGTCATTATCATCGTTGTTTTCGTCCTTATTATCCTCATAATTATCGTCGTTAATATCGTCGTTATTTTGTGATAATCATCGTCGTTAATGTCGTCGTTATTATCGTCATTATCTTCGTTGTTATCGTCATAATTATCATCGTTAATACCGTCGTTATTATTGTCATTATCTTCTTTTTATCGTCGTTATTATTGTCATTATCTTCTTTTTATCGTCGTTATTATCGTCGTTAATATCGTCGTTATTATCGTCGTTAATATCGTCGTTATTATCGTCGTTATTATCGTCGTTAATATCGTCATTTATATCGTCATTATCATCGTTGTTATCGTCCTTATTATTCTCATAATTATCGTCGTTAATATCGTCGTTATTTTGTCACAATCATCGTCGTTAATGTCGTCGTTATTATCGTCATTATCATCGTTGTTATCGTCCTTATTATCCTCATAATTATCGTCGTTAATATCGTCGTTATTTTGTCATAATCATCGTCGTTTATATCGTCATTATCATCGTTGTTATCATCCTTATTATCCTCATAATTATCGTCGTTAATATCGTCGTTATTTTGTCATAATCATCGTCGTTAATGTCGTCGTTAATATCGTCATTATCTTCGTTGTTATCGTCATAATTATCATCGTTAATACCGTCGTTATTATTGTCATTATCTTCTTTTTATCGTCGTTATTATTGTCATTATCTTCTTTTTATCGTCGTTATTATCGTCGTTAATATCGTCGTTATTATCGTCTTTATTATCGTCGTTAATATCGTCATTATCATCGTTGTTATCGTCGTTATTATCGTCCCTAATATCCTCGTTATTTTGTCATAATCATCGTCGTTAATGTCGTCGTTATTAACGTCATTATCTTCGTTGTTATCGTCCTTATTATCCTCATAATTATCGTCGTTAATATCGTCGTTATTTTGTCATAATCATCGTCGTTAATGTCGTCGTTATTATCGTCATTATCATCGTCGTTATCGTCCTTATTATCCTCATAATTATCGTCGTTAATATCGTCGTTATTTTGTCATAATCATCGTCGTTAATGTCGTCGTTATTATCGTCATTATCTTCGTTGTTATCGTCATAATTATCATCGTTAATATCGTCGTTATTATTGTCATTATCTTCTTTTTATCGTCGTTAATATCGTCGTTAATATCGTCGTTATTATCGTCGTTAATATCGTCGTTATTATCGTCGTTATTATCGTCGTTATTATCGTCGTTAATATCGTCATTATCATCGTTGTTATCGTCCTTATTATCCTCATAATTATCGTCGTTAATATCGTCGTTATTTTGTCATAATCATCGTCGTTTATATCGTCATTATCATCGTTGTTATCGTCCTTATTATCCTCAGAATTATCGTCGTTAATATCGTCGTTATTTTGTCATAATCATCGTCGTTAATGTCGTCGTTATTATCGTCATTAACTTCGTTGTTATCGACATAATTATCATCGTTAATACCGTCGTTATTATTGTCATTATCTTCTTTTTATCGTCGTTACTATCGTCGTTATTATCGTCGTTATTATCGTCGTTAATATCGTCGTTAATATCGTCCTTATTATCCTCATAATTATCGTCGTTAATATCGTCGTTATTTTGTCATAATCATCGTCGTTAATGTCGTCGTTATTATCGTCATTATCTTCGTTGTTATCGTCATAATTATCATCGTTAATACTGTCGTTATTATTGTCATTATCTTCTTTTTATCGTCGTTATTATCGTCGTTAATATCGTCGTTATTATCGTCGTTAATATCGTCGTTATTATCGTCGTTATTATCGTCGTTAATATCGTCGTTAATATCGTCATTATCATCGTTGTTATCGTCGTTAATATCGTCATTATCATCGTTGTCATCGTCCTTATTATCCTCATAATTATCAGCGTTAATATCGTCGTTATTTTGTCATAATCATCGTCGTTTATATCGTCATTATCATCGTTGTTATCGTCCTTATTATCCTCATAATTATCGTCGTTAATATCGTCCTTATTTTGTCATAATCATCGTCGTAAATGTCGTCGTTATTATCGTAATTATCTTCGTTAATATCGTCATAATTATCATCGTTAATATCGTCGTTATTATTGTCATTATCTTCTTTTTATCGTCGTTAATATCGTCGTTATTATCGTCGTTAATATCGTCGTTAATATCGTCATTATCATCGTTGTTATCGTCCTTATTATCCTCATATTTATCGTCGTTAATATCGTCGTTATTTTGTCATAATCATCGTCGTTAATGTCGTCGTTATTATAGTCATTATCATCGTTGTTATCGTCTTTATTATCCTCATAATTATCGTCGTTAATATCGTCGTTATTTTGTCATAATCATCGTCGTTAATGTCGTCGTTATTATCGTCATTATCATCGTTGTTATAGTCCTTATTATCCACATAATTATCGTCGTTAATATCGTCGTTATTTTGTCATAATCATCGTCGTTTATAGCGTCATTATCATCGTTGTTATCGTCCTTATTATCCTCATAATTATCGTCGTTAATATCGTCGTTATTTTGTCATAATCATCGTCGTTAATGTCGTCGTTATTATCGTCGTTAATATCGTCGTTATTATCGTCGTTAATATCGTCGTTATTATCGTCGTTATTATCGTCGTTAATATCGTCGTTATTTTGTCATAATCATCGTCGTTAATGTCGTCGTTATTATCGTCATTATCATCGTTGTTATAGTCCTTATTATCCACATAATTATCGTCGTTAATATCGTCGTTATTTTGTCATAATCATCGTCGTTTATATCGTCATTATCATCGTTGTTATCGTCCTTATTATCCTCATAATTATCGTCGTTAATATCGTCGCTATTTTGTCATAATCATCGTCGTTAATGTCGTCGTTATTATCGTCATTATCTTCGTTGTTATCGTCATAATTATCATCGTTATTATCGTCGTTATTATTGTCATTATCTTCTTTTTATCGTCGTTAATATCGT
This sequence comes from Dolichovespula media, assembly GCA_911387685.1. Taxonomy (NCBI): domain Eukaryota; kingdom Metazoa; phylum Arthropoda; class Insecta; order Hymenoptera; family Vespidae; genus Dolichovespula; species Dolichovespula media. The sequence continues at coordinate 17,348 of CAJVQJ010000012.1, read as the reverse complement.
CGTTAATATCGTCGTTATTATCGTCGTTAATATCGTCGTTATTATCGTCGTTATTATCGTCGTTATTATCGTCGTTAATATCGTCATTATCATCGTTGTTATCGTCCTTATTATCCTCATAATTATCGTCGTTAATATCGTCGTTATTTTGTCATAATCATCGTCGTTTATATCGTCATTATCATCGTTGTTATCGTCCTTATTATCCTCAGAATTATCGTCGTTAATATCGTCGTTATTTTGTCATAATCATCGTCGTTAATGTCGTCGTTATTATCGTCATTAACTTCGTTGTTATCGACATAATTATCATCGTTAATACCGTCGTTATTATTGTCATTATCTTCTTTTTATCGTCGTTACTATCGTCGTTATTATCGTCGTTATTATCGTCGTTAATATCGTCGTTAATATCGTCCTTATTATCCTCATAATTATCGTCGTTAATATCGTCGTTATTTTGTCATAATCATCGTCGTTAATGTCGTCGTTATTATCGTCATTATCTTCGTTGTTATCGTCATAATTATCATCGTTAATACCGTCGTTATTATTGTCATTATCTTCTTTTTATCGTCGTTATTATCGTCGTTAATATCGTCGTTATTATCGTCGTTAATATCGTCGTTATTATCGTCGTTATTATCGTCGTTAATATCGTCGTTAATATCGTCATTATCATCGTTGTTATCGTCCTTATTATCCTCATAATTATCGTCGGTAATATCGTCGTGATTTTGTGATAATCATCGTCGTTAATGTCGTCGTTATTATCGTCATTATCTTCGTTGTTATCGTCCTTATTATCCTCATAATTAACGTTGTTAATATCGTCGTTATTTTGTGATAATCATCGTCGTTAATATCGTCGTTATTATCGTCGTTATTATCGTCGTTAATATCGTCGTTAATTTCGTCATTATCATCGTTATTATCGTCATTATCATCGTTGTTATAGTCCTTATTATCCACATAATTATCGTCGTTAATATCGTCGTTATTTTGTCATAATCATCGTCGTTTATATCGTCATTATCATCGTTGTTATCGTCCTTATTATCCTCATAATTATCGTCGTTAATATCGTCGCTATTTTGTCATAATCATCGTCGTTAATGTCGTCGTTATTATCGTCATTATCTTCGTTGTTATCGTCATAATTATCATCGTTATTATCGTCGTTATTATTGTCATTATCTTCTTTTTATCGTCGTTAATATCGTCGTTAATATCGTCGTTATTATCGTCGTTAATATCGTCGTTATTATCGTCGTTATTATCGTCGTTATTATCGTCGTTAATATCGTCATTATCATCGTTGTTATCGTCCTTATTATCCTCATAATTATCGTCGTTAATATCGTCGTTATTTTGTCATAATCATCGTCGTTTATATCGTCATTATCATCGTTGTTATCGTCCTTATTATCCTCAGAATTATCGTCGTTAATATCGTCGTTATTTTGTCATAATCATCGTCGTTAATGTCGTCGTTATTATCGTCATTAACTTCGTTGTTATCGACATAATTATCATCGTTAATACCGTCGTTATTATTGTCATTATCTTCTTTTTATCGTCGTTACTATCGTCGTTATTATCGTCGTTATTATCGTCGTTAATATCGTCGTTAATATCGTCCTTATTATCCTCATAATTATCGTCGTTAATATCGTCGTTATTTTGTCATAATCATCGTCGTTAATGTCGTCGTTATTATCGTCATTATCTTCGTTGTTATCGTCATAATTATCATCGTTAATACCGTCGTTATTATTGTCATTATCTTCTTTTTATCGTCGTTATTATCGTCGTTAATATCGTCGTTATTATCGTCGTTAATATCGTCGTTATTATCGTCGTTATTATCGTCGTTAATATCGTCGTTAATATCGTCATTATCATCGTTGTTATCGTCCTTATTATCCTCATAATTATCGTCGGTAATATCGTCGTGATTTTGTGATAATCATCGTCGTTAATGTCGTCGTTATTATCGTCATTATCTTCGTTGTTATCGTCCTTATTATCCTCATAATTAACGTTGTTAATATCGTCGTTATTTTGTGATAATCATCGTCATTAATATCGTCGTTATTATCGTCGTTATTATCGTCGTTAATATCGTCGTTAATTTCGTCATTATCATCGTTGTTATCGTCGTTATTATCGTCGTTAATATCGTCATTATCATCGTTGTTATCGTCCTTATTATCCTCAAAATTATCGTCATTAATATCGTCGTTATTTTGTTATATTCATCGTCGTTAATGTCGTCGTTATTATCGTCATTACCATCGTTGTTATCGTCCTTATTATCCTCATAATTATCGTCGTTAATATCGTCGTTATTTTGTCATAATCATCGTCGTTAATGTCGTCGTTATTATCGTCATTATCTTCGTTGTTATCGTCATAATTATCATCGTTAATACCGTCGTTATTATTGTCATTATCTTCTTTTTATCGTCGTTATTATCGTCGTTAATATCGTCGTTATTATCGTCGTTATTATCGTCGTTAATATCGTCGTTAATATCGTCATTATCATCGTTGTTATCGTCCTTATTATCCTCATAATTATCGTCGGTAATATCGTCGTGATTTTGTGATAATCATCGTCGTTAATGTCGTCGTTATTATCGTCATTATCTTCGTTGTTATCGTCATAATTATCATCGTTAATACCGTCGTTATTATTGTTATTATCTTCTTTTTATCGTCGTTATTATAGTCGTTAATATCGTCGTTATTATCGTCGTTAATATCGTCGTTATTATCGTCGTTATTATTGTCGTTAATATCGTCGTTTATATCGTCATTATCATCGTTGTTATCGTCATAATTATCATCGTTAATACCGTCGTTATTATTGTCATTATCTTTTTTTTATCGTCGTTATTATCGTCGTTAATATCGTCGTTATTATCGTCGTTATTATCGTCGTTAATATCGTCGTTAATATCGTCATTATCATCGTTGTTATCGTCGTTATTATCGTCGTTAATATCCTCGTTATTTTGTCATAATCATCGTCGTTAATGTCGTCGTTATTATCGTCATTATCATCGTTGTTATCGTCCTTATTATCCTCATAATTATCGTCGTTAATATCGTCGTTATTTTGTCATAATAATCGTCGTTAATGTCGTCGTTATTATCGTCATTATCATCGTTGCTATCGTCCTTATTATCCTCATAATTATCGTCGTTAATATCGTCGTTATTTTTTCATAATCATCGTCTTTAATATCGTCATTATCATCGTTGTTATCGTCCTTATTATCCTCATAATTATCGTCGTTAATATCGTCGTTATTTTGTCATAATCATCGTCGTTAATGTCGTCGTTATTATCGTCATTATCATCGTTGTTATCGTCCTTATTATCCTCATAATTATCGTCGTTAATATCGTCGTGATTTTGTCATAATCATCGTCGTTAATGTCGTCGTTATTATCGTCGTTAATATCGTCGTTATTATCGTCGTTAATATCGTCGTTATTATCGTCGTTATTATCGTCGTTAATATCGTCGTTATTTTGTCATAATCATCGTCGTTAATGTCGTCGTTATTATCGTCTTTATCATCGTTGTTATAGTCCTTATTATCCACATAATTATCGTCGTTAATATCGTCGTTATTTTGTCATAATCATCGTCGTTTATATCGTCATTATCATCGTTGTTATCGTCCTTATTATCCTCATAATTATCGTCGTTAATATCGTCGCTATTTTGTCATAATCATCGTCGTTAATGTCGTCGTTATTATCGTCATTATCTTCGTTGTTATCGTCATAATTATCATCGTTAATATCGTCGTTATTATTGTCATTATCTTCTTTTTATCGTCGTTAATATCGTCGTTAATATCGTCGTTATTATCGTCGTTAATATCGTCGTTATTATCGTCGTTATTATCGTCGTTATTATCGTCGTTAATATCGTCATTATCATCGTTGTTATCGTCCTTATTATCCTCATAATTATCGTCGTTAATATCGTCGTTATTTTGTCATAATCATCGTCGTTTATATCGTCATTATCATCGTTGTTATCGTCCTTATTATCCTCAGAATCATCGTCGTTAATATCGTCGTTATTTTGTCATAATCATCGTCTCTAATGTCGTCGTTATTATCGTCATTAACTTCGTTGTTATCGACATAATTATCATCGTTAATACCGTCGTTATTATTGTCATTATCTTCTTTTTATCGTCGTTACTATCGTCGTTATTATCGTCGTTATTATCGTCGTTAATATCGTCGTTAATATCGTCCTTATTATCCTCATAATTATCGTCGTTAATATCGTCGTTATTTTGTCATAATCATCGTCGTTAATGTCGTCGTTATTATCGTCATTATCTTCGTTGTTATCGTCATAATTATCATCGTTAATACCGTCGTTATTATTGTCATTATCTTCTTTTTATCGTCGTTATTATCGTCGTTAATATCGTCGTTATTATCGTCGTTAATATCGTCGTTATTATCGTCGTTATTATCGTCGTTAATATCGTCGTTAATATCGTCATTATCATCGTTGTTATCGTCGTTAATATCGTCATTATCATCGTTGTTATCGTCCTTATTATCCTCATAATTATCAGCGTTAATATCGTCGTTATTTTGTCATAATCATCGTCGTTTATATCGTCATTATCATCGTTGTTATCGTCCTTATTATCCTCATAATTATCGTCGTTAATATCGTCGTTATTTTGTCATAATCATCGTCGTAAATGTCGTCGTTATTATCGTAATTATCTTCGTTAATATCGTCATAATTATCATCGTTAATATCGTCGTTATTATTGTCATTATCTTCTTTTTATCGTCGTTAATATCGTCGTTATTATCGTCGTTAATATCGTCGTTAATATCGTGATTATCATCGTTGTTATCGTCCTTATTATCCTCATATTTATCGTCGTTAATATCGTCGTTATTTTGTCATAATCATCGTCGTTAATGTCGTCGTTATTATAGTCATTATCATCGTTGTTATCGTCTTTATTATCCTCATAATTATCGTCGTTAATATCGTCGTTATTTTGTCATAATCATCGTCGTTAATGTCGTCGTTATTATCGTCATTATCATCGTTGTTATAGTCCTTATTATCCACATAATTATCGTCGTTAATATCGTCGTTATTTTGTCATAATCATCGTCGTTTATAGCGTCATTATCATCGTTGTTATCGTCCTTATTATCCTCATAATTATCGTCGTTAATATCGTCGTGATTTTGTCATAATCATCGTCGTTAATGTCGTCGTTATTATCGTCGTTAATATCGTCGTTATTATCGTCGTTAATATCGTCGTTATTATCGTCGTTATTATCGTCGTTAATATCGTCGTTATTTTGTCATAATCATCGTCGTTAATGTCGTCGTTATTATCGTCATTATCATCGTTGTTATAGTCCTTATTATCCACATAATTATCGTCGTTAATATCGTCGTTATTTTGTCATAATCATCGTCGTTTATATCGTCATTATCATCGTTGTTATCGTCCTTATTATCCTCATAATTATCGTCGTTAATATCGTCGCTATTTTGTCATAATCATCGTCGTTAATGTCGTCGTTATTATCGTCATTATCTTCGTTGTTATCGTCATAATTATCATCGTTATTATCGTCGTTATTATTGTCATTATCTTCTTTTTATCGTCGTTAATATCGTCGTTAATATCGTCGTTATTATCGTCGTTAATATCGTCGTTATTATCGTCGTTATTATCGTCGTTATTATCGTCGTTAATATCGTCATTATCATCGTTGTTATCGTCCTTATTATCCTCATAATTATCGTCGTTAATATCGTCGTTATTTTGTCATAATCATCGTCGTTTATATCGTCATTATCATCGTTGTTATCGTCCTTATTATCCTCAGAATTATCGTCGTTAATATCGTCGTTATTTTGTCATAATCATCGTCGTTAATGTCGTCGTTATTATCGTCATTAACTTCGTTGTTATCGACATAATTATCATCGTTAATACCGTCGTTATTATTGTCATTATCTTCTTTTTATCGTCGTTATTATCGTCGTTATTATCGTCGTTATTATCGTCGTTAATATCGTCGTTAATATCGTCCTTATTATCCTCATAATTATCGTCGTTAATATCGTCGTTATTTTGTCATAATCATCGTCGTTAATGTCGTCGTTATTATCGTCATTATCTTCGTTGTTATCGTCATAATTATCATCGTTAATACCGTCGTTATTATTGTCATTATCTTCTTTTTATCGTCGTTATTATCGTCGTTAATATCGTCGTTATTATCGTCGTTAATATCGTCGTTATTATCGTCGTTATTATCGTCGTTAATATCGTCGTTAATATCGTCATTATCATCGTTGTTATCGTCCTTATTATCCTCATAATTATCGTCGGTAATATCGTCGTGATTTTGTGATAATCATCGTCGTTAATGTCGTCGTTATTATCGTCATTATCTTCGTTGTTATCGTCCTTATTATCCTCATAATTAACGTTGTTAATATCGTCGTTATTTTGTGATAATCATCGTCGTTAATATCGTCGTTATTATCGTCGTTATTATCGTCGTTAATATCGTCGTTAATTTCGTCATTATCATCGTTGTTATCGTCGTTATTATCGTCGTTAATATCGTCATTATCATCGTTGTTATCGTCCTTATTATCCTCAAAATTATCGTCATTAATATCGTCGTTATTTTGTTATATTCATCGTCGTTAATGTCGTAGTTATTATCGTCATTACCATCGTTGTTATCGTCCTTATTATCCTCATAATTATCGTCGTTAATATCGTCGTTATTTTGTCATAATCATCGTCGTTAATGTCGTCGTTATTATCGTCATTACCATTGTTGTTATCGTCCTTATTATCCTCATAATTATCATCGTTAATATCGTCGTTATTTTGTCATAATCATCGTCGTTATTGTCGTCGTTACGATCGTCATTATCATCGTTGTTATCGTCCTTATTATCCTCATAATTATCGTCGTTAATATCGTCGTTATTTTGTCATAATCATCGTCGTTAATGTCGTCGTTATTATCGTCATTATCTTCGTTGTTATCGTCATAATTATCATCGTTAATACCGTCGTTATTATTGTCATTATCTTCTTTTTATCGTCGTTATTATCGTCGTTAATATCGTCGTTATTATCGTCGTTAATATCGTCGTTATTATCGTCGTTATTATCGTCGTTAATATCGTCGTTAATATCGTCATTATCATCGTTGTTATCGTCCTTATTATCCTCATAATTATCGGCGTTAATATCGTCGTTATTTTGTCATAATCATCGTCGTTTATATTGTCATTATCATCGTTGTTATCGTCCTTATTATCCTCATAATTATCGTCGTTAATATCGTCGTTATTTTGTCATAATCATCGTCGTAAATGTCGTCGTTATTATCGTCATTATCTTCGTTGATATCGTCATAATTATCATCGTTAATATCGTCGTTATTATTGTCATTATCTTCTTTTTATCGTCGTTAATATCGTCGTTATTATCGTCGTTACTATCGTCGTTAATATCGTCGTTAATATCGTCATTATCATCGTTGTTATCGTCCTTATTATCCTCATAATTATCGTCGTTAATATCGTCGTTATTTTGTCATAATCATCGTCGTTAATGTCGTCGTTACGATCGTCATTATCATCGTTGTTATCGTCCTTATTATCCTCATAATTATCGTCGTTAATATCGTCGTTATTTTGTCATAATCATCGTCGTTAATGTCGTCGTTATTATCGTCATTATCTTCGTTGTTATCTTCAGAATTATCATCGTTAATACCGTCGTTATTATTGTCATTATCTTCTTTTTATCGTCGTAATTATCGTCGTTAATATCGTCGTTATTATCGTCGTTATTATCGTCGTTAATATCGTCGTTAATATCGTCATTATCATCGTTGTTATCGTCCTTATTATCCTCATAATTATCGGCGTTAATATCGTCGTTATTTTGTCATAATCATCGTCGTTTATATCGTCATTATCATCGTTGTTATCGTCCTTATTATCCTCATAATTATCGTCGTTAATATCGTCGTTATTTTGTCATAATCATCGTCGTAAATGTCGTCGTTATTATCGTAATTATCTTCGTTAATATCGTCATAATTATCATCGTTAATATCGTCGTTATTATTGTCATTATCTTCTTTTTATCGTCGTTAATATCGTCGTTATTATCGTCGTTAATATCGTCGTTAATATCGTCATTATCATCGTTGTTATCGTCCTTATTATCCTCATATTTATCGTCGTTAATATCGTCGTTATTTTGTCATAATCATCGTCGTTAATGTCGTCGTTATTATAGTCATTATCATCGTTGTTATCGTCCTTATTATCCTCATAATTATCGTCGTTAATATCGTCGTTATTTTGTCATAATCATCGTCGTAAATGTCGTCGTTATTATCGTCATTATCTTCGTTGATATCGTCATAATTATCATCGTTAATATCGTCGTTATTATTGTCATTATCTTCTTTTTATCGTCGTTAATATCGTCGTTATTATCGTCGTTACTATCGTCGTTAATATCGTCGTTAATATCGTCATTATCATCGTTGTTATCGTCCTTATTATCCTCATAATTATCGTCGTTAATATCGTCGTTATTTTGTCATAATCATCGTCGTTAATGTCGTCGTTACGATCGTCATTATCATCGTTGTTATCGTCCTTATTATCCTCATAATTATCGTCGTTAATATCGTCGTTATTTTGTCATAATCATCGTCGTTAATGTCGTCGTTATTATCGTCATTATCTTCGTTGTTATCGTCATAATTATCATCGTTAATACCGTCGTTATTATTGTCATTATCTTCTTTTTATCGTCGTAATTATCGTCGTTAATATCGTCGTTATTATCGTCGTTATTATCGTCGTTAATATCGTCGTTAATATCGTCATTATCATCGTTGTTATCGTCCTTATTATCCTCATAATTATCGTCGTTAATATCGTCGTTATTTTGTCATAATCATCGTCGTAAATGTCGTCGTTATTATCGTAATTATCTTCGTTAATATCGTCATAATTATCATCGTTAATATCGTCGTTATTATTGTCATTATCTTCTTTTTATCGTCGTTAATATCGTCGTTATTATCGTCGTTAATATCGTCGTTAATATCGTCATTATCATCGTTGTTATCGTCCTTATTATCCTCATATTTATCGTCGTTAATATCGTCGTTATTTTGTCATAATCATCGTCGTTAATGTCGTCGTTATTATAGTCATTATCATCGTTGTTATCGTCCTTATTATCCTCATAATTATCGTCGTTAATATCGTCGTTATTTTGTCATAATCATCGTCGTTAATGTCGTCGTTATTATCGTCATTATCATCGTTGTTATAGTCCTTATTATCCACATAATTATCGTCGTTAATATCGTCGTTATTTTGTCATAATCATCGTCGTTTATAGCGTCATTATCATCGTTGTTATCGTCCTTATTATCCTCATAATTATCGTCGTTAATATCGTCGTGATTTTGTCATAATCATCGTCGTTAATGTCGTCGTTATTATCGTCGTTAATATCGTCGTTATTATCGTCGTTAATATCGTCGTTATTATCGTCGTTATTATCGTCGTTAATATCGTCGTTATTTTGTCATAATCATCGTCGTTAATGTCGTCGTTATTATCGTCATTATCATCGTTGTTATAGTCCTTATTATCCACATAATTATCGTCGTTAATATCGTCGTTATTTTGTCATAATCATCGTCGTTTATATCGTCATTATCATCGTTGTTATCGTCCTTATTATCCTCATAATTATCGTCGTAAATATCGTCGCTATTTTGTCATAATAATCGTCGTTAATGTCGTCGTTATTATCGTCATTATCTTCGTTGTTATCGTCATAATTATCATCGTTAATATCGTTGTTATTATTGTCATTATCTTCTTTTTATCGTCGTTAATATCGTCGTTATTATCGTCGTTATTATCGTCGTTAATATCGTCGTTAATATCGTCATTATCATCGTTGTTATCGTCCTTATTATCCTCATAATTATCGGCGTTAATATCGTCGTTATTTTGTCATAATCATCGTCGTTTATATCGTCATTATCATTGTTGTTATCGTCCTTATTATCCTCATAATTATCGTCGTTAATATCGTCGTTATTTTGTCATAATCATCGTCGTAAATGTCGTCGTTATTATCGTCATTATCTTCGTTGATATCGTCATAATTATCATCGTTAATATCGTCGTTATTATTGTCATTATCTTCTTTTTATCGTCGTTAATATCGTCGTTATTATCGTCTTTAATATCGTCGTTAATATCGTCATTATCATCGTTGTTATCGTCCTTATTATCCTCATATTTATCGTCGTTAATATCGTCGTTATTTTCTCATAATCATCGTCGTTAATGTCGTCGTTATTATAGTCATTATCATCGTTGTTATCGTCCTTATTATCCTCATAATTATCGTCGTTAATATCGTCGTTATTTTGTCATAATCATCGTCGTTAATGTCGTCGTTATTATCGTCATTATCATCGTTGTTATAGTCCTTATTATCCACATAATTATCGTCGTTAATATCGTCGTTATTTTGTCATAATCATCGTCGTTTATAGCGTCTTTATCATCGTTGTTATCGTCCTTATTATCCTCATAATTATCGTCGTTAATATCGTCGTGATTTTGTCATAATCATCGTCGTTAATGTCGTCGTTATTATCGTCGTTAATATCGTCGTTATTATCGTCGTTAATATCGTCGTTATTATCGTCGTTATTATCGTCGTTAATATCGTCGTTATTTAGTCATAATCATCGTCGTTAATGTCGTCGTTATTATCGTCATTATCATCGTTGTTATAGTCCTTATTATCCACATAATTATCGTCGTTAATATCGTCGTTATTTTGTCATAATCATCGTCGTTTATATCGTCATTATCATCGTTGTTATCGTCCTTATTATCCTCATAATTATCGTCGTTAATATCGTCGTTATTTTGTCATAATAATCGTCGTTAATGTCGTCGTTATTATCGTCATTATCATCGTTGCTATCGTCCTTATTATCCTCATAATTATCGTCGTTAATATCGTCGTTATTTTTTCATAATCATCGTCGTTAATATCGTCATTATCATCGTTGTTATCGTCCTTATTATCCTCATAATTATCGTCGTTAATATCGTCGTTATTTTGTGATAATCATCGTCGTTAATGTCGTCGTTATTATCGTCATTATCTTCGTTGTTATCGTCATAATTATCATCGTTAATACCGTCGTTATTATTGTCATTATCTTCTTTTTATCGTCGTTATTATTGTCATTATCTTCTTTTTATCGTCGTTATTATCGTCGTTAATATCGTCGTTATTATCGTCGTTAATATCGTCGTTATTATCGTCGTTATTATCGTCGTTAATATCGTCATTTATATCGTCATTATCATCGTTGTTATCGTCCTTATTATTCTCATAATTATCGTCGTTAATATCGTCGTTATTTTGTCACAATCATCGTCGTTAATGTCGTCGTTATTATCGTCATTATCATCGTTGTTATCGTCCTTATTATCCTCATAATTATCGTCGTTAATATCGTCGTTATTTTGTCATAATCATCGTCGTTAATGTCGTCGTTATTATCGTCATTATCATCGATGTTATCGTCCTTATTATCCTCATAATTTTCGTCGTTAATATCGTCGTTATTTTTTCATAATCATCTTCGTTTATATCGTCATTATCATCGTTGTTATCATCCTTATTATCCTCATAATTATCGTCGTTAATATCGTCGTTATTTTGTCATAATCATCGTCGTTAATGTCGTCGTTATTATCGTCATTTTCTTCGTTGTTATCGTCATAATTATCATCGTTAATACCGTCGTTATTATTGTCATTATCTTCTTTTTATCGTCGTTATTATCGTCGTTAATATCGTCGTTATTATCGTCTTTATTATCGTCGTTAATATCGTCATTATCATCGTTGTTATCGTCGTTATTATCGTCCCTAATATCCTCGTTATTTTGTCATAATCATCGTCGTTAATGTCGTCGTTATTATCGTCATTATCTTCGTTGTTATCGTCCTTATTATCCTCATAATTATCGTCGTTAATATCGTCGTTATTTTGTCATAATCATCGTCGTTAATGTCGTCGTTATTATCGTCATTATCATCGTTGTTATCGTCCTTATTATCCTCATAATTATCGTCGTTAATATCGTCGTTATTTTGTCATAATCATCGTCGTTAATGTCGTCGTTATTATCGTCATTATCATCGTTGTTATAGTCCTTATTATCCACATAATTATCGTCGTTAATATCGTCGTTATTTTGTCATAATCATCGTCGTTTATGTCGTCATTATCATCGTTGTTATCGTCCTTATTATCCTCATAATTATCGTCGTTAATACCGTCGTTATTTTGTCATAATCATCGTCGTTAATGTCGTCGTTATTATCGTCATTATCTTCGTTGTTATCGTCATAATTATCATCGTTAATACCGTCGTTATTATTGTCATTATCTTCTTTTTATCGTCGTTATTATCGTCGTTAATATCGTCGTTATTATCGTCGTTATTATCGTCGTTAATATCGTCGTTAATATCGTCATTATCATCGTTGTTATCGTCCTTATTATCCTCATAATTATCGGCGTTAATATCGTCGTTATTTTGTCATAATCATCCTCGTTTATATCGTCATTATCATCGTTGTTATCGTCCTTATTATCCTCATAATTATCGTCGTTAATATCGTCGTTATTTTGTCATAATCATCGTCGTAAATGTCGTCGTTATTATCGTCATTATCTTCGTTGATATCGTCATAATTATCATCGTTAATATCGTCGTTATTATTGTCATTATCTTCTTTTTATCGTCGTTAATATCGTCGTTATTATCGTCGTTACTATCGTCGTTAATATCGTCGTTAATATCGTCATTATCATCGTTGTTATCGTCCTTATTATCCTCATAATTATCGTCGTTAATATCGTCGTTATTTTGTCATAATCATCGTCGTTTATATCGTCATTATCATCGTTGTTATCGTCCTTATTATCCTCATAATTATCGTCGTTAATATCGTCGCTATTTTGTCATAATCATCGTCGTTAATGTCGTCGTTATTATCGTCATTATCTTCGTTGTTATCGTCATAATTATCATCGTTAATATCGTCGTTATTATTGTCATTATCTTCTTTTTATCGTCGTTAATATCGTCGTTATTATTGTCATTATCTTCTTTTTATCGTCGTTAATATCGTCGTTATTATCGTCGTTATTATCGTCGTTAATATCGTCGTTAATATCGTCATTATCATCGTTGTTATCGTCCTTATTATCCTCATAATTATCGGCGTTAATATCGTCGTTATTTTGTCATAATCATCGTCGTTTTTATCGTCATTATCATCGTTGTTATCGTCCTTATTATCCTCATAATTATCGTCGTTAATATCGTCGTTATTTTGTCATAATCATCGTTGTAAATGTCGTCGTTATTATCGTCATTATCTTCGTTGATATCGTCATAATTATCATCGTTAATATCGTCGTTATTATTGTCATTATCTTCTTTTTATCGTCGTTAATATCGTCGTTATTATCGTCGTTAATATCGTCGTTAATATCGTCATTATCATCGTTGTTATCGTCCTTATTATCCTCATATTTATCGTCGTTAATATCGTCGTTATTTTGTCATAATCATCGTCGTTAATGTCGTCGTTATTATAGTCATTATCATCGTTGTTATCGTCCTTATTATCCTCATAATTATCGTCGTTAATATCGTCGTTATTTTGTCATAATCATCGTCGTTAATGTCGTCGTTATTATCGTCATTATCATCGTTGTTATACTCCTTATTATCCACATAATTATCGTCGTTAATATCGTCGTTATTTTGTCATAATCATCGTCGTTTATAGCGTCATTATCATCGTTGTTATCGTCCTAATGATCTTCATAATTATCGTCGTTAATATCGTCGTGATTTTGTCATAATCATCGTCGTTAATGTCGTCGTTATTATCGTCGTTAATATCGTCGTTATTATCGTCGTTAATATCGTCGTTATTATCGTCGTTATTATCGTCGTTAATATCGTCGTTATTTTGTCATAATCATCGTCGTTAATGTCGTCGTTATTATCGTCATTATCACCGTTGTTATAGTCCTTATTATCCACATAATTATCGTCGTTAATATCGTCGTTATTTTGTCATAATTATCGTCGTTTATATCGTCATTATCATCGTTGTTATCGTCCTTATTATCCTCATAATTATCGTCGTTAATATCGTCGCTATTTTGTCATAATCATCGTCGTTAATGTCGTCGTTATTATCGTCATTATCTTCGTTGTTATCGTCATAACTATCATCGTTAATATCGTCGTTATTATTGTCATTATCTTCTTTTTATCGTCGTTAATATCGTCGTTATTATCGTCGTTACTATCGTCGTTAATATCGTCGTTAATATCGTCATTATCATCGTTGTTATCGTCCTTATTATCCTCATAATTATCGGCGTTAATATCGTCGTTATTTTGTCATAATCATCGTCGTTTATATCGTCATTATCATCGTTGTTATCGTCCTTATTATCCTCATAATTATCGTCGTTAATATCGTCGTTATTTTGTCATAATCATCGTCGTAAATGTCGTCGTTATTATCGTCATTATATTCGTTGATATCGTCATAATTATCATCGTTAATATCGTCGTTATTATTGTCATTATCTTCTTTTTATCGTCGTTAATATCGTCGTTATTATCGTCGTTACTATCGTCGTTAATATCGTCGTTAATATAGTCATTATCATCGTTGTTATCGTCCTTATTATCCTCATAATTATCGTCGTTAATATCGTCGTTATTTTGTCATAATCATCGTCGTTATTGTCGTCGTTACGATCGTCATTATCATCGTTGTTATCGTCCTTATTATCCTCATAATTATCGTCGTTAATATCGTCGTTATTTTGTCATAATCATCGTCGTTAATGTCGTCGTTATTATCGTTGTTATCTTCGTTGTTATCGTCATAATTATCATCGTTAATACCGTCGTTATTATTGTCATTATCTTCTTTTTATCGTCGTTATTATCGTCGTTAATATCGTCGTTATTATCGTCGTTAATATCGTCGTTATTATCGTCGTTATTATCGTCGTTAATATCGTCGTTAATATCGTCATTATCATCGTTGTTATCGTCCTTATTACCCTAATAATTATCGTCGTTAATATCGTCGTTATTTTGTGATAATCATCGTCGTTAATATCGTTGTTATTATCGTCGTTATTATCGTCGTTAATATCGTCGTTAATTTCGTCATTATCATCGTTGTTATCGTCCTTATTATCCTCATAATTATCGTCGTTAATATCGTCGTTATTTTGTCATAATCATCGTCGTAAATGTCGTCGTTATTATCGTCATTATCTTAGTTGATATCGTCATAATTATCATCGTTAATATCGTCGTTATTATTGTCATTATCTTCTTTTTATCGTCGTTATTATCGTCGTTACTATCGTCGTTAATATCGTCGTTAATATCGTCATTATCATCGTTGTTATCGTCCTTATTATCCTCATAATTATCGGCGTTAATATCGTCGTTATTTTGTCATAATCATCGTCGTTTATATCGTCATTATCATCGTTGTTATCGTCCTTATTATCCTCATAATTATCGTCGTTAATATCGTCGTTATTTTGTCATAATCATCGTCGTTAATGTCGTCGTTATTATCGTCATTATCATCGATGTTATCGTCCTTATTATCCTCATAATTTTCGTCGTTAATATCGTCGTTATTTTTTCATAATCATCTTCGTTTATATCGTCATTATCATCGTTGTTATCATCCTTATTATCCTCATAATTATCGTCGTTAATATCGTCGTTATTTTGTCATAATCATCGTCGTTAATGTCGTCGTTATTATCGTCATTTTCTTCGTTGTTATCGTCATAATTATCATCGTTAATACCGTCGTTATTATTGTCATTATCTTCTTTTTATCGTCGTTATTATCGTCGTTAATATCGTCGTTATTATCGTCTTTATTATCGTCGTTAATATCGTCATTATCATCGTTGTTATCGTCGTTATTATCGTCCCTAATATCCTCGTTATTTTGTCATAATCATCGTCGTTAATGTCGTCGTTATTATCGTCATTATCTTCGTTGTTATCGTCCTTATTATCCTCATAATTATCGTCGTTAATATCGTCGTTATTTTGTCATAATCATCGTCGTTAATGTCGTCGTTATTATCGTCATTATCATCGTTGTTATCGTCCTTATTATCCTCATAATTATCGTCGTTAATATCGTCGTTATTTTGTCATAATCATCGTCGTTAATGTCGTCGTTATTATCGTCATTATCATCGTTGTTATAGTCCTTATTATCCACATAATTATCGTCGTTAATATCGTCGTTATTTTGTCATAATCATCGTCGTTTATGTCGTCATTATCATCGTTGTTATCGTCCTTATTATCCTCATAATTATCGTCGTTAATACCGTCGTTATTTTGTCATAATCATCGTCGTTAATGTCGTCGTTATTATCGTCATTATCTTCGTTGTTATCGTCATAATTATCATCGTTAATACCGTCGTTATTATTGTCATTATCTTCTTTTTATCGTCGTTATTATCGTCGTTAATATCGTCGTTATTATCGTCGTTATTATCGTCGTTAATATCGTCGTTAATATCGTCATTATCATCGTTGTTATCGTCCTTATTATCCTCATAATTATCGGCGTTAATATCGTCGTTATTTTGTCATAATCATCCTCGTTTATATCGTCATTATCATCGTTGTTATCGTCCTTATTATCCTCATAATTATCGTCGTTAATATCGTCGTTATTTTGTCATAATCATCGTCGTAAATGTCGTCGTTATTATCGTCATTATCTTCGTTGATATCGTCATAATTATCATCGTTAATATCGTCGTTATTATTGTCATTATCTTCTTTTTATCGTCGTTAATATCGTCGTTATTATCGTCGTTACTATCGTCGTTAATATCGTCGTTAATATCGTCATTATCATCGTTGTTATCGTCCTTATTATCCTCATAATTATCGTCGTTAATATCGTCGTTATTTTGTCATAATCATCGTCGTTTATATCGTCATTACCATCGTTGTTATCGTCCTTATTATCCTCATAATTATCGTCGTTAATATCGTCGTTATTTTGTCATAATCATCGTCGTTAATGTCGTCGTTATTA